>BJKM01000152.1:670000-1120927 GCA_015082035.1 Chaenogobius annularis
CAGGTTGTTGTGTTTCCCTGCTCAGTTGTTTGTCTGATACAAGTGATGCTGGAGTGACTTATCCTCCAGTGAATGAGTCAAGGAGACGCAGCAGGTGCAGGTCACCGCCAGCAGAGCCACGTCACACCTCGCACTGAGCCGCATACTCCTCCGCCGTTGACCTTAGCTGAAAATAGAACCAGGAAGTGTTTATTTCAGGATCTCATTTCCACCCGCACCAGGAGCGGACCACAATTAGTACAACACCGGGCTGTCTGTGTGACTGCCTCCCACTGACACGGCTCACTACTGCAGGTACTGTAAAGGCTTTGTGTGCTTCTGAAGACACACTTCATCTCAGAATAGAGTCAAACACAATGAGGGATAAAGAAAACTACAGTGATAATGTGGCCATCTTTAGACCAGCAGCAAAATCCTAATAGAATGTAGTGTAAAACAGGACCAGAAATGCCTTTGATTAAATGGTTTAAATTGATTTATAAATGCATATTTGTTGTTCTAATAATGCAGGAAACTCTACCTCTCTTTGTAAAGACCTATAACCCTAAAATCATGACACTGATCTCTATTTCATGCAGAATTGTGTTTGTATGTCATCACACCTTATGAACACAATCGTTGATAATCATTCTGCTTACTTCAAGCAAATTACCAGTGGTGGAAGAAGTACTCTTATTTCAGTTCACCCAAATATATTTGAGAACAGTTAAAAGCATGAAATATAATAATCTTGATTAAGAATTGTGTTAATTTCCGGTCAACAGAAGTGACTGAGCCAATTTGTAGTTTTTCTAGTATTTTTTTTTATTATTTTTTAAATATTATTTTATTTTATTTTGCCCTTGCAGCATGTCACCATAATCATGTTAACAATTCAGTAGATCACAAACCACATGAAAAGTTTTTACTTTTCAGTCCAGTTCAGAATTAAAGTACAGATTCCTGCTCTCAAAGTAGTGAAGTAAAAGTATCCAGTGTAAAAACTACCAATGTGAAATGTTTTGGTATCAGTGCATTACTTTAGTGCAGTTCTTTTACTTTTGTACTTATTATGCTATTTTCCACCACTGTCAATTACTATAACATTATTTATTTACCAAACCAACAAAGCATTTACTTTTATAATAGTTTAGTAAAAAACTGTTACCTTATCTCCTAGCTCCTTATTATGTTATTCATCGCTTTCAGCGTCCTGGTATGCAGCATTTTGAGCACTTTTGCTGCATTCATCAGTTTATCTCCATGCTGTCCTCCACTCCCAATGTTGTATCATCTGAAACCCATGGATAGGTTACGATGGCGATGGTTGTTCTGGTATACTTTACACTGTATTGGTAAAACATGTCAATCTCGTACCCGAAAGCTTGTGACGCTTAAAATCTGCTCATTGTGTCTGTTTTATCTGTCTTTTACTGATGTCCTATTTTCCTCTTTTGTTTTGGTCTTGCTCATCCCACTCCTCGCCTCCTGAAGCTGCAGCGCTGGATTTTCCTCTGTGTCTTTACTTTTGCAGCACTTTTCTCTGCGCTAATAATCGTTACCTCCCCGTGTCCGCTCACGCTTGTTATTTCAGGACGTGGCAGGTGTGTTCTCTCTGCGACGACTCTGCACTGTATCTGAGCGCATTTGTGTATCAATGTGGAAAAGTTTAATAATTGGTTCACTTTTCAAAATGTCGTGTTTTTTATACAGCATCACATTCAAGGATTTTGTTTAGATAAGATAAGATCACCTTTATTTGTCCCACAATGGGGAAATTCCAGTGTTGCAACAAAGGGTACAGAAACAGATTATGCACAGTATAATAATAAAAACAGATAACTTAGAAAAAAAAAGAAAACTCTCATATAGTTTATTGTCAGTTCATTTGCTAAATCACTGTTCCACACATATGAAGGTGTTTACTGTGATTCATATCCATATTTCAACTTTATACTTATACTATACTATAACACTACAAACTTTCATTCTTATAGTTGTAATTATGCAAACTAGTTCTTTGGATCAGGCACTTGACTGGATGTCCATCAAGCACTTAGAAACTGCAGGCAAGATATTTTACAATTTGGCTATATTGGCTGTCACATCCTTTTTTTTCTTTTCTTTTTTAATAAATATTTGATTTAAATGTTGTGACCTGCAGAGGCCTTGGCAACATCTTATTTAACAGTTATATGTTTACAAGATCCTGGATCATGGCAAATTTCACTGTAACATTTCCTGTGTCGCTCTACAGTGAGGATTTCAAGACTTGTTGATGTTGGGTTCCACAATTGCGGGATCTGGTCCAATAGTTTAATTGCAAAAAGAGTAGGTGATCGGTCAAAAGTGTCTGAGGATGAATATGAGAGCGCAGAAGTTCCAGACTTTGCTTTTGCACGTTTACACTGGAAGGGTGGGGCAAAATGATAACGTATAGTTTGTCTGTAATATGAAGCTCATCAAATGCAAGGACACATCTGATAAACACTACAGCAGCTAATCCGGGCTTTAGCATCACAGAAGAACTGGCAATAGTTGAACAAAAATGGATCTAAATACACACATAATCCACAAGAGAGTCAGCCAAAGTTCTTCAATTGTTCACCAGAGCTCCAATAATCAAATTAAACATCTGAAAATGGTAAAAGGTGACGTCATTGCACATTACATTTTGTTGCTAATCATGAAACAATTCCAATTTATTCTTACTGTCCTCCCTGATGGATTCCCGAACAAGAAAGTGTAAATTCTCCTTTTGTTATTGGATTGAGTCGCTTGGCAAACTGATTATTCCCCCTGTGAGTGTTACGGAGCTGTGGAAATCGCTGACGAACTATGACAAAACGCTTCCATTCATACTGTACTGCTGACTCACTGCAACATTGTATAATGCAGTTAGTAGCTACTACAATACATAAGTGTATGCAGTAATAAAAATCCGATTGTTTTCCAGCTGTCTGTGTCTTTATTTGTCAAGTGTGTGTTTCGCAGCAGGATACAAAAAGCTTTAGTGAGGTTACATCTATCACTGGGCAATAATCTCCAATACAATGGTTTATTATTGGTTAGGCCCATCGCAGACAGGCTACAGTGAATTATATCTGAACTGCAGACACTTATTGTAGCCCAGAAAAGAAATGGAACTGACAGAAATCCTATACGGTAGAATGAAAACAGAAATCAAACAGAAAAATAGAGATGACTTTGTTACTGATGTTTAAGGGAAAGTATATTTTCGTTTGGTTGTTGTCGTTCAGAGTTTGCAATAGAAAACAAATAAAATCTCTCCATGATACAGTTTCCAATTCCCCTACAGACCTCCACCTTGTCCATCAACAGACTCAATCCCACACCTCAATGTCATAATTAAATTCATTCTAAAAAACGCACACATGCTATATTAGAACAGACAATTTGGGTGAAGTGTCTTAACAGCAGTTATGAGTGGCAATATCACCGCGTAAAGGTCTTCTTTCTTCTGCTGTGGTTGTTTCAAAACCATTGAACAAAAGAAAGAAAAGAAGAAGAGGGCCTTTTAAAAAAAAAAAAAAAACGCAAGCACAACACATAAGGCACTCGAGTTCAGGTTTACAATCAGACGTCAATCAGCCACAAATCACACCTTTGCAGACAGTGAGGTCAAAAATACAACCTCCCCTCAGTCTACAATAGCCTCATAAGTCCTCGGCAGATATCAACCCAATCAAATGCTAATGAGGTACTTGACAGCTCAGAAGGAGGTGGTCAGACCTCGATATGCCTTAAAGACAGAGTGAAACAAGGGCAAGTTTCAGCTATAACTTTTTTTTAAATTACTTTTAGGCAGGAGTTATTTGAGCTCAGGATAGAAGTCGAATTGCCTTGATTTCTAAAACACTGACTATGTTTACATGCACACCTCAAATCTGATTCCTGATTATTGACATATAAACAGTTACATCTGATTCCTTTCAGCTTGTTTACACATGTGCAGGTTTTGACAAGGGAAATTAGGCAAAAAAGGGACAAACTAATTTGGCCCAGGAAAAAAAATAAAAGAACATTTTAAAGATTGAAAGAGATACTTTAACATTAATTGTACTTTATCTTCCAAATACAACATAATCACTAATTAACTGACACATGTTTTTGATGTTCTTCTTGTGCATGTAAACACACACAAGAAATCAGATCTAGTTATTGGGTAATCGGATTATTCTAGTTATCTGTTTATTTCTGGCCATGCAAATGTACCCAGGGTCCAGATGTGACATCTTTTCCAATGAGTAGTAACTAATTAGAGCAGGATTTTAACCACTTTAGCCACCTTTGCCCCCGATTTCAAGTTTTTACTTTCATTAGAAGAACTAACCATCTTTATCTCTGTCAGTTCTCACTATATGAACATGTGGTTTGCTCTCATTTATCTGAGCTTAAATCTGAGCTGCAGCAGAGTGGAGGTCTCCGAGCTCTCCCTCCACCTTCTGTGTCTGGGCTTCAGGACACAGATAATTAATCTCACCCACAACCACGAGCCCCCTCTCTGTTTACGGCCTGTGTGTTTGTGTGTGTGTGTGTGTTCTGCTAATTTGATTAACGGGTGTAAACAGTTAAGCTAACAGTAATGACTAGCAAGCAGTCTGCCGCTGTAGCCACTGGGTCTCATACTGATTACTATCATCATGAAGATAAACCCGCAGAGCTCCGTGTGTGCGTGAACGGGCTGGAGGCTGCTATTTGTCGGAGTGCATAAGTCAGTCTCTAATCTATTATGAGTCAAACAGAGCAACAGTGAGCAGCGAGGAGCTAATTCCCACCACTGAAGCCTGCCACGCACTAACCAATCATATTTAACCCTGGTCATTACACAGACTGCCTCCGGGCAACACTCTGCACGCTGAGATGAACCAGCGTTCACCTGCACTTGACCAAAGAAAAGTATCTGTAATACAACTTGTGCGTCCGGTAAACTTGATGAACCAAACATTTAGTGAGGTTTTTATTGTTGCGATAAGAAACATCACAGTATTACGTTATTAGCGATTATTGACAGCATGAACAAACCAAAGTAAATTTTAATTTGCTTCATTCACAATGTCTAACAGAACACAATTCCTCCAGTATGTGATGAAAAGCAAAACGAATGCGAAAAAAGGAACCAGAAGAAAAAAGCACACAGTTTTTCAGGGTGAATTGAGCTGAAGTGATTTGCTCCTTTTCAGTTTTTAATTCTATCATTGTTGATTGACAAATGATGTTTTTCTACATTGGCACAGCACTTTGGACAATGGTGATTATATTTTAAATGTGCTTTATAAATAAACCTTGATTATATAGTAACCTGAATAATCACGGTTATCAATTTACAAGATAATCTTGACATCTCTATGTTATCCCTGCAGGTTGTTAAACCACAATAACATAAAAATACAAGATAAAGCAAAAGGTCCCAAACCCAATCCTGAGCACTGCAAGTGATTCCAAGTGCAGTTCACCCTCAAGTTTACTCTGAAAACACCAAACAACAACGTGTTAAACTTTTTCAACAAGAAAAGAAAAAAAATCATACACTCGCTATGTTTAAATGGACACACAATCTGATCATTATCTGATTTCTGATATCTGATACATTTCAGAGTATTGAAATGACATGTAAGCAGTTACATCTAATGTGAGTAATCCAAGATTTATGGATTTCTTTGTTGGATATTTCTTACAAAAACAGTAAATCTCCCATAGAGTTACATTGGCCCACCATCTGAGACTATGACATCATACATTTAAGAAAAAATTTGAACGCAGCCATTTCCAGCACACAATCTTTAATCACCCACAAACAGGTGCCACAATGACAACAGTCACATGTAAGCCGTTACAATGTTGTGGCTGGTTCATTGTATTTTAATAGATGGCTCATATCAGAGTATTACATGTATAGCCTGTATTTGTATTCTTCATCAGCAGCAGAGTTGTCACACCTACACCTCTCCACACAAAGATGGATGCATTGTATTATCTGTGCGTCATCACTAAGACCTCTGTGTCCCACAGAGAAAACACGGCCACTTTTTAATTTCACCTTTTAACAGTCAATTCAGTCAATTCTCAATTCAATTCTTCTCCTCAGTACAGCAGAACGCCTTGCATCAATAACCTACTTATTCACTTTAATCTGCCACCGAGTCCCTTTCTGATATGTTTGCCACTCGCTTTCCCTCACAGCGTTTAGCTCACCAACACACACACACACACACACACACACACATATATATATATATATATACAAATACGCACACATGGACCCATTCATAGGACATAAACAAACAGGAAGCACAGCGAACATTAGCACATCAACACTGTGATGAAATGCTTCTGGGAGGCTCGCTTTGCCTGGAGAGGGAGAGGCTTATTATGGAGCCCATATTGAAGGCTTCAAAGAGCTGAAATTAGGGTGGAGAGGACGGATTAGCAGACGCACAAGAACAAGGAGAGAGGAGTGAGGTAGATAGAGAAAGAGGTGGAAACAGAGGAGCGGAAGAGGAGGCAGAGGGAGGGATAGAGGAGTACACTGGCTCACGCTGATCTGAGACCAGACGCTGTTTGAAGTCATTTTAGAGTTTATTTTTCGAGTGGGAGACACCACTTAGTTGAATTAAGAAGTAGTGAGCAGAGGATCTGGGCTTCTCTCTGGAGGCTGTAGAGGCGCTCGGAGCATGTGGCTGCAGCAGGTGCCCAGACTCTAACAGGCTGTAAAGTCTCACACACAATCATAAATACACACTTAATGACACAGGCGACAGAAGACTGTCTCTGGACAGGACAGCTACAGAACTATTTATACACTAAGCAATTTTATCATAACTAAATAAATAATGACATGAATATTTTATACTGAAGTCTACATTGATATTCAAATGATCACTATATTTTTCAAATGCCAAAGCAAGCCTTTACTAACATATTGCAAATTAATTATGAAAAATGTATTTAGTGGGAGCTTTTTAAAAAGTCACTCCCAACCAGATTCTCAAGGATCAACGGGGGTTCTTAGAACTCTTATGCTTCTGATTAACCATGAGCTCCCATTGAGATTTAGAATCTCTTTTGTGAGAGAGACCTGGCCAAGGCAGCAGCCAACACAATCAACACAGTAAAGAGAATCACAAAAAGCATATACCAGGCTCCAAGTGCAGCCGGCCGCAGTGTCGTGAGTTCGAATCCCGACTCCGACAATGTACTGCATGTAATCCCCTCTCTCATCCCCCATTTCACACTGTTTAATAAAGCCTATGGGCCAAAAAAAGGAGGATGTTTGGGTTGCCAAAGTATCCCTTTTCACTGGGACAAAAAGGTTGGGAACCACAAAAATATAAACCAATATAGTTTAGTAACGAATCCATATTTTTAAAGGTGCAATGTGTGACTTTTCTGATGGAGGGTATCCCATCTATTTGTCTCCATTGCTTTGCCCAGAATGCTTCACAATATGTACCTATCTCCATGGAGATAAGGAGGCGACGCCACCAGGCCCAGTTACAGGTCAGATCTTTGGAGTGGCGAGCACGCTCACAGTAAGGATGCAATTTTTTCAAGGTATTTTTTAGTGACAAAATCAGCTGTAATTGCAAGATGAGTTTAATGCCATACTGTGGAATTTCCAAGGAGACAAGCAGGTAGCGTATCCACCACCAGAAAAGTTACATGGTGTAACTTTAAACTACAGTACTGGTGACATTAAAGTGATCTGTTGGGATTTTATATTGAACTGGAGGGGATTGTCTTTCCAGTACAAAGAAAGGAGCAAAGTAATGGCACCGTTAAGGGTCAAATGAAGCAAAACCATTATAATAATCTAAATATTCTAAGCACAATTATCCAGATCTTAAATTCTATTAACAACCATCAATTACTTTCACATATGTGTACACTAACAACTGAAAAAGAAAAAGTTGTTGATGTTTGGCTTTATGGTGTTTGTAAGCCAAAAAAAACTCATGTTGAATTTCTCTAAATCCTTGGCTGCAGGCAGTATTCACCCCACCAGTTTCTGCTTTCCTTTTCTATAGATTTCTCCAAAATTAAGTGCCCTACAGCTATCACCAGGCAGCTTCAGCGTGCAGCCAACAACAGTGGGGGAATCGTTAGCTCAAATGCAGAGTCAAATGCATTCGAGATTAACTTTTTGCAGTAGACACAGACACAGTAACAGAGCTGTACTGTAACAAAGGTATTGTTGGATGTCGACTTAACGTTTGACCTCGAAAAGCGTGTTAGTGTTTCCAAACGTGGAGGGGAGACGAGAAGCAAAACAGAAGGGAGATCAGAGGGAGAGGAGGAAGAGAAAAAGCATGAAAGAGACGAAAGAGGAGAGAAAGGGACACACTGAGGCAGGCTGTCAAGGTCGCTAAACACGCCGCCGGCCTGGGACCTAAAGGGATTGGCTGCAGCTCGGACCTGTTAGTCATACTCACAAACACTGGGGACATACGACAACACTGGGCCAAAACACAGGAGACGATAAGACGCTCAGGCAGTCTGCAGTAAACCATTAAAAATATATCACAATACACACTCCAGATTTTTCATTACTGAAAGGTGCACTGTGTAGCTGTTCAAGAGGGGGTCCGCAACCTGCTTATCTCCATGGAGATGCTGGGATGTTCCACAGTTTGGCATTATACTTATACATTCAGCATTTAATTCAATAACTAGTGTTTTATTACTGTAAATGCAACTTTTCTATGTGAAACTTTTGTGCAGACAGTAGAATTTCATGGAAAAAGATGATGCTTATATTTATTCAAAACTCATATTTATTGTTTCATTTGGTGATAGAAAATATTTTTAAGGTAATCATCAGCACCAGGGCGGCAACATGTTAATCAAAGAATCACAAATAATGAAATAATTGTCAAATAATTCAGTAATCGTTAAATGGTCTATATATAGGTTCCAAAACATGCCATTAAAAGTTTTATTACTCAAATTTTTGTCCATAAATGTTCTCAATCATCCTCGTACGGCTTCACCTCTGGAACCATCTGGATCAAATTTAGTAAAAGTCTTTTCATCACGTGACTTTCGTTTCCAAACAACTAATCGAAAGAATAACTGGACGACTAATCGATTAGCAAAATGATCGTTAGTTGCAGCCCTGATCTGGACACTGTTTTCTAAATTGAGACGCTTCGACTGCCATCCAGAAGTCATTTTCAATCTGAGAGCACTGGTAAGAGAAGTTAGAATTTATAGAGCTGTGAGCTACCCGAGTTCTAGCTTCTCACACTTCGGGATGGCAGTCGAAGTGTCTCCATTTAAAAACAAACCAAATGACTATCTTACAAGCTATTTACGTCAATCCTTCACTCCAAAGCACAACACTTCCTGAAATCATTGTCTCCATTCTCTTCCTAAATTTAAACCATCAGGATATCATGCTCGGAAGAATAACAATGTCAGGTAATGATTTGCACTCTGAACTATCTTACTAATCTTACTAAAGACTCAAACAAAACTAACCAATTTGACGAGGGCGCGTTAAAGGCTGTTACCTGTCCGTCTGTGGTAGACGCGAGAAACACATAGCTGTTGGTGCGGTGTGTATCTGTCCTGACTGCTGTGATGGCCCTGAGGAGAACAAACATGGCAGAGAGCGACAGAGCGAGTTTGTGCGCTGCCTCGGGCCATACAAAGGCAGCAGCACCGGAACAATTTGAGCCACGGATTTGACAACACTGATCTCAAACAAACATGGAGGCTCAACAGAAATATGCTGCAAACTTTTTGTCACCTGTCCGAGAGGAAAAACAGCTGAATAATATGGATGGTTTGTAGTGCTATTTTGTGGGTTTACACAAATCAACCAAAACATTACGACTCGAGATGCAGCTTTCGATCTTTTTCAGCAACGAAACCAATTGATACTTTGTCTTTAAGAGTCTTGAATACCTGATACCAACCCAAAAAAGATACATATATCACACACAAAAAAACAACACAAAATATGAACTTGCAAGAGCTGGATTCAAACACCTTCTGTCTATTAGGTGACGACAGTCCAACCTGAACCACTGTTTCAGGGACAAAATGTTCACTTGTTTGTTTGTAAATCCATCCCACAAAATGATGCTATGATGAAGACATAATCAGTGGCTATAATAGTGTCCCTGATTACTGTGGTTGTGCTGTCCGTTGTAATATCTGTAATAACTGCTGGTTCGATTACCTAATTTCCCTTAGCCCATTGCAGTTTTACACAGCGCTGCACTTTACTTAAATGATGATGTTGGACATGCAATGCAGTGTCCTTGTTTGGTGTTTACAGCCAAATGAGCTCCATCTCGTCACAGCACCAGCAGCTCTGAACCAGAAAATGGGCCCACGGTCTCGGCTAATGCGTTTTATTCTGGGCACAGTATATCTAATTGATTTATTTACACTATACGGAGCTGCGCCAAATTGTGCTGAATGTTTCATGTTGTGTGTCTTCAGTAGTCTGCTCTTTGAGGACTTGGCAGCGCTATCAGCTTTCTTATCACTGTCCCTGTTGGCAGAATGAAAAACTGTTGAAAAGGGGATTGAAACTCTGCAAACTAAATAACCCTCTGACTAACAGCCTGTGGAGATAAGTCAAAATTAGGAATGTGCTCGGATCAGGCACAACGTTGTACCTACTGACTGGCAATGATAACAGAATAGCTAACAGAATATCTGGTCTTCAGTGCACCTGTAGTTGGTGGAATATATAGCTGCAAGTGAATATTTTGTTGTTGGAAGCACAAGATAGTAAAGACTGGAGCTAGTTGTTGTGGCCTGGGATTCACACCGGTTCCTCTCAGTAATGTATATTCACCGAAGATCTCTAGTCTGGTCATTACATCCACCACTTCATCTCAGACCAAACATAAACGGATCCTTATAATTAGGGCTGTGCAATTAGTCGAATTTTAATAGAGATTGATTCAGTGGTTTTCTAATCGTCAATGATGCTTGGGTCTCTTTAATCGAGGTGAAAAGGTAATCCTCTGTTGGAAAAACACGTGGTTTGGAGCACACGCAGGTTCAGAATTTTGAGGAAGTAATTTGAATATGTACTTTAGTTTTGTGTTAAATGGCACTGATAAAAATTTTATATTTGTTGTAGGATCAATGAAAGTAGCCAGAGAGTGGAAAGAAGAGGCATGAGGCTAGAGTTCTGATGCGGTTTTATTTCCATCAGTACAGGACCCAGAGACATGAACCCTAAGACATTGCGATCGTGTGTATCCCGGTCTTGCTATGAGAAATGTTTCATTGATGACGTATGGCTGTGGGAGAAAAATTGTCTCCCAAAATATTGTGGATTGGTCTGGAAATTATTATTAAAAGCCATTTTCACTTGTTAATAAAAAAAATAAAAATAAAAAAAAACAAAAACAAGATTGATCAGGTAAACAGAGGAGCTCATTGGATCATTTAGAACAAAACAAAAAGTGTTTAGTGCTTCACTCCTTCAGAAAATAGGCAATATTTTTAAGTCCTCTGTGTTATTCTTTCAATGTCTTTTTGACTCGTAAGCAGCCATTTGTTTCTTTTGACTAGGACAGACCATGCATGCCCTGATTGGCTAAACCACCTGTCAATCACACCCATCTGAACTCAGGGAAAGTAAACCTGTGCCCATACAAAAGCAAAACATTGAGTACTCTTCAATTGGCCAGGCAATGTTTTTGTGCTCATTTGTATTATTACAGACAGAGCATAAACAGCGATGAATGAGGTAAAGAGTAGGGAGAGACATTCGGCAAAAGGTCAGAGACTGGAACGACGCAGTAGCAGAAACAGATCTACACTAACTCCGTTTGGCCACAGGGATTAAGACGGCCAAACTGTCATGGACAGTTACAGCATCTCAAAACTACAGCTAATGCGAGTCATTCCTGATCGTTTGGACAAAATTGTGGTGACAGATGATTTGTATGAGGAGTCTTGATTGGCCCATCTAATTTTAACCTAATCCAACGAACACTTATATTCTCAAACTGCTAAAAAGGCAATGTGTCACAATACATCACAGAGTGTTGCAAATGCATATTTAGTGGTCATAACACAAACCTTTACAGCTGCCATAATATTACGCCTAATTGGGGTAAACTGAGGTATAGTAAAATGTATTTAACATATTCATGACAAACATCCTAATAGTTTGTGCCTATCCCAATCCTTTCTATTTGTTACAATGACATGCAAATATGCACAGAAGCAGACAGATTGAGTGTGACTATCAGAAGCCTTATCGCGCCACTGCAGACTATTAAACATTGATGTGTTGTTATTGTAACGGCAGCAATCTGGATCATCCCGGCTGAATGACCCAAAATAAAAACACTTTGGCTCGCGACAACCAACACGGATTCTCTGATAAACAACTGTTGTCTGCAGCAAACAATTATACTGCGCTTCGCCTGGGCCTCATTTTGGAGTCAGATTATTTTTTTGGGGGGTGGAAGTTATTGTCACACATTTTCATAACTGCTTTTGGTTGCTATTATGCTATAAATACACACAAAATGACTTGACAGCTGCTACCTGGAGTAGCGCCAAAGACGACATGTTGCGTTTCCCGACATCCTGGAATTTGATGTTATAATTTCAGATAGAGGGCCGGAGCTTAAGTAAGTATATTTGAGCCATTCACTGTTTTGAAATAAAACCTCCAAATAGAAACTTTCTAAATCAATTTTGACGCTAATGAAAAGGCTCGATACAGTCAATCACAATTTTTAGACAATAGACTGTCACTTTCAACACTTTTGTTATGTTACCATGTCGTCTTACAATGCCGACCAGAGAGAAGAGCACGTTGGATCAATGTTACACAACAGTCAGTAACGCCTTCCGCGCCGTGGCCCGAGTTGCTCTGAGCTTTTCAGATCACGCCATGGTTCACCTGATTCTCACGTACAGACAGAGGCTGAGGCTCTCAAAACCTGCAGTTTGGAAATCTAAGAAGTGGACCAATGAGGCAGTGGAGGAGCTACGTGCGTGTTTGGACATTACAGACTGGGAGGTTTTCAGAGCTGCCACAGATAGTTTGGACGAGTACACGGACACTGTGACGTCATACATTTGATTCTGTGAAGACAGCATCATACCAACACAAATCAAAGTCACTTTCAACAATGACAAACAAAATCACACCAAAACTGAGGCAGTTAAGGCAGCAGAAGGAGGCAGCGCACAGGGCTGGAGACAGAGAGCGCTACAAAGATGCGAAGTATGGATTTAGCAAAGAGGTTTCTCGAGCTAGATCACAGTACAATACGCGTCTGAAGCAGCAGTTCTCTGACAACAACCCCGCCTCTGTGTGGTGTGGGCTCTGGCTTCTCACCAATCATAAGCCCCGAGCCCCCCCTGTTGCAGACAATCGAAAACTGGCTGAGCAACTTAACACCTTCTACTCCAGGAAAGTCACGGCCCCCCAGCCCCCCCTCATTATGACAGACTTCCCCCATCAACCCCCGTGGACTCCTTCCGCTTCCTCGTCACCACCATCACCCAGGACCTCAATTGGGAGCCCACCATCAGCTCCCTCATCGAGAAGGCCCAGCAAGAGGATGTACTTCCTGCGGCAGCTGAGGAAAGCCAAGCTGCCAGTGCAGATGATGGTGCAGTTCTACACGGCCATCACTGAGTCCATCCTCACCTCCTCCATCACCGTGTGGTACGCTGGAGCCACAGCCAGGGACAAACAGAGACTACAGCGCATCGTGCGTTCTGCTGAGAAGGTGATCGCTGCAGACTTCCATCTCTGCAGGACCTGTACGTCTCCAGGGCTCTGGGACGAGCAGGTCGGACCACAGCTGACCCTTCTCACCCTGGACATGGTCTACTATTTGAACCACTCCCTTCAGGCAGGAGGCTACGGTCCATCCAGACCAGAACCTCCCGCCACAAGAATAGTTTCTTTCCCTCAGCCGTTGGACTCATGAACCCTTCTAAACCTCTTTAACTGCAACTATTCAATCACTCACTACACTGTCACTTTCTGCACTACAACAGGGTTAGGGTTACAATTTAACTGTAATTCTCGTGTACATAGTAGTACAATAGTAATTTTAAATGGCTTCTTAATGCATGCCCTTTTGATTTCATATATGTTGTTTTTATTATTGACCAGTGTTTTATGTTGCACCTTAATGCCAAGAAGAATGACAAGTTCCTATGCTAGTGAATTTTGTTCATTGACAATGGCAATAAACCCCTTCTGATTCTGATTCTGATTCTGATAAACCTCAAGATCATTCAAAAGGCCCGTTCACACCGCTGCGTCCAAATTCGCGCTGCCTGTATATTTGATGGCAGCCGCCCTGGCCGTGCATCCTGGACGCCTTGAACGCGTGGCCAAAAAATAAACTATCCGCAGCAGGCGCGCAAGGCGGCAAACGCAAATGCGCAGTGGAGGTTACGAGAACGGCTTTGGTGTCCAAAAATTTAGGTGATCGGCTTGTCTGGGTCCGCAGATACTTCAGAGGTGAGCAGAGTTTAGTGAATATCATTATTTGCTCCAAGAGCTGCGTCTGGCTGATTTTTTTATTGGTCCGGGGTTTGCTTTGGTCCTTCTTCCGGGTAGTGCGTAGGTACGTCACTGGAGCATAATCTCTGATTGGTTGCTGCGTCGTGTCTGCCGCAAAAAAGTTCAGTTTTGGCCAACTTTTCTACGGCCAGAGCGGCCAGAACGTCCGACGCTCAAACACCTTCGTTGCGGCGCGTCCGACACTCAAAACGCAGAATTCACGCCGCAAAAATGCTGGATTCGCAGGTCGTGTGTCCACATAGACTTTGAATATAAACTGGACGCTTTGCCACAGCGGTGTGAGCTTGGCTTAAAACTGTTCAGGAAAGGGGACATTTTTGTGTGTGCATCAATACAAAAGAGTATCTAGTTTTGATGCGAGTTTTGGTATCGATTAGTAACTTATTTTTGATACGGTTGACAAACCAATCTGCTACAGTAAAATTGTGGTTTTATTCCTTTCAACATACAACAATTGAGGGTCCGCTTGTCTCCATGAAAATGCTTTGCCTAGAATGTCCCACAGTATTGCATTACATCTCCACGAAGATGGCGGTCTACCCACTAGAAACGTTAAAATTATGCTACCACTTTTCAATAATGACAAAAATATGTTGTTCGTTGTTCTGACATTTTAGTTTATGGATATATTTTGTTTTGGATGGACCCTGTAAAAACCATGCATAACCTTAAACCAGGTCAAAACATATTCAACTTCTTTAAATATTGACTCTTGAGAATATTGTGATGCCAGCTGAACCCAAACTTTTAACTTAATCTCTCAGAGTGCCTTTCTTCTGGACGCCTTTAAACAGTGTTCTACAGGTGTCCTTGCGGTGGCATCTCGACAGACCAGTGTAGAATTAAAGAATTATGGGAGTCCGCGGTGACTAATAGATAGACAGCGAGTTTGGCTTCATTGAGACCAGACGCCCGGATGTGTCAGCAGCTTACCCAGCCACGATAATTCACTTCTCACTCTGCGGATAAGGACCTCTATCCAGCTTTAGCCTGTCACTACATTTGTTCCACATTTAAATGAGACTGCTGCACTGGGATGATTGCATATAGATTTTACAGAAGAGTGGAGGACACGAGGGAGAGAGGACGTAGGGAAGGAACGGAAAGGAAGGAAGAGAGAGGAGACACAATGGAATAGGACTAGTTTCAGTGCCAGATTCGCTCCAGTGCTGTTGTTTTACCAGACTGGTGGTGGTACCCATGACAACTGGCCTGGATTTGGATCCACAACACACATCTATAATGAATAAGATGGAAAGAGACAAAGCATGTTAAACTGCCAATATTTCACAATGCAACAGAAGCGTAGCCAACATGTATTTCTATTACAGTGTCATTGTTTTACTCATTATTTCACTGCTGTGGGGGGGATTTTACAGCATTTGAGGCACTTTAAAGACAGTGTGTAACTTTTTTGATGGATAGTCTGCAATATACAGTATGGCATTACACTTGTCTTCCTTGTATTTATTCTATTACAGGCATTTTATACCTAAATTTAAATTAAATTAAAATAAAATAAAACAAACTTTTGGCCTTGTGACCCTGTGTGTCTTCAGAGATAGCTAAGTTGAATGCAACAGTAGACATTTCTAGGCAAAGCAACAGCATCTCCATGGAGGCAAACGTCGGGGCCTTCACCAGAAAGTTACATAATGCATCTTTAATGTAACTGTTTTCCTAAATAGTGTATAGTTCTTCTGTGTTTGAAAGTATTAGCCCTGTGAACCACACTTCCACTCACAACATTTTAAGAATATGAAGATAAAAGATAAATGCCTAAACAGTTACATCTCCACAGTGAATTTAACCAGTTTAAACTAATTGAAAGTTGAATGCGGTCAAAACTTCAAAAGTCTCAAGTTGAATCAATTATTTTATTGTTTTTTGGTATTTTGAGTCAGTCTAGATGTTGGTTACTTAAAGTCCAACTTTTTAGCCCAAAAATAGCTTAAAATAAAGGTATGTTTTTTTAAAATTTTATTTTAGATGTTTTAATTTCACTTAAAAACATAGAAAACATGCATCCTGATTGTGAGTGGGCATGCATCTCCACAAACCTGACTCGTAATTGCCCTGAAGGAACCTCCACCTGCTTCTTTCCATGGAAATGTTTTTTTTTTTGGCTATATAATTCCACAGTATGGCACAAAAGATATCTATCTGCATGAAGAAGTTCCATAGTGTATGGTTCTATTTCCATGGAATCCTGCAGGTGCCGCATCCAGACAACACATGTTCTGAAATGTATGGGACACTTATTTGGCTGTTCATAATTTAGTCTTGTCTAAAATTGTAATGCTCCTGATAGGGTTGTGCAATTAAACACATTTTAATCTAAATTAAATGCAATGGAATGATCAGCTTGGGTCTTTTTAATCGAGGCGTGTATAGCGTTTGGGGAAATAAATGTGCCATTTTTATATTGTGTTAAATGTGCACTGCTGAATTTAATCGCAATCAAACGACAGCAAATATTATCACAATCAGTGTTCTTTTCCAAATTATGCAGCGCCACTTTTGGATTCAACGTCTAGCAGTTGGTTAATATGTCAGTTTGTCCTTGGGCGAGTTATGGCGCCCTCAAGACTCTCCCTGTGGACGAGCTTGCACCAAACACTGGCAACATCTCACCACTGGAGTATCAGTGACATTCAGGCCTTGTTAACTGTGGGTTTAGCCTGTTAAGTTATGTCAAAATTAAAATGCCACCCGACTACCTCTCTCTCCCCATCTCCAAGTTTAAACTTTTGATGCTGCCGCTACTTCTTCAAAAACCCAGTTACATTAGACAAGCTGTGGGGCATACGAAATCTAACTCCTCTCAAGTTGAAATAAAGTTTACCAGTGCACGACGCAGCATGTATTACGGTATAAGTGTAGACTTCTAAAACTATAAATGTATGGCGTGGTATGAAAAAACCTATGAAATAAAAGGCACTTCTATCTAAACACATTAAAAGCTACTCACAGAGCTGCAGGCAAAATGGGAATCCTGTCATCCCCAGTGAGGAGGTGTGATCTTATCGGCGCCTCCCACCGGCACACTGTGGCGGTGTTTGGTCTCTCTGTTTTTTTGTTTCCCCCCCTCTCTTTTTAAACCAGAGTGAGTGAATCCAAATACAAGTGGAGTGCTGTTAATTATGGATGCCCTGTTTATGGTCCCAGGAGCAGCAGGAAGGGAACACCACCAGTTAAAGCCTCCACAGCTCCAGTGCAACATGAGCTTGATGCAAAAGGCTTTCAGACATGTGGAAGTCGAACACACACTTAGATCAACGCATAGTCTAATTGTACATGTACAAGTTTAATCACTTTAAATTTAAATATATATGACATGTTTTATGCCATTCAGCCTTATTGTCCTGCCTCGACATACAAAAAAAACCTTACAGACATTGATTGTGACCACATTGACCTAAACACATCGGGTATCATCATACATAAGTCAGTGACAAACCAGGAAAAATAGAGGACCTCAAACTCATGACTTACAAGTGTTCTTTATCGAGGCCAGGGTTTTTGTGTGTGGGTTGTGGTAGAGGCAGAATCTTTTTAAGTTTTTGTTGGAGTTCTAGTGAAAATGGAAGTCATAGGACATTGATTCCAAGTTGTCTTTAGGTCTGTCAGCGCAAATCCGAGTCCAAGTCAAGTCCGAGTCCGAGTCCAAGTTGCTCAAGTTCGATTAATTAAAATAAGCTCCCAAATCAAAAGATCAAAGTTTTATAAAGTTTTATTTGACTTATTTCATAAAGTGGATACAAAAGTAGGAAGTACAGGACTTGAAAGAAATAATTTGTCAAGTCTGAGTAAAACCCGAGTCCTTTAGTCTGAACCTTAAGTCGAGTCACGCATCATTGCCCTAAAAAATGTTCAAGTTTGAGTCACATCCTAAATCATCAGTCATTGTGTTTGATTTCAGAACTATGTATTTGGGCCTGAAAACTCCTGCCGTGGACACAATAAATGGATACCTTTGGAGCACACTTCTGACAACTGAAAAGATGGCTGCTAAAAAAAAAATTGGATGACACAAACTGCACCAAAATGTATACATTGGATAGACTTTGGACCTAATGGGATGACTATGCTGAACTACATGTTTAATTGTATCTCTCTGTGTCTTGTTTCTGTTTTTTATGTTAAATCAAAAACTGCAAAAAAGGAAAGGAAAGGAAAACAATTCACGAGTCCATGAGTTGAGTATTACTGTCTGGTGTTAGAAAGTGTAAAGATTATTTGTCAAGGGAAAATGAGTCGATTTTCAGTCAGTAGTTTTGATTGGTCGGTATCAATCAAAAGTGCACGGTCAGAGAAAGAGTTCACTGGAGACTGAAGGATGTGTGTTTAGACGAGGTATACTTTATTGTCTCTGCAAGGAAAGGTGTGCAAGGCGTTTGACCTAACCTTCAGAACATATAGTCAAAAGAAGACTTAACGAATTTAACATGACATTCAATTTGAAAACCTGCTCATCAGCCGGACTTTTTTTTACATAAAAAAATAAATGTAATCCACGTGCCACGGTTAATCTCTGGCAGCCCCCTCCTGGACCACGTTGTCACACATTTCCAGCTGCATTACCACTGCACTGCCCGAGTCACGACGACACTGCCAACCGCTCTGCTCTTCCTGTCTCTTTCTGCGTAAACAAACTTCTTCAACACACGATAACGGAATGGCGAGTTTTGCACGACTTTCTGCAGCGATGTGTTTTGCAGCGAGAGTCTATCTTGTTCTCAGAGCCCCAAACCAATCAGTCAGTCCTCTCATGACTGGAGCTTATTCCGACTTGCTCCTGATTGGTTGTGAAGGCAGAGAGGAGCCGGGGATGTCCCAGTGGGTGGTGGGAAATGGGAGTTTTGAAGTTCTTTATGATTTTCTCTTAATTTCCCCTAAACTCTTTAATATGCGTCTATATTTAATGTCGCAGTGTGCAGGCAGTTGACTCAGACAGTGTTGAAATAAAATCTGTGTGGAAACAAAGGAACTTTTAATTAGGTGACGCTGCAACACACTGTGGCAGTATGTGCGCGACAAGGAGCAGATGTTTATTGTTTTAATGGTTTAATGATGGTGATCTGCGGAAGTGCTGCCTCTGGGGCCTGGGACCGAGCCCAGAGCTGAGCTGAATATGGCACAACAGGACGCAAACACAACACTCTAAAGAAGAGTACATTGGTTTTGTTTGGCGCAACAATAGTTCCGCTGAAATAAATGGAGTAGATATCGTCAAGAAGGTTATAAAAATGTCAATTAAAATGTCAACAAAGTAGCAGATTGTTGGCCGAGGCGAGGAAAATGGTCTTAACTTGTGTATAGATTTGGCTTGAATGTCTACTCTAGTTTCATACATAAGGGGGTCAGTCCATTTATTGTGATCTCCGAATGTCCAGCAGGTGTTAAAGAAGTGCACCTTGAAAAATAGTGTCTTTAACAGGACACAACACACTGTCTTAAGGTACTGTTGTCCTGCAATTATGAACAAACAAACTTTGCTTACCTTGCGCTCTAAAAAGGAACAATAGATTCCATTCTCTGGCCAAAAATTGGATAATCCAGTCCGTTTTGAATAATATTAGTCTATAAATATGTGCGTGTCAGGCGGATTTGATCAATGTTTATTACAGAAATAAATTTTTTGCCAGAGTTCAACAGACTTTCGCTCTGTGAATGAGTGCACTATAGAAGTGAGTGAGGGGTTAGGGACTAGGGGGAGAGCATTTTGAGTTTCAACACCAAACATAAACCAAACATAACGGAATGTATTGTGAAATAAGACGTTTCAAAATCACACAAAGAGAGCGGCGAGACGTTATAAAGGTTGCTAGTCCAAAAGAGATGTTGAAGAGGATAGTGCTGTGATTGATTTGGGAAGAACATAAGGGCTTGTTCGCCAGACTATAAGCTATAACATACATATAACATTCAAATAAAAAACTTTCACCAGGAATAGACTCGGAAGTTTGTCCAATCACAGTCCAGCAGCTCTGGCAGGAGAACACCCTTAGGCATGCCCGACACTCCTCCTCTTTCCCTCTCCCTCTCTCTCTCTCTTTTGCTATAGGCTGAGCTGCCATAACGCCTGGGGAATTTCACCAGTACAGAAAGGACACTGGGAAGGACTGAGCTCGCACGCACACGCACGTCCAACAGTGTGCGTTACACAGGGGAGTGGGATAAAAATACTGTGCTGACAAGTCAATTAATCAGATGTGAAGGTGCTGAGCAGAACAATCCCTTACAAGGCTGCAGTTCAAAAACACCGGAGCTCTGTGTGGGGAAGTTTTTCTGCTTAATAACCTGTATCATAAGCTGCTGATCAGAACATTTTTAGGTGAATAGACTCTGTACCAGCCGCGCTGTCTGAACAAGCTCTCGGTGAAAGGGGTACTGCTTTTGTACAATGCTGCTTCTCTCTGGTATTGAACCTGTGGCACTGGTTAATCACACACAGTTTTGATCGAGTTTGATCGTTAGAACCGCTTATCTTATCAGCATCCTCCAAACATAATCACACATAATGTTAAAACAAACCAACATTAAAAGAAAGGTCATCAAAAAGAAATCACTAACATTAACTTTTACTTTCAGCAGTCTTTTTATCTAACTTTGCAATGATTTACACAAGCTTATCATCCAGTTAGAACAGTAAAAATTAACCATGTCCAATTAGTGTTAATACAGTTGAATAACTGAATAACTGAAAGCAACTGAGTGGAGTTTAAATTAGGCAAGCTGGGCATTGATTGGCTATGAGGAGGTACTATGAGGAGGTGAACAGCATGCTGAGGAAGTGCCGAGCTGTTGAGCTGGTGAGGAGGGGAGCAGGGGGTGAGCAGGGGGTGTGCAGGGGGTGAGCAGGGGGTGAGCAGTAGGGGAGTGGGGAGGCGCAGAATGGTAGCAGAGGGGAGAAGGAGGGTAGCAAGGGGGGAAGCCAATAATGTCTCAGGTAAGTCTTCCAGGCATGAATTTTCGTCTAGGCTCCATTTAATCAAAGAATTGGCAGTTGTGTTTCTCACTTTGCATTGATTTTTATTGAGCCAAATCTTAATAGTTACAACCAGTGCTTGTTCAAGTAAAAGTGCTGCTACATGACTGAAATGAACCCAATTAGTAGTGCTGCCAAAATTGAACTTAGGTTGAAGTAAAAACGGTGCAAGTTTCAGTACAAGTAACTAGTTACTTTTTTAAAAACTACAATTTTAGGAGCAATTTATATCTCTTTAATACAAACGCTGATTGATTCCACTGAATTAAGTTGTTTTAAAACCAATTGGATATTCTCTGATCTAGGTTATCAGAGCAGGCAATGCAGTGTTTGTTACTATATAAAGGTGCAGATGCAGCAGGGCGAAATGTGCTTGATTATACTCAAAAATAAAAAAGGTACAATTACGGAGAAAATTCTCTCAATTACAGTAACGTGAGTATTTGTAATTAGTTACTTTCCACCTCTGGATAACCATTTCACACGTTATTAAAATGTCCCTTGTTATTTACAGACATTTTTGTTTCATTTTGTTACTAGTCATGCCTTTACCATTGCAAGGTGCATTGCCTTGCTGGAGAGCTGTGGTCTACAGCTACTAGTCATGATTTACATAGAATATTATAGAAAGTAAAATAAATAAAGAAAAAAATCCTGCAGGAGTCAGCTTGTTAAGAAAGTCAGTCAAACATATGTTGGCTAATAGCTGTTGTCAAAAACACGGCCGTACTTCTCGGAAAACAGGGCTCCTGTGGGAGTGCAATACTGTGGGATTGTGCTGAGCCGCTGCAAACTTTTTAAATGACAAAGCAGAGTGGACCAGGGAGATTGACATGTTTATTATGCTTTGATTTTTTTTCTGAACTGTTGAGGTCAGGAGGAGCTGGTAAAGAGTGTGCAAAAATCCCTCTTACAACTCGACTTCGTTTAAATGAACTATGACGCCACGGGAAGAAATATCCACGGATTTTGTGTTTGCAGGTGAACTCGGGTAAAATTCCCCTCTCTCAGTTTAAGAGTGATGATGAAACGTATGTCATATGTCATCATGGTGGAGATTTGAGTGGCACCTCTTGACGAGCGGAGAGTAGTCAATCAGCAGAGGATGTGTGTGTTCCCGTGGGATGGATTTGTCAGGTTGATGCAGACGTGGTGACGAACAACGTCAATGCAGATACAGAGAAAATACACTGCCTTTTGGAATGAGTCTGAACATGTCTGACAAGTGACACTGCAAACAGGTGATGGTGAAGTTGTGGTTGTTTTGGGAATGGATATCAGGATCATCACCAGATTGTAAAGAGACATGTCAGACCAAATTGACTTTCTAGAGCTTTATTATAATGGTGAGTTAATGGTTGGATCGTTAACTCACAGGGCAGCATTGAGGTTGAGGGGGAAGCCAAAACAACCAAACCAAACATGGCATCAAACATGCTTAATGCATTTGTGGACAGGAATGATGTCTGTGCTTTTTTCTCAACTGGATTTGACAAAAAGGTTCATTTTTCAGCCGTTTTGTCCAATCATTTTGAAGTATTTTTTTTAACATTCTGCCTTTTCCCGATTGCTTTCAGACAAAGCCATTCCAAATTGATAATGTGTATGACGCAAAAACAATCTAGCTTCTGCCGGTTAATGCCAACACATTGTCATGTATGAAACAACAACAAAATTTGCTTTGAATTGCAATTGGTTAACACAGGTTATTCAAACAGTGTGCTGGCCTGTGTCAGAAGCTGTGCCACATTCCCTCACTTCTGGTCCCTTTTCAACACAAGCTCTAATATGTTTTAAATTGGCCAGAGCCTTATATGTGACACCAGAGCCATTACACTGTAATGAGCCTGGATCACACACTGTCTTTGCAGCTGAGAGCTTTAAACACAGCACTTTATGTTAATGACCGCAAACGGACAAAACTCAACTATTAAACTAAAATAACAATAAGGGGAAATAGAAAAGGAAGCATTACACAACCTTAATAAAATAGTATTTCTTACGAATGTGTTGTGCAGTGTTGCCATGAATGATTTTCAATTTAAAGCCATTTGGCCGTTTGTCATCAACTGTGGTTCTTGACTTTGGGCCGTCTGTTGCCTCATGACAAAACAAGGCCATCAGGACCAAATCAAAAATCATGACTAGAATGAGACATTTTAAGTCACACCAATTTTAGGAAACTGCAATAGTTTGTTGTTTAAAAAATATATATATTTAATTACCAAAACTTGCTGACAATATTATTTCCAGATTAACACCAGTGTAAACAGAAAGTCCCCAAAGAACTCGACAGGTTATTTTAATGACCTTTCATATCGAGTGGACACATTTTGTTTACAGCAAACAGAATGAGAGGGTTTTGTTTTACCAATGAAACATCAGAGACAGATGTGTTTACAGACGGCAAACAGTGGTTCTTTATTATTCATACCTGCATCTGTGTGAACGAGGAGAGAGTGACACACTGCCGGAAAACACTGTCTATCAAGGTATCTGCCCCTGGTGCCTAAAAGTCTCCATCTAACCTTGGATTTAAAGAGGTCTTGTTGTTCTCTTGGAGGATCTCTGGCATGTGGGGATGTAACAATAACTGATATTTTTGGTGTCAACTGGATCAACTGCATTGTTTTGCTAAAAAAAAAATAAGAAGAGGGAACTCCATCAATGCTTCCTTTTTCTCTCAGTTTTAACAGTGCACAACCTGGTAATAATCAATGTGTTGATCTGCTGTGAGAAATGTAATTAAATGTATTTTGTTCCAAATGGTAGACGACCAGTGAAGCTTGTTCATTTCCTGATTGCACGGTTCTGTCTGAGTTTGTCCTGAGACGCAGTGGAGGAGGTAGTGACCAGACTGAGAGCTCGTCTGTAGCTTTCAGAGTATAAAAAGAGTCTGAATCCCGGTCTAGCTCATAATGCTCTCACTAAAAAGCATGTCTTTGAGATAGCAACTAATCATCCTCATCAAAACTTTAATACAGACTCATGGTCCAGAGTTGAAGACACACCAAAATATTATCATTATGGTTTGTAGCTTCATTTAAAATATCTTCGTTCCATGCGTTTCGTGTGCAGTGCTGAAATACTTTTATTGCCTTTTCAGTGACAAAACATAAAAGTATTTTGAAAGTATGAACAATCTATTATATTCTCTGCTTATTTCTCAGCGGTGTTTTACCAATTTAAGGGTAGCTTTCCGAAAGGGGTCTGTGTAATCCCTCAGTCTTCCAGGTATAGGTTCCAAAAATATTTTGTCAACTGGACATTTAACTACAACAATATGACATTTTTCAGACTTTTGATCCAATCTTAATTCCATTTTCTGTTCTCATTATTCTTGGTCTGGGTTTTTCTCACCCGGAGTCGTGGCAGCACTATCGCTCGTTCTGTGGTTAACGTGAGAGAGGTTCTGGGCCTATCAGGGTAAGCACAGGGATTAGAGTTATTTCAGCGGCTCTCTGGGGAGATGACTACAGAATTATGCTCCTCCACTGTTGTCCGTGACTCGTGGGCCGGCTCTGATTTATTGCTTTTGTTTTCATCATTCGCCGCAGTAAAGTTGGTTCCCATGTATCAGCCTATAGAAAGCATTCCTAATTTATTACATGTTCACAGCTTTTTTCCCCTCTGCTGTGGACAGGTGTTCAGAGAGAAGCAAGGAATCACGGGAAAAACATAAAAAGTGTTACGTAAAAGTTTTAGAAGAGTAAAAATCCTTGGGCATTGTATCCATCTAAATAAATGGTCTCAACAGCATCTCTCGAAAAACCAAGGATTTTCTAGTTAAGAGATAAACACTGTATTTCATGAGGCAAAAAGGCAATATTGGCTTCGGGTATTGGCTCCATTTAGCCGATTTCTTATAGTAAGGCCTATAAAATGATGTAAAAAGATTATAGTTACAATACACATTTTAATAAATGTTGTCTTATTTTATTTTGGTTTTAAAGATATAAATGATATTTTCAGTCTCTGCAATGGTATTACAGATAGATACCATTGCAAGATACATTTTTTACTTCTACAGTTTAAAACAAAGAAAATTAAAAATCTCTTCTCCAAATGCGATACATTTACCTACAGAAAAAACTGGCAGTAAACCTCTGAATTAAAAAGACCCAAGCTGATCTTTGATGATTTGAGATGACTAACTCTCGATCTCGATTAAAATTTGATTAACTGCGCAGCTCTATAGCGACGAATGCCAGCCGCTAATGGAAGGCTTTCTACAATAAAAGAAAACGTAATTGTGCTCACAGTATGGATCACTATAAAGCAATAGGAGTGTCTGATTGTAAGTGAGACTGAAGCAACATTGTTTAAACTGAGACAAACTTTTGTAGAATTTCCAGAGTATATCCTTTATTACATAAAAGCTGTGAGAGGAGATGATGAACGCCATAGCGCCACCACAATGAAACTCCTCCTCAGCTTCTTTCTATCAGATATCCCTGACAGCGCGAGGAGAAAATAATTAAACACACTGGTTCTTAACTGCTTTTAAAGTAGAGCATCCTGTCTGAGAGAAAACTTTTCCCAGAGCACAATGTTCATCCGACTGTGGAGGCCTAAAGCATTTACACTACATGTGAATGAGAGCACTATAATATCTGCCAAGGCGTGAAGACCTTAGCCTGTACTGAACTATACAGCACATCTGGAAAGTCTTCACTTTTTACACATTTTGTTATGTCTTTATTCAGAATTGGATTAAATTCATTATTTGCCTCAAAATTCTACAAACAATACCCCATAGTGTCAACTTGAAATAAGGTTATTCGAATTTGTTGCAAATGTATATATATATTGGAAAAAAAAAGGTACACAATTTTTCCACTGATCATCCTTGAGATGCTTCTACAACCTGATTGGAGTTGACCTGTGGTAAATTCAGTTCATTGAACATGATTTGGAAAAGCACACACCTGTCTATATAATATAATAATATCCCACAGTTAACAGTGATATCAGAGTACAACCAAACCATAAAGACGGGATTGTATCAAGGAACAGATCTGAGGAAGGGTAAAAAAACATTTCTGTAGCATTGAAAGTTCCCGCGAACACAGTGCCCTCCATCATCAAAAAATGGAACCACCAAGACTCTTCCTAGAGCTGGGCTCGGCCAAACTGAGCAGGAGAAAGGCCTTAGTCAGGAAGACGACCAAGAACCTGATGGTCTCTCTTACAGATCTATAGTGTGTCTCTGTGAAGAGAGGAGAACCTTCCAGAAGAACAACCATCTCTGTAGCACTCCACCAATCAGGCTTGTGTGATAGAGTGGCCAGACATAAGCCATTCCTCTGTAAAAGGAACATGACAGCCCACCCAGAGTTGGCAAAAAGGCTCCTGAAGGACTCTCAGATCATAAGAAACAAAAATCTCTGGTCTGATGAAACAAATATTGAATCCCTTCGCTGGAATAGCAGGCATCATGTCTGTAGGAAACCAGGCACCGCTCATCAGCTGGCCAGTACCATCCCCACAGTGAAGCATGGTGGTGTGGCATCATTATGTGGGGCAGGAACTGGGAGACTAGTCAGGATCAACAGAAAGATGAATGCAGCAGTGTACAGAGACAGCCTTGACGAAAACCTGCTCCAGAGCTGGACCTCAGACTGGGGCGAAGATCCATCTTCCAACAAGACAACAACCCAAAGCACACAGCCAGGATAACAAAGGAGTAGCTACAGGACAACTCTGGGAATGTCCTTGAGTGGCCCAGCCAAAGCCCAAACTTGAACCCAATTGAATATCGCTGGAGAGATCTGAAAATGGCTCTGAACCGACCAGACTTATTGGGTTTGTGAGGTTCTGCAAAGAAGAATGGGAGAAACTGCCCAAAAATAGGTGTGCCAAGCTTGTAGCATTATACTCAAAGAATGGCCACCGGGGGGTACTCTAGCAGGAAACGCAAGTGTTTGACACACTGTAGAAGAAGACGTCAGAGGACAGTGGTCACTGTCCAGGGGACACTTCGTGTTCTCTGTATTCTAAGCTTCAAAACGTTGTGTGATTTCTTACAATCAGACTCATATTCACGGGAACGTTTGTATTCTACCAATTGTCAGTACTTTCATATTCACGGGAATATTATCTAATGAGGAAGAGAATCTAGATGCGGAAAAACACAGGGACAAACGCGGAGCGCGGACATGCGACATACGGCAGTCTGCAGTTTAGAACCTGCCACTTTGAAATGAGACTTTCTTGGCCAGACCTGACCTGCGGCTCAAAAGACAACCTGTGCATCACTACCATGGAATATATTTTTGTGTAAATATCTCCTGTTACAATGTAACACTCGCTAAGGACAAGTTCAGGAGCAGATGAACCAGATGTGTCACAGACACAGGTAAATCAGCTCACACAGAGTAATCAAGGACAGAGGGGACAGAGGGGACAGCTGTGATGTGTTTTCTGTTTGTTGAGCTTCAAAATGCTGTGTGTTTTATTACAATCCAACTAATAATCACTTAGAAATAAGTCTAATTAGGGGTCTTGCTTTCGAGACCCCCGGTTCAGACAACCGGTGCATCACTACCGTGTACTATATGTGTAAATATCTCATGTTACAACATGGGCACCTGCGGCTTATCGACAGGTGCGGCCTGTATATGTACAATTTATTTTTCTTTGTAAATGTTGTTGCTGCGGCTTTTATTCAGGAGCACTCTATAGCATGAAAATTACTGTATGTGCAAGTGCTTTTTTATTTTTAACAAACTTACAACAAAATTCAAACAACCTTCTTTCACATTGTCATTATGGGGTATTGTTTTTAGAATTTTGAGGTAAATAATGACTTTAATTCATTTTTTAAATAAGCTTGAGGCCAATAATGTCTTTAATTCATTTTTTAAATAAGCTTGTACCAAAACAAAATGTGGAAAAAGGGAATACTTTCCAAATCATGTAGATTCCTCTCAAATGCTGTTGTGCTGTGACCTGATCTGCACTCTTCAACTGCCGAATGAGCATCCGGAGTAGGACGGCACGATTTTAGGTTTTGGGATTAGATTTGCGATACAGAGGGGATTCTGTTCAGAGAGCATATTGTAAACAACTCCAAGAGCATTAACATTTGAGAGAAGACTGAAATAGGGCTGAACAATAATTTCCAACAGATATATGTTAATATGTTTAGTTGATCGTTAATTATCAAATAAATGAGAAATGTCTGTAAAATAATCACAAAAGTGCATTTCAATCAGCTCTTTTTGTCGCTTTTTTTTTTTTTTTTACTATAAATGATATACAAAAATACCTGGACAAAAATCCATTAATACTGTGGAACACGATTACATCTCAATGGAGCCATCAGAAAAGTTAACTACTGCACCTTTTACATTCACAACATACAAAAATCAGTGAAAGTTA
This sequence comes from Chaenogobius annularis, assembly GCA_015082035.1. Classification (NCBI taxonomy): domain Eukaryota; kingdom Metazoa; phylum Chordata; class Actinopteri; order Gobiiformes; family Gobiidae; genus Chaenogobius; species Chaenogobius annularis. The sequence goes on from BJKM01000152.1 coordinate 698,911, forward strand.
TTATACACTACCCTGCGTGTAATTTTACTTACTATCCCAACCTTCCATTGTGATTAATATTGCAGCCCAGGTTTCTTGTGGACCCTTGGGCAAAGCACTGTCTCCCTCGCACTCACATCGATCAACTCCTCGAATCAGAATACCAACACGAGTGACAAATACGCAAAGACAGGCTAGGCTAAGTACAAAATGTTAAACTATATCTTCAATTTAAATGCAAAAGGAACATCTTGGAGAGCTGGCATGTGTGTTTGCTCTCTGACTAAAGTGTGTTTGTCAGCTGGAGTTGTTATTTTTTTTGCGCAGCGTACGCCTCAATGGGCTGTCTGTCTTTTTGGATGGAGCCAGGCAAGACAAATTGACAGCTCTGCACGTACACACTCATAAACAAATATATATATAAAGCCGAGCCTGGGAGGATAGCACATAGCAGACAGTATACGGGCGGATGGGTTGAGTGACACATATTTTTCAAGACTTAAATGAACACAGGGATGCACTGATGCTCTGAGGCCACTCTTCTGTGAGGCGAGTCTGTGTTACACCTCACAAGCAGCAGCGAAACAACAGTGAGGCCATAGTGAACGATATTGGTCATATTAAAACAGCACTGCACTCCATAACATGGGTACTACGCACATACATCTACTTTAGTACATTGTCAATTATTACTTTTATAAGTTCTTGTTTTACTGTAGAAAAAGATTCAGTTGTAGTCATCTGGACTCTGTTTTTAAACCGTTGTTTATAATGGTCTGCTGAAACCCTGGAGACGCCCTGGGCATTCGGATGCTAAATAGGCACTCAAGGTGAGGCAGGGAACAATAGAACAATAGGCCCATCCCAGTTTCAATGGGCCATTAGCAGGAGGTCCCGCCCTGTGGGCAGGGCTCTCACAGAGTAGGATATAAACAAGAGTTCTCAGACTTTGTTCTCTGATTGAGAATGACTCTGGATGAGAGTTGAAACGTTTTGTTTTTTTCTTAAAACAGAGTCCAGATGACTACAACTGAATCTTTTTCTACAATGGAACACTCCTGGACGAATGAGGGATTACACCGACAATGTTTCTAAGAATTTGGGCAAAAAACCTTGGAACTTAGTTCGGGAACTCGAATCCACAGCCAGAAGATTAGCGGATAACAGGAACCATTTGAGGTTTCAATCTCAGATGCAGACAAAACAATACTATCCCGAAGAGCCTACAGATCAAACCACCAGTGAAAGGACACAGAGCAGAGAAGATCTGGAGGAAGAACTTAATGCAGATGCTCAGTGAAAGGATCCAAGAAAACAACTTTAGAATTGTTAGCCTGAAAGACAGAACAGAAACTTTGCAGAAGAAATTAACCAGCGTCCTCCCTGAAGAAGCCTTCAAGAGGGTGATGGATTTTACACAGACAGCACAGGAAGCGCAGCACAGAAAGAGCAAGGAACGCCAAATCAAGAAGTTTAACATCACTTTTGAATAAAAAGGAAGCAGGTAAGGACCAGCATGACAGAAGTATAGGGGACAGACCGAAGTAAGACCAGCAAAAAAACAATTGGATCAAGAACCTATCAGACCGCGTCTTGTCTCAGGCAGAGAAAGACGTGCTCTCCAAAGGGCTCAACTTTTCTATATTTCTAAACACATCCCTACAGAAGACTACATCACAGCCACAGAAACAGCCATCAGGAACAACAAGATGACAGAAACTGAGGCTGCAGACCTGAGGTTAACGGGTCACAGCTACTCTGAAGAGCGCCAAACCTCCTCCTTCAAATATCACATCTTGAGGAGAGGAAGGCGCACTCTCAGCACTACAAAAAGATGACAGCATAAACATTCTTCCAGCAGACAAGGGGCGCTGCACTGTGATTCTTAACAAGCTGATTATGAAGCCAAAGTCCACAGCCTGCTCGAGGACACAGCCACATACGGAACGTCTGAAAAGAGACCCGACCAGTGGCTACAAGAAGAAGGTGGATAGACTGTTTACAGAAGCTTGAAAAAGAGGAGTGGATAGACAGGATTCTGTATTACAGACTGTATCCTGGGGAAGCCATTCCATGCATTTATGGCCTTCCAAAATCCACAAAGAGAATGTTCCACTCAAGACCCTATTGTGTGCAGCACAGATTCCATCACATACAATGTGGCAAGCATTTAACAACCATCCTGGCACCATTGGTGGGAGCAACTCGGAACATCATGTGAAACACAACACACTATTCTTGTGGACAAAGTGAAACATCTCCAATTGGACCCAGATTGACCTGATGGTTTCTTATGATGTATGTGTCCCTCTTCACTTGCGATCCCGACCTCTGAGGCCAGTAGCAGCCGGTGGTCGCGAACGAGACTGCGGAAGACACCACCTTTACAGGAAAAGACCAATCATGACACCTGAACACATCTGCAAACTACGTAGACCACTTAACACTCTAACACATATTTCCAATTCCGGGGACATTTTTTACAGACCAGATACACGGCTGTGCCATGGGCTCGCCTCCTCTCCCATCAGTGGCCAACTTGTTACATGACATTTTGAGAATGAACGCAATGACCTCCTTTTCAGTGCAGTTGCTCCAAGTGCTTTTGGTACCGTTACGTGCGATGACACTTTCTGTGACAATAAGAAAACAAGAGCTGGAAGTTCCTTCTCAGAGCACATCAAATGCAGTGGACCCGCATATCAGGTTTACAAGAGAAGATTGCAAAAGGAGAACCGCTTGCCTTCTTGATTTTCCACTATCAGGGAGAAACAAGGGAAGCTCCAGATGTAGAAGCTATATAGAGAAACCCACACAACTGGACCATTAGTACCTGCTCTTTGGCCTACTACCACCCACTACAGATAAGCTGGAAGTGATCAGAAACACTAACAACACAGAGCACAAACGAGTGCCACCAGGCCAGCTCAGAGGAGCAAGTAGAAAGAGGAAACACACGTCCGGAATGCTCTCTCATGCCTGTGGTACCCGACTTGGGCTCTGGAACAAAAGTGAAGAGAACAAGAAGCAGAGACAAAAGGGACAAAAGGAAACAGATACGCATAGAAGAAGGTGAGGGTCTCTTTATCCCTTATTTGTCTCAGGACTGTCAGAAAAAACTTGCAACGAATTTTTAGACAACACGAAGTCTCCTGTTTATTTCAAACCAGGGCAACACGTTAAGACAAAAACTGGTTCACCCCTAGGACAAGATGCCGACACAAAAACAGAGCAATGTAGTGTATTCTATCCAATGCAGTGAAGAAAGTTAGTAAAGAGCGTTACATAGGGGAGACTAAACAGCCCACTTCACAAGAGGCTTTATCAGCACAGAAGACACGCAAGTTCAGGACCCCAGAGCGCTGTGCATCTTCATCTTAAAGCCACAAACCACTCTATGAAGACAGTGAGGTGGATGATTCTAGAGAAGGGAAAAAAGATGGTTTGAAAGAGGAGTTAAGGAGGCAATCTTTGTTAAAAAGAGAATCTTCATTAAATCGGAATGGAGGTTAAGATTCAACCTTTCCGTTGTTTATATAATGGTTCTGCTGAAACCCTGGAGACGCCCTGGGCATTCGGATGCTAAATAGCACTCAAGGTGAGGCAGGGAACAATAAGAACAATAGGCCCATCCAGTTTCAATGGGCCATTAGCAGGAGGTCCGCCCTGTGGGCACGGGCTCTCACAGAGTACGATGATTTAAACAAGAGGTTCTCAGACTTGTTTCTCTGATTGAGAATGACTCTTGGATGAGAGTTGAAACTCGTTTTGTTTTTTCTAAAACAGAGTCCAGATGACTTACAACTGAATCTTTTTCTACAATGGAACACTCCTGGACGAATGACGGGAATTTACACGACAATCCTAAAGCTGTAAAATGTACTGTTTTTTTAAATTCAAATACTATTCAATTTCACTATTTCATGTACGCCCTGCTAAGTGCTCGTGTACCCCCAGAAATTTAACGTGGTTAAAGGTGCTGATTTATGTCATCTTAAAAATTTGAAAATCAGAACTAGTGCATTTTAAACTAACGCTAATGCTTTAACATCCAAATTATTCACCACTATGAGTTTGTAAGTACTTTTCACAGTTCTCTGAGGCCAGAGCAAGTCTTGCCGTCACAGTAAAGCTAACTAGCATGTTAACAGTGCACGTCGTAGCTTTGCGGAGAATAAAACGCTCTATAATTGGTGGCAGAAAGCACACAATGGACACATTTCCACCCTGAGCGCTGCTTTTACAATCCATCTGTTCTGGAGCAAAGCAAGTTTTACTTTATTACATGAAAAAAAAAAAAATCGGGTACAGCTCCTTTAAAGGTGCACTATGCAACCTTTCTGCTGGAGGGTACACTACTTGGCATCTCATGATATAGAACGTAAACTGATGTGTATATGTACCAGTAAGGCATTCCCTCATCTACTGACAGTAGAGGGAATTGCCATGGGGAAATAAACAAAAGCTAGATGTCCCTGACATGTTAACTTAAGCACGCAATGTATGCATAATGAAAATGATTTGATGGCAGAACTGCTCAGAAGGAGTCTGGTGATGATTTATGGACTTAAAAAGAGCAGGAGACCTCCGGATCTCTACCTATGTCTTCAATATTTTCATTACTCAACCTTGACAAACAAGCATTGTTTTATACTGTAGAATTTGTGTCACTCCGTTTAATTGAAATTGTGCAGGTATTTCTGTCGCATTACTAGTCTAACATTACACAGCAGAGCGAACAGGAAGTGGAGGTTACAGGAAGCACTCTGACCGTCCGTCCTCTTACTCTATACCATCTCGTTATTTTGTCTGTAAAGTGTCCTTCCTCGTTTCCTTTCCTCGTCACCTCAAAAGCCCACACAGTTCTGTTCTATCCTGAGGCTATCACATACAGTACATCCCCCTATGTTTGTCCTCTGTGCGGCTCCGTCCCTAGTGACTGTCCAGTCCCATGTCCTCCACCTCTCCTCTCGGTACAGTATCCCTGGCTGTTTCACACTTTTCCTGTTTTTTTTCTCTTCCCCTTACCGCCTATCCCACCTCTCATCGTGGTGTTTGTAATATGTAGGCCTGTCATGATAATTACTGACTCATCGTTCAATGGAGCTGATGCAGACGACATCACAGCAATCGGAATTTTTCACAGTGACTGGCAAAAATGCATGAGAGTCAATGGTGAGTAATGACATTTTCTTCTGTATGAGCGCAAAACACGACAAAAATGTGAAAGGTCTACAACTCTGCTAAATACTTAGTTAATACTTAATCATCTAAAAAACAAACATCAAGAGCAATAAAAAAACAACAGGGACACTACAGCTTTGCTCACATTTATCACAGATACAGACTTTGTGATCACACACAGTTGAACTTCGCTCTCCTTAAAGAAGATGTTTTGAGTCCGTGTGTTGAAAACAGAGAAACCACTTTCAGTTTCCATTTGGCTGTTTACAGTTAATTTGAGGGAAACAAAAGCTCCACAGAAAAAAAAATACTCCAAAAAAGCCAAGAAACACCTTTTATCAGTTGTGTTGCCCAAGTTCCGCCATTCACTAGGAATGCCCAGGAGCATTTATCAAATAAAAGAATGTCCATAACCTATATTTTTGGGGGGATCAGTTATCTTCTTGCCATGACAGGAAACATGTTTTTGTACTACATTCAAATTTGAGCTGAAAAGGGTTTAATAATTACTATCCAAACTCACCCCTCTCCACAGATCTAAACATGCACGTTTCCATTAAGATGCAAATGCTATGCTTAGAATGTTAATCACATCTATCGCATAAGTTATGAAAAGTTACATAATACAGACTGAAGATGATCAGAACAAGTTAAAACTGTCTGGAGTTTAAAAATGGACTAAATATGCAGCATCATTACCGAAATCTGCACAAATGAAACCAGCAAAACTCCTGAGGATAAATAAAACATGGTAAAAGGCCCAATAAAACCAAATATATATATATATTTTTGCCAAATTTAAACCCTCTAAGATCCACTGATGATTTTGGTATCTAATTTTCACCTGCACAAAAATAACTCGTCCACCTACTGCCGCACAATTCTTCACAAGTTAAAACTGAGTGTGTTTCTATTCCGGGCGATCTGACCCTGACACGTTCAGAAACCTCATCTTGGCCATTTTTAGGTTTTTTCTTTCGTTTGGGTGCCCACCGCCTCTTTTGTCCTCGCGCTCGCTGTCTACACACTTCCTCTCTCCATGTTCTTTGATGTGGGCTCATACCTGCTGTCACGGACCACCTGTTCAGCTCTCCACGGGACAAGCCAGATTAGACTAAGAGACAGAGATAAGGACAAGACAGCTCGCCATAACTACAGAGATGCTTTTAAAGGTTATATCTAAAATAAAATATGGTGCAAACTGTTCTGAGATAAGACGAGTTTGCACTTGTTCCATAAGTGTGTCGAATAGGGCTCTAGATCTCAGGATAATTTGATATCATACAGTATATATCTCTAACTATAATATGTGTCCTCTTCAGTTCTAGTGTTTTCTCTTTCTTTGAGTTTGTTCTTTTTTAATAACTACTTAAAAAATTGTGTAGTCTTATTTTAGTCCCGGAATAGTCCTGTTATAGACCTGGTTTAAATCTGGTGGTAAAAAAAGTCATGATTTATGTAGCGCCAGATAACAATTTTCATTTTAATGTAACGTTTTGTTCCGTCTTCTACTGATATTATCAAGGAAAATATTGTTGAGTGGATTTTTTCAAGGAGGGATGGAACTTGAATAACTTTTAAAACATTATTATACAAAGAGTAAACTGCCAGCCACTGTTTACTTTTATAAATGGCACTTATATTGTTATTTGCAAAAAAACTCTTCAGATCAAGATCACATTTTTATATATTATGATGTGTTGATACTGGGATAATAAATATAATGAACGATCGCTCGACTATTTCAAAACAACACACTACAAACCATAAAACATGTGGTTGAAACAAAATATGATCACTATGAAAATCAGATACTAATCGATATTAAAACTAGGATTTAAACTAGATACTAATTTGCGCATTGGTACTAAACAGTATTGATACAAACAAACAAAAAACAGCACAAAATTGTAACTTACCTGCAGTTTTAGAAAGATTTTGAGCTTTATCAGAACTGGTAATACTATATGCATGGTGACATTAAAAAAGTACTATTAGAGCATTTTTATTATAAGTTTGGTATTGTAATCAACATTTAGTATCACGGTTATTCCTTAGTACTGAAATGGAGTACAAACAACACTATTCAAAAGTCCCAAAAAGTACATTTTGTCACGCCCCTGCAAGAGCTAAATAATTAACTACATCAAGTGAGCTCACTCCGAGAAAACCACCAACACAGCCATTAAGTCATTCTCAACAGCCAATTTAAGCTTTATTACGCTCAACATTTGCTCCTTTATTTTTCAATAGCTCTATCATTCTTGGAACATGGTCAGATCAAGGTCAAGACAACCCTCTATTTTTCCCCTCACGCAGGAACGGCGTTTTACATGTTTAAGTCCAGGGCTTAATTCCCTGAGGAGGAGGCTCCAGGCACTGTGTTACTGCTGTTTCAAGGATAAAAGGAGAGCATTTGTGAGGAAGGACATCCAGCACAATCCAAATTAATTATGAATGCGTCAAAATGTGTTTGGGCCATTTTTCCCAAAACGTAATGTCTACAACAGCAGCATCAAGTCTGTCAGTGTCCCGATAAGTGGCTTTGGATTGTATTAAAGTCATTCAACTCTAACTGTTTAGATACATGTAGAGGACAATGTGAGAAAACGTATAATGCAGCTAAACAGTGACCGCACTCCACGAAGTATTTTCCATGCATTTTTCCATACACTAGGCTTCACAACATTGCACACACAACTCCAGGAGCAATCACATTTGAGAGAAGACTTAAAGTAAATATAAACTGCTAAACTGGTTCAAGAATTACTGGCATTTCAGAACATGTTTGTAGAGGTCTAAAAACTAAAGAGTAACCAGATTACAATGCAAAGACAGGATATTTTTATTAAAAATAAACACGGCAGTGGTGTATAATTACCACATAACGGGTTAGCCTCCATTGTGACTTTAAACACTTAATTTTGGTAATTATGGTGAAAAAAAATAATGGGAATTTTACTTCAGGAACCATAACAGACTTCACAATGGGTGGAACTGTTGAGCTCCATAAACAGGCACTCAAACTGAAAAGGCTTATAACTTTTACACCCGTTTAAGGGGCAAAGTGATGTATTTGAACAGGTTTCTTTGCTGAAAAGCCTGTGCTTTGCTTTGGTCTTTTTTCACATTAACTCGTTCTGAACAGAAGAGGCTCCACTCGTGCTTAACATTCAGCGGTGCTTTCTTCTCGTCTGTTGTCTCTGATCTTTATGATGGTCATTTCACTTCAGTTCAGTCTCAGCGTTTTAATCTGCTCGTCCGCCATTGTTCCACTTTGCTCTTTGTGCTTGTGCTCGTTCACTCTCGCCGCACCTCCTGTGTTTTCTTTGATCCCCGGCAATAGTCGAGTTGAAAGGTGCAGCGCCTTCTTTGACCAGCACTTGTAGAATTTCCCAGGCCTTGCGATGCGAACGTGGACCGATATGTGAGTGCGATGTCCCCAATGACGGACCGGAGAGCGCCTCGTTTGATCTGGGAACAAAGATGGAGGGAGGGCACAGAGGCAGCGGGAGGCCAGGAGCAGAGAAACCGTAGAGGAGGAAGAGGAGGTGAGATAGGAAAGAACCAGGTTAGGGAAACACACAGAGGAAGAGAGAGGCGGAGGTGAGACAGGAAAGAGCAGGAGGGAGACACACAGAGGGAGAGAGAGGCGGAGGTGAGACAGGAAAGAGCAGGAGGAGACACACAGAGGGAGAGAGAGGAGGAGGTAAGACAAGGAAAGAGGGGGGGAGACATGGGAACAGAGAAAGGAGGAGGTGCAAAAGAGAACGAGAGAGGAGAGAGGTGAGACAGGAGAGAGAGTAGGGGAAGAGGAGGGGGGAGATAGCAAAGAGAGGGAGGGAGACAGACAGGAAGAGAGAGGAGGAGGTGAGCGAGAGAAAGAGAGAGAAAGAGAGGGTGAGAAAAGGAGAGGGAGAAAGAGAGGGAGAGAAAAGAGGGTAAGCAGGAGAGGAAAGCCAGTGAAGAGAAAGTAAAGAGAAAAAGAGGGAACAGAGGGGATGAGACAGGAGATAAAGAGAGGAGGATGAGGTAGGAGATGGAGAAAGAATGGAGAGGGAGAGAGACAACAGAGAGGTAGAGATGGACAAGCAAGATCAGGCCTCAGGAGTCCAGGGCTTTGTTGAAGGGGGTTTGAAGATCATGAGCAGCTTTGTCTCTCAGAGGGGAGGAGGGGGGGAGAGAGAGAGAGAGACTCTCGGGGGCAAAAATGCGTTAATTGAAAACAGCTTGATGTAGTGTTTAGTAATCCATGCATTGAATCAGTATTATTCTAGGTTGGTTTGGCCATCCAGGTGTAGTTTAAGCGTCAATACTGATGGCCCAGTTCAGAAGTGTTGTATCAACACAGATATTCATGGGATTCAGTCATGTGACTTATCTGTTGTCACTGCATAAAATTGAACATGAAAAGGGTTGATACTTGAAGAAGACAGAAGTTATGGGCTCTTATCCTTATCTACAGTGGTCGCTGACACTTAAAAGCAGCCACAACTTTTCACAACAAACCTTTGCAGATATTTCCATCTAAGCTTCCTCATCCACCAAGCCCTCTGCACCGGACAAGCCCTCTGAGCTTTAAAGAGCACAGACTTTGTGTGCAGGTGAGTGACAGTCTGATCCTAAAATATAAGACCAGGACAGTTTGAAATTAGGCTCGTTACAACGGTCTGCAAGTAGGCTAACTTATTAGGCTTATTAGCATAGCCACATCATAATATGTAAAATAGCATCAGTCCCTCCTGACCACAGTAATCCATTTTGGGGTGACAAACGGTGTCTTTGGCGATGTTACAGAAAGAGGAATCCTTTGTTTTGAGACTTTTTTATTGGAAAAGCTCACAGCGAGCATGCAGCTTACGTCCTTAAGATGGCAGTAGCAACAAGTGTGTGATTTCACTTCGGACCCATGAATAGGAAAATGAAGCTACAGTTTATGCCAATCACCACTCCACAAAAAAGGTTCTGTATTATCCTTGTTTGGACTCTCCAAGACGCCTACTGGAATTTTCTGGAGTCACAGCTGCCGTCAGGTGGACTGGTGGAAAATTGGCTGCAAATCTGCACCATTTGATTCTCCAACCATGACCGATCACACATGCTTACACCTGTGTCTTGCCCAAGGACACAAACAACAGCATGTACTGGTCAGCGCTGGAATCACACTGCCGACCTTGGCTTGGAGAACAAACTAAGCTCTGATCTACTGCCTGTATTCTCTGTCCTCTGTGACTTTGAACGACTGTCCTTCCTGCCAAACACTGTCATTGTTTCTTTACTTTGAGACGAGTAGAGATCATTTTTCAAAACTGTACCACTGCATTTTTACTGCTGCAACTGCCTTTAAAGTTTCTCTCATTACTTTTCCACAAGTAGAAACAAACATGTTGTTCTAATTTAGCTGAATGGATCCTTAACACAATCTCCTGAGCAGTTTTCCGGCCTGTAATACACATGACATTTGGCATGCCTGACTGCGTCCACCATCAGTCATGCTGTATGCGCACTACAGTGAATGCGCTCACTTTCCTTCTGCTCACAATCAGAGCAGAAAACAGCATGGGCTGCTGCCGTGGCATTTCACTGATGTCAGAGGAAAAACTGCAAGTGGAATCATTTTAGAGCCAGTGTAGTCATCAGGCTGGTGATCAGCAGGTACAGTGGAGTATGGGAGGAGTGCGGAATCTGTGGACGTGCTGCTGAAGCATCAAAAAGGAGAGAACGGAGGTCAGAGCAGCGCTAGCAAGCAAAATCTACAGGATTAAAACAGGACCAGGCAGGTGTGGGGCAGGGCAGGAGGCTATGACCACAGAAAGGCCTGGCCTTAAATAGCTCAAGTTCAGGGGCAAATGCTCTTTCCATTGAACCGCATCTGGCAATGACCAGTTCTTAATCTGTATCTCTAAAGTGTTAACACTCATCACTTTTGAGTGCTTGCATTGGCATGATTACTTCATACTTAGCATTATTACACCGTCTAAGATCATTTCATGAATCTTTAACTCTAAAAGTGTCTGCGTTGTGAGCATCACATAACTTTAAGAGCAGAGTATGTCATATCTGCAGCTTGTCATTCACAATCACAATGTATATAATGTAAGGCAATAATCTCCAGAGAATACATACTCCCTCTCCATGGAGACTTTTTAAGTAAAATCTTGACCTTAGCAGACCAAAATATTCCCAATTTTTTTTATTTTGACATACATGTTTTTGGATTCTACAAATAACAATATCCGTAACTATCTCTAACTTTAAAATCAACCAGTGCAAAAAACGTAGTCCTCAACATGCTAATTTTGCACATCGTTGAGTCCCAAACATTCCTTAAATATGAATGTAAAAAATAAAATAAAAAATAATAATATTCAACATAGCTTTCAATTTTGTGCAATACTGCCAACTGTCAACAATAACATTATACCATTGTTTTATTACTTGACAAATAGCGCTCATATATACCAATTAAAATGCAATTGTGTCGTGCATGTTTCTGTCCAAGGCCACAGCATACATTAGGAGCAGATCACCTTCATGCACATATGCACACTACATTATCCCCACGAACACAGTAAACCTCCTCCCACCGCCTCAGAGTCCCACTGCCCTTCAATGTCTTCACCCCCGACACTTCCAACGCAGCACGCAAATCAGTCCGCAATATTTCACTAAAGCGCAAACGTTAGCTGAAAATACCTGTGATTCAAATGGCCAATGCATTACATTGTTTTTTCTGTCACTTCTTGGTATAAGTGGGAATGATGTCCGTTAAGAGAAGCGTTCTGCATGCGTTCTGGGTTTATGTCCCGCGTGAGAACAGGTTCAAAGACAAACTAGACGTGAGTTTGAAGGATGATCAGCACAAACCCACACACCCACAGTTCCCCCTCTATTCTTAACAGCTTTATGTACCACCAAACAAACCCCAGGGACTCCAGTCGAAAATAGCTGTCAACCAACAACTCATTTCAATTGTCCTGCTAAAGTTGTCATTCTCGCACCACAGTAAAATAGAAGGAAAATACATTACATTTCTATTCACTGCCAGTCGGTGTGTTGGGTAATTTACAAGGTTGTTTCAGAGAAGGCCAAGACAGAATGTATGTTTTTGCTATGGAACAAAAATACCCAGTCGAAACAGACTAAACCAATAAGCAACAACAGAAATTCTCAAGAGGATTCTTTATCATTGTTACTTGAAATCACTTTTTAGACAGAGTATTTCCCCCTCAAATAAAATGTGTCTGGTTGCTACACTCACAGTATTATCTTCACCAAAGTAAAATATGGTGAATGTAACTTTTTTTTTTATATGTGAAGCTTTGTGAAACTAGCACCGCAGGCATACAACATTTTCAAAAGATAAAATCCAAGACCCCCTTGATTTATAGCTTTTTTTTTTTTTTCTTTCTTCAGCATCTTTCAACTGGACTAAACCATTTATTTGTCTGAACGTACAACATTTTCAAAAGATAAAATCCAAGACCCCCTTGATTTATAGCTTTTTTTTTTTTTTCTTTCTTCAGCATCTTTCAACTGGACTAAACCATTTATTTGTCTGAACGTGGAGTATATTTCTGTATTTATTCCACAGATCAATTCCCATCCTAATCTGTTGTAATCACAAGCATTTTAACAACAAAATCCAATCACTTTTCGAGCCTGAAAAACAAAAACAAAACCGAAGAATTAAATCATCAAGACAAAATTCCGCCGTGTCTCAACCCCTTTTGTATTGTTAGCCAACTGCTCGGCTCCATGGATATGTCACTGCTTAAAATATTGATATAACGTGATACTATACTTTGGTGCTAAAGTATTTATATTGTGGGCTGCTGTATCAATGTATCACCGTAAGTATTTTTGACAGCGCCACATTTGAGTTCCTTGTAAAGAGAAGGGAAACATATTCACCGTTTTGATCATTAAAATGGGTGTATTTAATTTTCCGTTTGTGCAGGTTGCAAAGAAATGCTGTTGTTTGAATGTATTTGAAGACTTCACACTCCTCAACTACACTGCCATTAATACAGTATGTGCGGATTAGAATAAAGTATTTTTAAATAAACAACAACTTTCTGACAGATTTTAAAAACTGAGATATCTGTTTTTGCAAATGAGCTCCACACTTTCTTCTTAAAACGTGTGACATATAGCAGAAGATCATGTGCATTATGTACAAATCATCACATGTATCGCAGAATCGTGAGGGACGCTGATATATACAGCGCCATTTGTACACTGTTGTATACAAATGAAACAAAAATGTGCATACCAGAGTTAAGTTACTGTAACAGAGGCAGTGTAAAGTGCTGTGGGGATGGAGCAGGCCTTGTTGCGCTGATTATGCACTGGACTGGCTCGTCTCTCTGCTGCGTGGAGACTGGTGGCGTGGTGAGTCAGCCGGCAGCTTTACATTTAACACATGCCAACGCTAGCAGGACTGAAAAGAGAACGCAGCGGGGGCGCTTTCTCTCTCCCCCCCTCTCACTTTCTCTGCTCGCCTGTGCTCTATTGTCTTTGGGGCTGCTGCTCGGTCCCTCTCCCGAAGCCTCCCAGTGGTCTCGCTGAGGGGCATATGCTAGAGCGAGAGGCAGGGGGATGTCAGCTTGGATTTCAACAGAGCCTCGTCAGGGAAGCGCACACCAGTTCACACAGCACAGCAGGCGAAAATGTAAGAGTCAAGTCATGTCACACATTCGTAGATAATAAAATTTGTGGGAATTGTGTGTAAAAATGTGCAGTTTAGTCTAATGATGCTTATTTTTGGTTTATGGTTAATATAATCTGTGTTTACTGTGTCGAGCCATGTCAAAACCTTACATCATCTGTCACTACAAATGAACGGAAGTTTTGTGCATTTTTATCATGCATAATTGTGATCCCAATGGCAGAAAAATGAGTGGTCTGATTATTCAACCAAAGAGATGTAGCTGCCAGTTGAACGAGCAGAAGATTAAAGTACATATGACAGGTTCTTAAGTTTTTCAAATGTATGCTTTGTTTGGAGTGCTAGTTCCCATGGTAAATATTTATCATACTTTCACATCAGTCAAGTGGCAGTTTGTGCAGAAAATTTGAAATATAATCGTTGAAAATTGCAGGAAGTAGAGCAAAAACAACTGACAGACTTTTCCGACAGTTTTAACATTCATTTAACAAAATCAGGTGTGATCAGGTATTATTATTGGACAAACCCTAACTATTGTGTAATTTAGATATTGTTACTGTTGTTTATAATATTGCTGCTAGGTAACAGTTTTGGAATTACATATGTCACAGCTGCTGCTCATGTCCAACCAGGCTGCAACATTATAAACTTTACCAAACTTGTTAAACAGGGTAAAAAAAAATTGCTTATTCTTTAGTAAAATAATACTGGTAAATATAATCACGTTCACTAGATTATAGTGAAATGTGCAGTCTAACCTGTCATATGCACTTCAAATCAATGTCAAGTTTGTGGACCAAATCTCTAACTCAGGCTGCAAGATTATGGCAAAAGATTAAAACATGTTAGTAGACTCCAAATTACACAGTTAAAACTTTTGCACGGAAAAGGACAAGGTATTTTGTTGCTTACACAGGAAATGATGTTACTTAAATAATTGCAGTTTTTGCGACTTATGCAGTCTTATAACTCTAAAATAATCGAATTCAACACAATTTTCCGTGACAAAAACCTATCTTGGCCCTTGCCCTTTGTCAAATTCCCAAACTCTCAAATTCTTGCATATGTAGCGGTGTAACACACACTGATGTAAACATGAATCAAAAAGTCGCTTGTTTGGGGCAGTGCGCAGGACTCTCAGCAGACTGGAAAACAGCGCTTGTCAAACCACATGACAGGCAGAAAATAGCCCTGTCGGAGAAAGTGTGAGAGCAAGGAGAGAGAGAGAGGCATCAAAAGATCTGAAAATAAAGCACACAAAAAAAATCATCCCATTGTTTGAACCAAAATTACCAACATCCAAAATTGTTAAACCTATTTTGGACGTCACTCCTGTGAACCTTATCACAATAACAAACACCTTTGGGACAGACCGATCAAGTAGTATCTTTACAATCATACCATATGGCGGCCCATGCCTGGTTGCCAGTCTATGTTTGTTTTTTTCTCAACCTTAAGAACCTTAACCTTGACCTAAGTGAAAGGAGACATATTAAGATTTTTTCAGGTTTTTATTGTTGAATTATAAGATAAGTAGATCATAATTTCCCATTTTGTTCATTGTTAACCGCACTACTGATCTAAAGCGGTTTAGTAAAAGAAAATGGTCCATTGACTTCAAAAATGCAGTATTGATAAGCCCCGCCTCTTCATATGGCATTTTAGAACCTACATGTATCACTCAGAATCTGAGTTTTTCAAATAATCCCAACTAACTACAGGGATGGGCGGAGATAAGGGGAAAACTGGGATTTTCTTAGCACTCGAGACTCAAATGAAGAACAATACAGGATTACTCAAACATGCAGGAATCAATCAAAATACAACTTTGAACAAACTAATGAGGAAACAACGTTGAAACAAGAAAAGCTCATTGAAGTTGATTTAGCATATGTCACCTTTAATTAAATGTGCTAGTTTCCACCTGCAGCTCCTGGACATGTTGATGTTACTAAATTAAAAACAACTAAACAAAATGAACAAAGCCGGAAGCACAACTAGTACATTTTTACAAACTTGCGTTATTATTTGGATTCTATTTCAGTGTTGTACAGCTGGATTTCTGCAACATATCCAGCTCTTTGTTTGTATCCATTACCCATAATGCAGCAGTTCCCTTTCCCTTAAATCCTCTCGGTCCTGGTCCACAGACTGTGTGATGTGAGTGACCTGAGCTCGGAGCAGCCGGGCACACAGGCCTTTGCCTAGAGACCCATTACTGACACCCTCCATGTGTAACATAAGGGCCCCGTTTGTGTGCGGAGGGTGACATTTCTCTTTCCACTGAACTGCACTGCATTTTAGCTCCAAAAACAGACACACAAGTAGCAGCGTCCTCCTATACTCGAACACACACTGTGATTATTATAGTGTGGCTCTCGACTGTTATTAATCCCCTACATCGGGGTTTTTGAAACATTAGCATCTGGGCGCTAAGCTCATTAAAACAGCACTCACGAGACTATGAGCCATAAAAGCTGATCCTACACTCGTTTGACACATTGTTAAAAGCAGCTTGCAAGTTTAGAAGCGATATTGTATCAAACTTTTTCAGACATGTTCTGCATATTTTTTCATACACATTTATTTGTGTAAACATATAATTTGTAGTTGTAGCAGTGGTAGTAGAAATAGTGTTGGAAATATAAGCAGCTTTGACATTAACAAATAATTACTTTTTGTTTTATTTCTAAAGATGAATTATTTTTGTTAATATTTAAGTAACTTATCTTTTGTTCAGAATTATTAGTAGTCCAATGAGGCCATCTTGGTCATCATGATCATGTAATGTGATAAAAAGAAAAGAATAACAAACAAACAAACAAACAAAAAGATCCTTTAAAAATATAGAATTTTAAGTAATTTATAAAAGTTGTCACACAAATTTAATTCAATCCACCTAGTACTAAACCTAAAATCTAAAAGATTGATGTAGAGTAAGTCCATTGTCTTTGATATACAATAGAAGTATTTTTTTACTCTTAGCTTGTGAGAAAATTGTACTTTTTTGGAATGGTAAATGCAAAGAATACTGCATCAAAGCCTTTACTGGGTCATAAGTAAAACGCCTTATCTGACCGTATATTATACTCCAGCATATAGATCCAATATGGAGGCTGTCAAATTCAACAAGGTTGGCTGATTTTTCTCCAAATTATTCTCAATGATTAATGGTCTTATTACTACAGCCAACCTTCCCTCCTACTCAAACGCACACAAGAGAGATACAAGGATATGATTAGAGGGTTGAAATCAGAGCAAGAGGAGCAGAGGAAGCAGACACGAGATGGAAGTGTACAAAGGAGCTGACAAAACTAACCCAATCAAACTGATACCTCCTGCTGCAGTCTGGGGACACTGCCTACACGCGCACAAATAAACATCTCCTAAGACAATATCTGAAAATTACCTCAATGCTAATCTCATCTGCTGTGTTGACAATGTGATAGTGATCAAATCAGATGAAATTGTTAAGGCCAGGAATGAGTTGTAATGTACACACGCTCAGGCTCATTCAGTGGTGGGCGATATTGACATAAATGAATGTCTTCTTTTATCTCGATTAACAGAGAACGGACTATACAAATATCCACAAAAGGGCAGAAATATCACTTCATTCCCTTGTTTGGAAGATTACACGACACGCTTTTGCCTATTTTTAAGGTTGTTTTTACATTTGTTTTAATTATAGATACTATACATTCTAATTTTGCATATCTCCAAAACAACAATTGTGATATTATCCATAGTTTGATATATCCTCCGCCAAGACTCATTCATACACTATCTATATAAGCCAAGTGGGATACGTTTCTTGACAAAGGACACAACAGTATCACTGCTGGGATTCAACCTTTGGGTTTGTGGTGAATGTTTGGCCACGGAACCACTGCCACTAAGAAATTATCTGATTTTGTGTCAGTCCTGGCCACAACCCAGACTGTATCTAAATGAACAATCCGATAAAAGTGAGGACGTTAAAGGTGCTCCACTTAACCTTTCTGGAAGGGGGTCCGCAGTGTGCTTGATTCGTAAAGGCATTTTTTAATACTGGAAATCATCTTCTATAAAATTCTAATCTACGACACCCATGAATCACTATATTATATGTTGGACTTTTTAAAGCAATGACATTTTGTCCGCAGGAGAATAAAAATGACTCAAATATCCACTCTAAATACAACTTTGAGAAAGGGAAACAATCTTAATATGGTTAAAAGCTCCTAAAAGAGGATTCTGTATAATAAGTCTCCTTTAAAACATGCCATTTTACCGTGAGGAGGTATTTATTTATAATTGTATGCGATAAGATAAGAGATCCTTTGTTTGTCCCAATGGGGAAATTTCAGTGTTCAAGCACAGTTCAAAAACAGCAGGGGAATAGAGACATGCTATAAAAAAATCGAGATGAATAACTATTATAAATAGACTTAAATCTAACACAGACTGAGCAATATAAGACATTGTTATGTGCAATAAGAGGTTATGACTAGGTTGCATACAGGGCAGTATACATGGACAGAATAAATAGAAGGTATTATGATATTATATGTGGGCCATTCAAGGCAAGCAATAACATCTCCATGGCGACAGGCAGGTGGCGGACCTTTAACTAAAACTAAAACTAAACATGGTATGTTAAAAGTACAGAAACTTTCAACAGGAGGGCATTGGCCAGAGCAGACCCATAACATCAATGAAGAGCCAAGCCAAAGGTGTGATGCAAGGAGCAGTCTAATGAGTTTTTTCACTCTCTCCCTGTGACCTTAATAAACAGATGATCGTTGCTCACAAACACACAGCGGAGTGCGGCGGCATTCTCACACAGCGTGATGAAAGTATTACCTCAGCATTTTCCAGCTAAATGTACTCATTAGCCTAGTTGCACATGGCTGCCTGGGAAAACAACAAAGTCAGCTCGGCAAAGCAGTGCACATTCATCTAAGCGGCCGTCAGAGCGAGACAGAGCAGAGGTCTCAGCCCCAGAAGAGCCGGGCCGAAAAGCTCTCCACTGACACTTCAAACGGCTCCACTCAACTCAACTTAAATTAGAACTAGACTGAATGAATGCAACAAGTCACGTGGCATGGGGAACCTATACATGACTAATTATTAGGACCAGCGCATAATGTCATACTTTTTTTTTTTTTTTAAAGATGACACCAGGATTGCAAGATGGATTGGAACAACTTCAAATGTATTCAAGCCAATGGTATCAAGCGCACAACCACCACTAAAGGTGTTAAAAATGACCTACTGTGCTTTTGTCTACATATAGTTATTCTCTATGACGACCGTGAATCATTATAACATACTTTGGACATCTTAAATGGCAACATTGATCAAAAACTTTGAAAATCGAGATGCTGATTTGCGCCTTTGGAGAGCTGCACAGAGGGATTATCTTTCATCTGTGCCAAAACAACGACATGACACTGCCGGGTCCTATTCGTGTGTCACCGTTTAAGAAAACAAAAGTGCAGAACGAAGTAAGTAAAGAGCAGTGGGTGTGTTTCGGTGGGGAATCTGGGGAGCGGCGACACGGAGACTCAAAGCAATTTGGTCTTGTCCGCATGAGAATACAGATCAATCAAACTTGCATGAATCACTCTAAATACAACTTATAGTGGGTAAATGAGAACGGGAAACAATTATAATATGGTAAAAAGCTACTCAAAGTCTATTTTGCATAATAAGGCTTCTTACATTTGACAGGGGTTCCCATGGCAAACTTTTTTTCTCCATTTAAGCACATTTAATTGAGATTTTGTGTAATTAAAAAAAAAAAGGATGAAAATAATACAGATCTTTTATAGATGAGCTAATAGGTGTTGAATGACTCTCTTCAGGCAGGGGGTCTTTCCAGCTGCTTTTAAAAAGAAAAAAATAACAAAAGAAAAAAACAACAAAAAACTCAGCATTTTAAACTCAAAAGACTCAAGACATTTTTTGTTTTATGGCATTTTTGAATGATTTTTAGATTAAATGGTGACCGTGTTGGGACCACTGATTTGAGCTTTGCCTTTGATACAGTAGACCACGCTCTTCTTTTCATCTGAAACTGTGCACACAAGGTTTACTGCTTGGCATTTACTTAAAATGGATTCCTTTTGACCAGGCGTATAATTTGAGGGCACCGTGCACTTGTGTCCCCAATGATAAATGTTGGGATGCGCCGTACCAGTACACTGTATGCGCTACACGTACAAAATAAATAAAAGAGGACATTGTAAAAAGCCAGAGTTTTGGATTTCTTTTTCGACAGAAACTGAAAGTCTTTGTTGTGACAGTAAATGAGACCCTCTGAGTCCTGATTTAGTCACAACAGGTGTAGCAAGACGTGAGTCTGTGAGGACTTTACCATCCGGGACATAACTGGATTAAAAAAACATATAGTGGAGTGAAACTTTTATCAAATGTCTCTCAAGAAAACAAAGTTATGTCAAATAATACCGTTATAGCAGAAGTGCCGCCTAACTAATTCATACTGCAAAAACACCAAACTTACATGATAGAAAGAGTATGCATACATTGTGCATCTTACAAATAAATGCATTTGTATTACTACCACATATTCACTGGTTGTAACCTCAACTCAACTGATGTAACAATGGAAAGGTTATTTATTACTGGCCTGAAAGTCAAATTATATTTTTCCAGCACATGAAAAAAAGGAAAATCATTTAAAAAAAGGTGAACCCATGGTCAGTTAAATAACACTTAAATATAAATTAACACATGAATAGCAAGTTTAGGACAATAGTAAAACACAGGTGCATAAGTTAGCTAAAAGAGGGTTGAACAAGTGAGAAAAGGTGAGTTTTTAACAATGAGAGCTTTGCAACAGTGTGTGAAGTAGTTTCATTGAATGAAACTTAACTGGTGGCATCATAATTGAGCTTTTCCATTTATTCATATCCATTACTTCATAATGTGCTGCATCTATAATCTATCCTTGATGCAAAACAAGCCCCTGAAACGTTTTAATTGGCCGCTCGTATTTACATTTCAATCACAGATGCCCTCCCCCATGGTGCCCTCCACCGCTGCTCCAGCCGTTTCATATTTAACACTTCCTCGCTCTTTCCTGAATGAGCGCTTAACTTCAGCCATTTTGAAGCCAAGGAGAGGCACGCATTTTGGGGAGTTTGTGTGCCACTGGATGCAGCGGGACAAAAGTGACAGGAAGAAGACGGGGAGATGAAAAGGCCTAAATGAAAAGATGTTGGACACCGCAAAGGAAAAGTTGAGGTTTTCATGAGCACTTCAAGCCGGCAACTGGCAGCTTGGATACTTCTAATCAGCAGCCCTTATACCAACTGACTACAGCAAATCCAATTAGACACTCCCATCTAACTATTCAGAGCTGCAATGTTAAAAATGGCCAACGTGTCAGTGAGTACATTTGTGAACCTTAAACCAAACAGTGCACAACTACACCGGTTATTAAAGCACAAAAATCTGTCAAATGAAGCTGAAATAAAAAACAAAAAAAACTAAATGACTCATTACATTGACAAAGAAATAGAAATAATAAAACCAAATTAGTCGCATTCAGTCAAATTTGAACAATAATACTTTACAAACTATTGGCCAGATCTGAAAAGTTTCAATTTTGACTTTGCACATTTAGATGCAGATGAAGAGGAAGGAGCAAAGATGGCTGAAGAATGGATTTAAAGGAATCTATACACGAAAGAAAAACCAGTGAATTGTCGCACATGTCTTTTCAAATGCTCCTTTTGTTTCTTTGGTTATTTTTTTTTTCATTTGAATCGATTCCATTGGTGCTTTTCAGTCCTTACTGTCAAATGTTCCTGCTCACCTGGTTCCACAATGTCACAGCTCTGAATCAGCCCAAAGCCTTTTTAAAGTGATCTCTTCATCCTCACATTTGGAGCTTTTCTGTCTCTTGATTTACCCCCTGTCTTTGCGTCTTTATGCGCCCTGCCACTCCGAGTGCCGCCCCGGGCTCAGACATATGGTGCTCCCCTCTTTGCTATTGTCATCCATTAACACAGTTGTCAGTGGGAATTACGGACACACACAACAACAACACACAAAGCTGTAGCTGTAGTGAGGCTGCAGGCTCCACAACGAGGCAGCGAAAGATGTTAGGTATTAGGTTCAAGTGAATCGTTCAAGTGTCAGAAATATGAGTGCTGACAAGAAACATCTGGTCCCGTGAGATGTTAGCGCTGGGAACAAGTCTGAAATATATATATAAAAACTCCACTGTAACATAAGGCAGACAGTAAGTTGCTGTCATATTAGTGTTAGGAAAATCAATGCCAAGTCCAAAGATGGTCAATGCGTAATGTACGTGTTTAAAAATATCTTATGTGTACGTTCTATCAGTGATGAATCATGATGCATTATAAGGAAGTGTTATATTTTTGGCAAGTTGGCGTTAAGTGGGAGGCTTGTGCTCACTTCTAGTACTTCAATATAAGTTGGTCCAGCTCAAATAAAAGAAATTCAAACCTTTTTAATTGCACTGAAACATAGTTTAAGAAGAGTCTGCTCAGAACAATGTGACATTATGCTCTGATTTAGAAATTAAAAGCCAAATACCAACTGGTGATTACAAGTGTGGTAATTATTACATAAAATAGAAACAGTGACAGTATGTTAGTGAAATTTTTACCTCTGTACAACAGGTAGAACGTCTCCATCAGATGAGCGTACCAAAGTTAAGTAGTGCCTTGGTTGGACTTGATTACTGCAGGTTTGATTAGCCTCACGTTACCCACAGACTTGGGCTGAGCTCTAATTAAAGTGCTTGTGATGACAGAGCCGCAGTGTGCGAGAGAGATAACAACTCTATAATAATCAGTCCATAGGGAGTGCAGAGCAGGGAGCTGTGACAGGCTGTCCGCCAGCTAACTGTCAGCAACACAAACACACCTTCACACTCGCTCACCGATGCTAATCAAGCCTCCTGAGCTACAGTCAGACCTGCAGCACAACTGGTAAAGAGCATTTTTGAGCAGAGAAGATGAAGACCTGTGATGTTTGTGGGGCTAAAAACCCTCGTGTTTACATCTTAAGTGTGTACAATAACAGCAGCATTGCCAGGCTGTAGGAACGGGCAAAGACTGACACACACAGGCAAAGACTGGACAAAGAAGGAGCTGGCTGATTTACTGTCACACTTACACCGAAGGAATCCATCGTGGTACTTGATCATTCAATTTAAGCTTCAAACAGTATTAGTGAGAAAAACAAAAAACACTGCTCTTGTGCACATATAAACCTGGACTAATCCATAACTAAACTGCACTAAAGGAACTAGACCAGGTCTACAAAAGGACTAAACCAGGATCAAACAAGACCAGTGCAAGTGCAGTCTGGTGTAGATTGACAGAGCACAGGCAGGACCCACAGGAGCCTCAGGTGATCGTGTGTTTGCATCTCGCTCATCAGCACCACCTTCTCATTCTGTTTGAAGTTGTTCTTTTCAAGGATGGATTTTGTTAAGTCTTGTCAGATTGTTCTCTTTTCCCAGTTGTCAGGACAAGAAGTCTTTAATCTTCCCATCCACTGTGCCGGGAAAGAAAAGCCAAGTGCTCATCTTTGAATTGTTTTATTGTTTAATATAGTAGGAAGAATCCAGCTTGTCCATATTTCCATAATTTAATGTGCACTTTGATTCTACCATTGTTATGGCAAGTGTTGAGGAAATTGGCATGTCTGATCTTTAATTGTGTGAACAGATTCAATAATTACAATTTTGAACACTTTCTTTACGCACAAAACCGCTCTTTTGGTGAGAAAAATGCGCCAGCTTTCAAAACTGTTCAGTGCACTACTGTCTCCACTAGGGCTGGGGGAATTAATCGAATTTGACCTAAGATTGAGATTCAGTCATGTCTAATTGTCAATTTTAAGTTCAGGTCCACAGCCAATCCTCTGTCAGTAAAAGCATGTGGTTTGGAGCAGAGTTCAGACTTTGTAAGAATAAAATGTTGTTTCTTTTGTGTTAAATGAGGTTAACGTGTATTTTATTAATCCGATGAAAGAGGAGAGAGACACGCACATCCGTCCTGAAGATGAGTGTGCAGGATCACAGAAACATTGTCAAAATGTTTTCTCATCACAGTTACTGTGCTGGAGGAGGGCCCATCATGGTAGGACAAGCCCCTACATGGGATGTACCACCGGAACATAACTGAAGTGCTGAAGCTGATATTACACAATCTGTAAATGTTTGTGTGCATACTGAGACCAAGTTTATTTTAATTTCATTAGTAAATTCTTAATTTATGCATGCTTTATTTGATTGTATATACTTTGCTATTATTATTATTATTATTATTAATTGTTTTATGTTGCACTTTAGCGCTGAAAGTTCCTATGTTTGCGAACTTTGTTCAATGACAATGGCACTAAACCTTTATTGGTTCTGGTTATGATTCTGATTCTGAAAGGGGGCCGGACTGATGGACAGCACAGGCCTTGAGCACCAGAGCAACAGAGGCCCAGATCTACCACAGCAGACAAGACCCAAGGGTTAGGCTGAGCAAAGAGGCCCCTGAGACAATCCAGCACATAATTGCAGGGTGCAAGATGCTGGCCGGGAAAGCATACATGGAGCGTCATAACCAAGTGGTTGGCATAGTGTACAGGAACATCTGTGCGGAGTATGGACTGGAAACCCCAAGGTCAAAGTCGGAAACACCCCCAATGGTGGTAGAGAATGACCGAGCCAAGATCCTGTAGGCTTCCACATACAGACTGACAGAATGGTAATGGCAAAGCAACCAGACATTGTGGTGGTGGACAAACAGCAGAGGAAAGCCGCCGTGATTGACGTGGTGATACCAAGTGATGGCAACATCAGGAAAAAGGAACACTAGAAACTGGAGAAATACTAAGGGCTCAGAGAAGAGCTGGAAAAGGCGTGGAAGGTGAAGGCGAAAGTGGTGCCCGTGGTCATCGGAGCACTCGGGCAGTGACCCCCAAACTGGAGGAGTGGCTACAGCAGATCCTTGAAAAAAAATCAGACAAATTGCAGTGCTAGGAACAGCACAGATACTGCGCAGAACCCTCAGGCTCCTTGGCCTCTGGATGAGGACCCGAGCTTAGAAAAAGGGATGAGACCACCCGTGGAGGGTGAAAAGGGAATTTTACAATCTGCCAGAAATTTGCACCAAAGAGTTCTGAGGTCAACATTTTCTTTTTGAGTGTTTGAGTACCTTTTTTCACCATAATAGTACTTTTAAAGCACTCTCCATTTTGAACACACTACTATATCCAGTAGATGCTCTATTTATACAACTAATAATCCATACTTGCTTTTTAAACTGTGCCTCTCAGCTGATCTGCAGCTCAATGTAACAACATCACATCATTAAATAAAGGAAGGACAGGAGACATACAGTATTCTTAACAAATAAACCAACAAGACTCAACCAGGTCAAACCCAACGCAGCAGAAAAGTGCAGAGGCGGACGAAGACTCAAGGCGTCATTGAACGTCCTAATCTTCAGTGACTTTGTTGAGAAAGATCAGGAATCCTTGACCGTTAAAGTTAATCTCATCATAATATGGCTCGATTTTCCAGCTCACAGTTTGCTGACGGAGGAAGTCATCACGCTGAGGACAAACCAAGCATTCACATTTCAAATTACCAGTGACCCCAAAGTATGCTCACAAACGCAGTTCCAGAGAATGATCTCCATCGGCAGACACTGTAAATGAGATAATGTAATTCTTCTGCATATTCTTACTCACTTATATACTGCATATATTGTATATAATGGAGGAGTTCACCATTGGATTTGATCAGTGATGGGAATAATACTAGTTACAGATGATTAGCCACATTAAATTGTATTCAGTTACATAGTCTTTTCACATTGAGTTTATATTGAATTATAGTGTAGAATCAACATATTAAAACAGCTTTTTTGTTTGTTGCACCATTTGCTCTGCATTTATTTATGACAGATTAGAGAAGGAAGAGTCACCCATGCACTCACCGCAAGAGATGTGCTTTCAATTTTTCTCACAATAATTTGGACTTAAAGCTGGTGTACCTCATTTCACACTGCAAAAAGAAAAAGTATGTATTTAATCTACCCAACTCATTCCTAGCTTTCATTTCTTTGGCAAATTGTTTTTTTTTTTCACATGTATTCATTTTCAGGCGCAAGCACAGCTTTACAACAGCTTTTTTCAGATGGCGAAGTGAAGCTGGGGTGGACCCCTAAAGAGCCGCCAATCAAAACACTGGTTCCGGCTCTTAAAAAACGTCATTATGAGATGCAAACAGTGTGCAGCGGTTTCATTTTGTAAATTGTTACATAAAATATGTTTTTTTACAAAAACAAAGTCAGGTACCCCAGCTTTAAAAGAAAAAATAACCTTTTTTTCCCACCCCCATAGCCAAGCAATCCTAGGTGCTATGTGGAAATGACCTTTACAGAGGAACAATGTGGCAAAAGGACAGAACTGCTCCAAAAGTCACTTACAGCACAGAGAGCTACTTAGTCAAGGTCATTATTGTTCGTGTGTGTTCGTGTGTGTGTGTGTGTGTGTGTGTGAGTGAGAGAGAGTGCCTGCATATGCACATGTAGCACCGAGTCTGGTGGAGAGTACAACAATGCAGCCGTTTTAAGCTGAACCAAAGTGCGGAGGAAACCATTACGAGTGGGACATAAGTGCTGACTTCAGACGACTGTGGCTCTAAATCTGCAGCAGCTATTGTGAGGCTTCTGTGCTGCACAAAGCCATATGTTATTCCCTCCATGACTGGATCCTACTCGCGATGCTCTGTTAAAATTAGGAAGAGTGTGATATTATTAGAATCAACAATGTGTAATGAATGTACAAGCCAAACGGCCGTCATGGCACAAATGCTGCGGTGTTCAAAACAAGATTAGCGTGAAAAGATAGACCACCGACAAGATGTCTATTTCATAACGGTTAAAATATAAGAAAGGAAATTATCATGGAGACAGAGAACTCTATATGAAAATGGTTATGTATACACACCAAACATCTAATCATTATCTGATTCTGGAGTGATCAGATCATTGAAACATGATGCCAATGTGAGTAATCAGATTTTGTTCTGATTGTTCACATCTGTGCAGGCTTTGACAAAAATGAAAATTATACTAATTAAACTAATGTGGCAAAACAAAAATGAAAGAATAATTCTAAAGAATGAAACATTATTTGACAGTTTATTGTACTTTGTTTTCCAAATACAACAAAATACCAAAAATGCACCGATTAATTGACAGATTTAATTTGTGCTGTAAACAAACACATCTAAAAATCGCATTTTTACTGGCCATATAAATGTACCAAATGTTACACGTTGACAAAATTTGTAGTTTTGCCAACTAGAATTAGAATTAAATTGTCAGTAACAAACATGTTATGTTCCCAGAAAGTGCGAATTCAGAAAGTATTTGAACGAACCAACACGGATTCCAATGCAGTTCAAATATTTTCCTCCTTTATGTCAGCCCTTGTTGTTTAGAATGAGTGAAGTCTAATTTTCTAACTGATTAAGCCCTAATCTTGACCTGGAATCGTCCTGTTTTAGACGTGGTTTGGATCTAGTGGTACTCAGGTAAATAATTTCTGCACAATGAGACTTGATGGTGCTAATCCGATAGCCACAGCTGCCCTGGGACAGATGGAGGCCCCTGTCAAAATATTCACCCTCCACACTTGACTGAAATGTGCATTTCATAAAAGCACATGAAGTATTTGAGTGCACCAGGAGGAGGTAAACACAGGAGGTAAACATGACAAATGGGACAGTCCACACTTCAGAGCGTTGTGAATGCAATAAAAACAGCAGTGTAAAACAGGTGTCAGCGGTGCGGTTAAACTGCAGTTAAATTAATCACAAAGCAACAAACCAGCTTAGTTTTCATATGCTGAATTGGCTTCAAACAAATGTGCAACCTTTTAATTAAAATTGTAAATCAGTTTAACTTTTAAGACATTCCTTTCAATTTTTTTCAAGTTAGCGCTCTCTGCTAAGTTGCTATGGCAGAACCGCTGCACAGTCTGAAAACATTACAGTGAAATAGATTGTGGGGTATGTACTTGCCTGAAGTCTGCATCGCGCCACACTTGCTTGAAATACTGAGAGAGTTGTTTGGTGAAATCAAAAATCAAAAATTTAGTTTGCTAAGAAACCATCGACTGATTAATTGACTAAACACCTAAAGGCCTGCAGCACTAATCATTAATAACATTTAACATTTTTGCTGCATTTAAAATTGAACTAGTGAAAAATACACGTATTACTTTGCTTCATTGGCAGCTAAGAATCCAACGCTTTAATTAAATAATAAGTGGGGTGTTACAGTGCCACTCGAGACTACCCAGGATTCCTCATTGTATCTGAATAAGACCAGTCACACTCTCTCACCATCTCATGGGGCGACTTTTTTCATGCAGGCGATCAAATGTTTAGGGGCTGAATGATGCGAGGTTTGACTCCAGCAGCTCTGAGCCGCGGGCAAAAAGAGGAGAAAACGGGAGGAAGACAAAAGAGCAGGAAGAGAGGGAGTAAGATAAGCAGCATGTGTGAGTGTGTACCTCTACCAGCGCCTGACACTCTTCATCTGTTCTGTTTGTGTCTGCGCGCCTCTGTAACGCTGTGGGTTAGCCTGAACACATCAAACACTGGCACATGGAGAGAGAGTGGGGAGAGGGAGGGAGAGAGAGACACGAGAGAGACAGAGAGAAAGATGGAGAGAGGAAGAGGGAGAGTGGGTGAGAAAGAGGTAATGTGAGAGGGAGGGGATGAGGAGAGAGAGAGAAAAAAAGAGACAAAAGGATGAGAGGGGTAGGAGAGAAAGGGAGAAGGCAGAGAGTGGGAGAGAGAGATGGAGTAAGGGAACAAGAGAGAGAGGGTGAGAGGGAGAGGGAGGGGAAAGAGAGTGGGAGAAAGGCAGAGTCAAGGAGAGAGTGACAAGGAAGATAGCGTGGGAGAGAGAGAGTGAGGAAGAGAAAAGATTAGAGTGGAGGGAGAGAGGGAGAAATAGAGTATGAGAAGGGGATTTAGGTAGACAGTGAGGAGAGATGGAATAAGAAGAGGGAAAGGATAGAGTCAGGGAGGGAGAGTGAAGAAACGGAAGGGGGAAGAGACAAAGGGAGAAAGAACATGAGAGGGAGAGCGAGATGGCGTAAGGTAGCAAAAGAGAGAACTGGAGGAGGAAGAGAAAATGAGAGAGGCGGGTGAGAGTGAGAGAGAGAGTGAGGGACAAAGATGTGTGAGAGAGAAAAAATAATGAGAGAGAGGGAGAATGAAAGAGAGAGGAGAGAAACGGTGAAAGTAGAGAGAAGGAGAGTGGAGGGAGGAAGAAAGAGTGAGAGACAAAGATGTGGAGGGGAGGGAGAGAGAGAGAGTGAAAGGGAGGGATGAAGTGAGAGAGCTGAAGAGAATGAGAGAGCCAAAAGATGAGAGACAGGGAGTGATGAAGTGCACGGGGGAAAATGATAGGGAAAAAGAAAGAGGAAGCGAGTGAGCAAGAGAAAGAAAGAATGAGAGGAAGGATGAAGGGAAAGAGAGAAAGGAGTGAGAAAAAGAGAGGATAAGACAGCGAGAGACTAAGAGGAGGCAGAGGGAGTAAGAGAGAGAAAGAATGGGAAGGGAAAGAGAGGGGGGTTTGGAGGATGATGAAGGGGAAGAGATAGAGAAGGAGAGAGAGAGGGGGTAGGGATAGAGAGAGAGGAAAGAGAGACAGAGAGAGAAAGGATGAGAGCGAGGACAGAAAGAATGAGGAAGAGGGAAAGAGAGGGAAGGAGAGAGAGAGAGAAACAAGGAGAAAAAGAGAGAGGAGGAGGAGGAAAAGAGAGTGAAAGGCAAAGAGAGGGGGGTTGTGGAGAGAGTGAGGAGGATAGGAAAGGGAGCAAGAGAGAGAGGGTAGGAGAAAGAGAGCGAGAGAAAGAATGAGAGAGAGTGAGAGAGAGAGAGAGCGAAAGAGTAGGAGTAAAAGAGAGAGAGCAAGAGAGAGAGAGTGAGAGAGAGAGAGGGGAGAAACAGAGGGAGAGGGGAGAGATAGCCAGAGAGAAATGAGTGAGAGAAATCACGCCTTATTCTTTGAGATATTCCAAGATCAGCTCTTTATTTCCTTTCATTTTCCCCGTGTAACACCGTCTCCCCCTCTCTCCCGCCTGCTTTTATCGCCCCCTTCCATCCAAAACAGTGCTAGTCGCCTCCCGCTCCTCTCAGAAGTTGGGAGTCGGGGAGTTGGGAGCACAAGGCAGGAGACAGACAAGATAAAAGGCGTTTCCTGGTTCCTCCGTGCTGTCAGATGGAGTAGACAGCCAGTCAAGACGAGAAGAGGAGAGGCGAGTTTCCTGCTGGATGTACGGGCGCACACAGCTGCTGTCGCCGGCGCCAGACAGGCCCAGACTGACAAGGAGGCGCAGGCGGGAGAGGCGGGAGGGACCGGGAGGGAGGTATACGCAGACTGTCTGATGAAAGGAGTCAATATGAACTCTGACCTCACACGGAGACGGAGATTTAAACCGTGTTAGGTGTGTTGTGTTGTTTCTCTGTCATGACGCCCGGTTAGACGTCGATGAGAAGATCAAGAAATTGGTTCAGGAGAAACTGAAGCAACAGGCTCAAGAGCGGCACCAAGGTCGGATCAAAGTGGATCTGCAACTTGTCCCAACAAACCATCAACGCAACAAATTTACCGTTTACCGGCAAATCGATTGGCTTGTCGACGCCTCAATCAAAAAGAGCAGATCATCAATGACGATTTCAAATGAGTGAATCGCAATAGTTGAAGTAAAAGGCACTCTTAAAACCCTTTCAATGGTTTATTCATCACTTTCCTAACACATTCTGAGCCTCCTAATTATTCCCCGCGATGATTTTTTTTTCTTTTTTTGAGTCTTTTCACAACTGTCAGAAGATAGAGCGGAATTTTGCAATCACAGTAAAGCTAACGACGACTAGCATGCTAATAGCGCACGTCCTGCTTCACGGAGGATTAAACGCTCTATAATTAGATACAGACAGCACACAGGGGTCTTATTTTGACAACACAAAATAAGATATAAAAATATCGACATGCTTTTTTTAGATGAACTCCAGTCTGTTACATGTGACGAGAGCTGATTACAAAGGCAGTGTGTGATCAGACACAACAGCATCACACATTAGAATCCACACTTTTCTATCGTTGTCGTTTTAACAAGAGCACAACGTATCATCACAAAGTAATAATCTATATAAAACAGAAAAGCGGTTCAGTGAGCTGCCGGTACACTTTGCCTGTTACACGTGGCAGAGCTGCTGAAGCTGCGAGACTGGGATTAACCTTTGTACGGGCCACGTTTGTGTGCACACTTCAAACAGATTACAATATTTTATTTACTGTGATGCATGTGATACATTTAATCATTAATGACTTCTGACCCCCCCAAAACAGTGCAAAACATTACCATCCTGTACAGACACCACAATGAGGTCATCACTTATTTATACTACTTTTTAAATAATATATTGTAATTTTTTGTTATATAATTGTTACATTATAATCCCTGTCTTGTATGTGTCAGTTATGCATTATTAGCCCTATTTTTAACAATATGTTGCCTTACATGCAACACACTCCAGCACAGTGCATCCCGATTTCTTTCTTTAAACCAGCTGCTAAAATTCAGCTATTAATTTACAGAAACCTAATCCATCCAAAACACTTCCCTCCCTGATATCCAGCGCACGTTGTTTCATGACAACCTTTCTGTCAGTGAGTAGAATAGCTCACCAGCCAATTATTAACAGGTTCTGAAATGTATTTCATGCTTGCATAAATGCTGCCAACTTCACTGTGATTTTATTCAACCGAGTCAAGTACCTGTTGAACTCTGAGTGATGTCTACGGAGCATGAACAAAAAGAGTCAGATCAATATCATACGATCAATAACATATTTCTATAATTCAAATCTAGTTTCCAGTAAACAGAAACCAGACATTTAAAACATTGTGGTGTATTTCCTTTTGTTCAAAGCAGCTGTGTCTTCATATGTCTGAATCTCCCTGTTGCACTGATGAGCTTGTATTGGAACTTGTGGGGCCCTTCTCTGTGTCATTGTGTTTCCAGCTTTGTGCCTAAGCAGCCGAGTGTGTTGTGCCTAAAAATACTCGTGTGTAACATGCAGGCGTGGGGACAAACCCGTGTGTCTGTGTCCATATGTTTGTAGTGTGTGATTGTGAATGCAGCTCTTTCTGCCAAGACTCACTTCCTCTCACTGTCTGCGCATTGTGCCCAGTTTTGTCTGCAGAGGCTGTGGGCATTTGGCCACTATAGAGGACAAAAAGAACAGACAATGCCCGGACAATGCGGGCTATACTCTGCGGAAAGGCACCTACACTGGACTTATAGAAGCAGCAGGGGTCTGTGCATTATGGTGGGGGATTTTAGCTCAAGCTGTGCTAACTATGTGACACAGTGATCAAGCTATGCACACCAGAAATAACCTCTGCAAAATCCTTTACCCAAACTATGGTAATACCAGATTTTATCACAGGGAAGGCCCAAGGATGGCCCCAAGGTTGGCGATCATTTTGAGAATTTAACACTTCAATTTTGTATTATATATGTATTATATATTTTTATATAATAAGGATTGTAATTATTGTTTGTCCATTTATTCTTTTTTGTTATCATTTGATAACCTGGCTCACACCAGATTGATATGTGTGTCATTCTACACTCGCCGAAAGCAGTCGTGAAAAGGCGGAACGTCATGACGACTATTTGAATCTGATTGGTCACAGTTTTCGATCACTTATTTAACTGTTGTTAAATCAAGTCAGAGAAAAGCACAGATTTCCCAAATACACGAAGTGCTTCCATGTGCGCGTTTTAAAAAACACAAAAGTCTGTTAATCTGCTAAAATAGACCAAAGTCTATCTGCCGGCGTTTCCATGTTTGTGTAGGTTCGTCCTTTTAACTTCCGCCCAAACTGCGCTGTGACTTCCGCCCAAACTGAGCCTAATCAGATGAAGAGGAGTTTGTGAAGAGGTCCTCGATTCCTAACCTTTGGTCCTTAAAGCTCCACAGGGACAAGGTTTTCTAAAAAGAGGCTCAAATTAGATTGCTTTAATTATAATGAAGGGACGGTATTTTAACTGCTTCTACAAAACATTTTAGAATGATTACTATTCTATAACATCTTTTAACAGTAAAACAATTATATTTTCCCTCATGTCACTTTGGAGAAGGATCACCAGCGCATTGACAAGCAAAACGTCACAGAGAGAAATAGGTTGGGAGCCACTGTTCTTAGTGATGTGCCAAAGTATGGTTGGAAAATTCATCTAACATTAATGGAGGTCGAGATTCAGTCATGTCTAATGATGATGATGGGCTTGCAACTTTTTAATCAGTCAATCAATCCTCTGTCAGTAAAAGCATGTGGTTTGGAGCACAGTTCAGACTTCAGAGGAAGAAATTCTTTTTTTTTTTTTAATAAATGGCTAGTTTTTAGTCTTGTTTATGCTCATAAAGTCAATTGAAAGCCATTTTTATTGTTTTTAAACAAGACAAAATCAAACCAACTTGCAAATTGTGATTAATCAATATGAGGGGGGAATCATATCACCCGGCCCAAAGCCAAAGTTAATGGATATGATCTCAATGGGACTAAATTGCTAAAATAAATGCTACATTGACAAATAATTCATAAATAAGATGCATATACTTTATGTTATAGGTAGAGGTGGGCAATAAATCAAAATGTAGATAATATTCAGATAAAATTGAAGATAGGCCAAATTTAAATATTGAGTATATCGTTTATAGTAGAAATGCTACAAAAATACCAAGTTCAAAATACAAATGAGGCAATAGGGTGATATTTATGCACTTTTGTGATTACATTTCATATTTGCCTGATAATTAAACCTCACCTAATATGGTTAATGACATGTTTTTAACATGTCTTTAAACATAACATTTCTTTTGAACTGACATATTGTCTGACTTTATCTGGATACTTTCAAGATATTCATTTTTTTGTCAATATTGCCCTCCCTATAATGATCTACTATGCCGGTACCAGTATTACCATCAAATTGTACTACTGCCCCAAATGTTTTGGATCTCAATCTCAATTAGTTTAAAAAAGACGATTTCATTTAATACATAAAATAAAATGAGCAGTATATGTTATGTTATGGTCTGGTTTTGCCCCTTTGCCCACAAGGCCCTTCTCTGGTGACCTCCTCCATCCAACAGATGCCAACTGGCACTTGGACATGTTGTATCCTGGATCTATAAGTCATTCTTTCTCAGTCGATCCATCCGTCTCCCTGTCTCAATAAGCCATCAGTGGTTTTGGTTCGGGTCCAAATCAATCGTGTTCTGACGGTGACCCAAATCATTCGTCTCTCCCTGCTGTCTGCCTCCATCCCAGCGCCTTTCTAACCGTGGGAGTGAGTAGCCAGCTGCCAGCGAGCATCAGTCATGTTGTCAGGGCCTGGCTGTAGGGCTGTGTGCATTTTAGAGGGCAACAACTATATGTCCATGGTCTCATAAGCACTCCTCAAAAAAGGGCGCCATTCAGCAGAAAGGGATTGTTGGGGTGTAATGACCTTAAGGTGGCCATGTTTACAAGCCATTTCAAAATAGTGGAGAGAAGTTTCAAATAGCTGCCGGATTAATCGCAATCAAATCAAAAATGCAACTTGGATGGATGCAATTAAGTAAGTAACATAATTTCCTCCAAAAGACTGTCTAGATCTGCAATCTGAAATGCATGCAATTCTTTTATTAGTTTGCCAGTTCAAAGCCATATTTCACTCTTTTTGTCAATGCTCCTGGATGAGTTTAGAATATGAACTATGAAAAAAAAAAGGCTGATGCATTGAATTAAACATTTTATTCACATTTAGAAGAGTAACCTTTTGTCTAGACATTCAGCTGAATCAATTTGACTTGGACTTGAAACACCAGTTGGCCATAGTTAAATTGAAAAGTGAGAGAAAACAAACAAGAGCAGAGATGAGAAGTTTATCAATTAGACTTATTTGTTGTTATATGTAAATGATTATTCTAGGCCCTATTAGTTTATAATAAGTGAAGGGATCTATCTGTGGTGATGCAGAACATTTATTTTAGTTAGATTCAGTTTTAATCAGGAACAGGCACCACTAAAACAAGCCTCTTCTATGCATATTTACACATCTATAGTCCAATCAGCAGCCTATAAGCTTGGAAAACAAATATCTCACTTAAAGATAGAAATGTATATTGTATATTGAGGTGAAAAATATAATGAGATATACATTTTTGTCCGTATCGCCCAGCCCTACACGCACGATGTTGGAGCTGTGGTGCCATGTGTTCTGTTATGATCATCGCCTTCTCCTTGTGCAGTTACAACAAGTGAGTTCAAGTTTGTTGCGCTGACGTTGTTTTGGGCGGTTGTGAGCAGTGGACCAAGTTAGTAGAGCT
Source organism: Chaenogobius annularis (assembly GCA_015082035.1). Taxonomy (NCBI): domain Eukaryota; kingdom Metazoa; phylum Chordata; class Actinopteri; order Gobiiformes; family Gobiidae; genus Chaenogobius; species Chaenogobius annularis. Next base: position 734,202 of record BJKM01000152.1, read on the forward strand.
GACCTATCAATTCATTCATTCGTCATACTTCAGCCAATATAGTAGCCTATCCAAAATGTCTCTGGCCTAATGGGAGCATTGGGGCTGCCGCGCTGACTGTGCAGGAGGCTGGTGTTCTCCATTAAATATGAAATTAAAACATTACACAATCAACACTCCCTCAAAACATAAACAAGCCGTTGTGCCTTTTCACCACGGTAAATTTGGTATGCCACATGAGGTTTCACCAACTTATAGGCCCATTATTATTGACAAAAACAAGAACAAAAATGCAGCAGAACACAGGAATGAATGCAATTTAATTAGATGTTTGAATAACAGAAGAATTTGAGATTTGCTTCTACAAAATTTGACACCGATGAAGCTAAAATATGCTACTTGAGAACATCCTGATATTTACAGACTAAATTCCTGTGCCATTTTGATGTAATTCTTGCTTTGTCTAAGTCATAAAACCCCTCTCAGCTGACATATTTTGAAGTCTGAATAGTTCAAGGAAGGAGGCAACTCTGAGAATATATTGTAATTTAAAACCTGCAACACCAACATACTCATTTATTCACATTTCTTAGACTAGTAAGCAACCTTATTGGTAATTCTACAGTGCAATCTGCAGTCTCCATTGTTTCCATTGTTTACTTTATCTCCTCTCTCTGTACGGCCTTGAACTTGTGGAAACTCTCAGTCCCAAACATGTGTGTGCTGCAGATAGTGCCTCTTTGTACTCAAGAAGACCCCTGGTATAAATACGCCCTGTTCTCTTCCTCTGCGCCGCACTTATACTCTGTTAGACTTTTTCTTTTTGCTGCAGATGATACTCACATTTATTAAACTCTCAAATTGTATTTTTTGAACTCTTGAAGCCGGATGTGATTTCCAAAACAAACTTCAATTGCTAGAATGTGTGACTGCCCTGTGGTATTGGAGGGACCTCTGTACGTCTGCACATTTGAGACGAGAGGACACACAACAGCCCATGACGTCACTGGATTGTAATGTAACAGATGCATAAATGTGACTCTGAATTTTACATGGATCAAAGATAAAGAATAAAAAGGTAATGGACTTTAACATTTGCAGTATTCAGTCGTTTTTTTTTTTTACACGGGAAAGAGGATCCACCTTCTGGCCCGAGTTCAGTCTGAGTGGTTGCGAGAGATGGATAAACATGAGAATTGTTTGAAAGTGTGGGATGAGCCAGGTCCACATTTCTCAGGGACCTTTTAACTGACTGTACCACTCTCTCCCAGAACACTTGCTACATGCAGTATATACATTTCCTTTGTTTGACTGTTTCCTATATTGCAGAATAAAATACATAAAAGGCTTTTTGTGCCCTGGAAATGTTTATGTATGTGCTTTCTTTACTCTCATCAAAGCCACAAAGGATGTCCATAACAAGTCCAGTCTTTCCTGAAGGGCAACAGGTCGGTTTGACTCACACAGGGTTGTTTACCACAGCTAATTTTACTTGAAACTGTGACATTACAGAGCTTGGACATAAGTTAATTGAAAAGGCGCTTTATTCGTTTTATTTTAAATTAAAAACGTGAATCAATTCATAAACATAAAAAATTCCAAATCTGATTAAACAAATACTGTTTTGTTCAATGCTGTTTGACTGAACCCTCATGCTATTGTGCATAGGCATCAGTAAGTCTAATTTACATTTGTCATTTTTATCACTTCAAAGCCACACCATTAGCATGATAGTTGTGTCCATCAACTCTCCTCTGATGTCCTTCAATACCATTTTATCTCTGAATATATTTTTTCAATTAGACATTCTCTATCCGACTTGTGTGTACATGCCTTCTTCCCTTACCATTTCCTCTTCCTCTCTTTGCTCCTCGTCTTTAAGATTAAATACTATCTCCTTCCCAGACATGACAAGCATTTTATTGCTCTCACAGGCATTAAGATTAAAACATATAAAACGATTCTACTTTTTGGAGACTCTTCGCCAGAGCCTGTCGAGTCTCCTCCAGATTTAATTGGTCCTATAAATAAACCGTTCTGTTATGTGAAAAAGGCAGCGAAACGAAAGGGAACGCACACATATGCACAACAGATGAAAAAGATGGGGAGATGCAAAGTTACAAAGCGATGGAGATGACAGAACGCAGACAAAGAGTGAGAGAAAGGAGAGTTTTGGATTAGCACAATTGATGAATGTCATTTGCTTAGTCCTGCTCGAGTTCAGACGCTGTTCTGGGCGTGGACCACAGTGAAGGCTTCATTAGAACAAGTGCGCCAGACGAGGAGACAGTGGAGACATAGGTGACAGGCAAAAACAGATACGAAAAGAGAAAAGGGCCGAGTTGCAGAAAGGAGGAACTGCTAAGACAGGGAGTTAAGGGGAGACAAATGCTTATGTGTTTTTTGTCTATGAAAAAACAACACCTGCACTACAAGCTGGATGTACACCACGTTAAATATAGATGTATAGAGGCCGGTGTATATAGGAGCCGGCAAAAATGTATGGAAAGTCTCCCACAATTTGTCCTGCAGCTCAGACAGCGAGCTATACATCTACGAAGCACCTGGGTTTTCAAGAAGCACTTTGTTTGTTTTTTTCAAACATTTCTTGGTGCAAGCTCTCAACAAGTGGATTACATAAGTTATGGTAGGTAGTGACTAAAACATTCTGAAAACAATAATGATGGGTTATGTAATTAATAGACTGACCTCTTATTTACGAATGTCACTCGATCAATTGTTAGTAATTGTAATAGCACAGTTTTTACAACTTTTTTTTGAGTCTCGGCCCACTTTTTTTGGTGACCAGGCATATAAATCAAAACTTTCAAGGGGAATAATGTCTAAACTACATAAATGCGTTCATATCTGGGCAGCCATTCTACTAAATACATAAAAAATAAGTGGGAAAGAGAAGGTCATTTTGTTCTTTCAGATGAAGAATGGGAACATATATATTCTTCACAAAGGAGGATAACAAAATCACATCTTTGGAAAGAATTCTGTTAGAAAAATGTATCAAGTTTCTTTTTTATACAACACCATGTCAAAGTGAAAACTACTCACATGGAAATGCTAGTTGCTGGAGAAATCGCCTGGTGCCGGGTGGGCCATCATTATCATGTATTTTTGGACTGCTCAGAAATATTGGACTGGGATTAACAAAACAGTGCCGACTGTTTTCAGCACTGGCATCCCAATGGACTGACTTCAGAACGATGTATCAGAATGACAAAAACTGAGCAGACGATCAAGGAATGGACACTATATTCTGCCTTAATTTGAAAATGGGCAAATTTGACAGACTTTGGATCAAATGGGACAATTGCTTAGATTGTTTAGAAACTGAAAAAATAAGATGCCATTAGGTTCATTAGGCCTTCTGATATACATAATGTCGAATAATATCCCTGTCACTATCTGGTTCTTTGAATCTAAATTGGACATTTTTTTCAAGGCACACTAGTGTTCTTGGGTATACTGGTTGAAAGTCAAAGTAATAGTAGACAAGGAAGCCAAAAATGGTACTCAAGAGTGCCATTAAAGTGGCATACCTGACTTTATTCATGTAAATAAGAACTTTTGTTTTCCCCCCACAGAGTATATTGTAAAAGCAACACCAAATCAGACCATAATGCACTGTCTGCATTCATAAATAAAACATTTCATTGAATGCATATCTGCCTAGAAGAGTTGTAAGTGTCGCTATCGTTGATCAATGGTAGTTACTCTTCAGCGTCTGAAAAAACCTGTTCTGTCACAAAAAATCAAGCTTCAGAATACTGGTGATGTCAGAGTTAGAAACGAATCAGGTAGATTAAAAAAAAAACGTTTGGAGTTTGAAAATCAGGTAATCTGGTGCTTTCATAATACTTAATAATATTACTCAGGTAGATGTATACATAATAATTTGCAGTTTGCGGTATTTCCAAATAATACAGGTACAAGAAACACAACTCAGCAAAATAATGTACTCCAGAAGTAAAAGTAAAAACTTAAAACTAATCTTACTCAAGTACAAAAAAGTACACTGCACTAAAACCAGATTCACTGAAAGAAAATGTAACTGCGTATGATCCACCTCTGATCGTTACGTGTACTATGGGACTTAGAAGTTAGTTAGACATGAAAATACGAGTGTTTGGCGAAGATGTCCGTTTTAAGTAGGTCACAAAAGTACAATTGATCTAAGACTAGAACTGCATTGTGGCACTGGCTGGCAATAAATTATGTATTTTATGAGTGCAGTTTAATGGCAATGGTACTGCTATGATTTGTCCTCCTTAGGCTCAACTTTGGACATTACAGATCTGCAGAGCCTTGTTCCACTGATGCCCTAATTGGTCTCAGAATTGCCTGTTGAGTTGCTTGTTGTATAGTTCATATACTTGCACACATCCACATCAAAACTGGGACTAAACTGGGGCTATATATCAGAACTAAACCGGGACTAAACCACAGGGTTGTCCAAAACATCAATACTATTATCAGTGTAATAGTATTAAAACTAGATTCTGACAAAATTGATACTGGAAAAAAAAAGGAGACATAAATAGGACAAATTTGGATCTTTCCTAAATATTTTTTGGAATGGTCTTGATCTGCACCAGAGCTAGTATGAGACCACATGGTGATATTAAAGAAACGATTGTTCTTTTATGTTGAAAAGTACATTTATTTTTTGCATTGTGATATCAAAATCAGTATTGTGATGCCTTCTTTCTATTAAAAAAATCACGTTTGAAATGTATTCTACTAGACAAAAACCATGACGAAACCAGGACTACAACAGGACCAAACCAATACATCAGGACTAAACCGGGATCAAACCAGAAAATGTGAGTGCACCCTCTGGGGATTGTTTACAGTCAGTATGTCACCAGCGTATGTTTCCACGTTTACGTTGCTGAAGTGTGAAATGCTTGGTTTTTGAATGCTGCTAACGTGGCATGTGTAGACGGATTGTATTGTTGCTGCACATGCGACGAACACGGAGAAATGCCTCTATGTTGATGTGCAGTAACATGCCATCTAATTAACAACGTCCTCTACTGCTTTCCCCACAGCCCCAACTGCAATGATTAAAAGAACTGCTCTCAAAGGACGCGTTTCCACTCCAGACTCTTCCCCACACAATCATCTTGACCAGAACGGACGCCCTTTTAACTTAAGCGCCGGGTCCTTCACAAGTTAACACACTACCATGCGACTCTCTCCTCCCACACCCCTTCATCTTCGCGTCGTCTTTTCTTTCTTTTCCGGCAAATCGTCCCTCTCTCCGCGCCCTCACCGTCTGCCAAGGCTCAACATCAAAGCCCGTGATTGGTCGCAAACTGTTTCAGCAGGCTGTATTTTATTCTGCTTTGTGTGAGGAGACCAAAAATAATCAGCATGAATATGGAGAAACCGGCTTGTATGGTAATATCCGGTACAGTAATATGCATATCAGTGGAGCTAACTTGGCTTAATTTGACTTACATGTAAACGGATGGCAGCGCTTTAGTCCGTGCAGTCCCTGGCTCAGAGTCCCACTGTAAACACAAGATAAATATACACACTTGTCAAGGTTGTTAGCTCATTGCTTGAACTTGTACTTGATCCGTGTTGTTTTCTTGGCACAGACTGAACCTCCTTGGTCTGACTGCTCCACACAGCGCCACTGCTCAAGGTTGTGCTTGTTGTTGTTGGCGAACTGTTGCCGCAATAAGAACTTTCCAAAGCAAAGCAAGGTCCCCCCAGTTTATTCTAATAGGAAAGTTAGGTTAAATTAGTCTCCTGTCCTTGAATGCAACTTCCCTTCAGATATGCTTATTGGGGAAAAATATCAAACGTTTGGGATATTACCCTCAAATAAAGCTGAAAAAAGAAACACCACTTCACTGCCACCAACAGGCTTAAGCTCTCAACAAGGTGACTGTTATTGCCTCCTACTACTTAAGTCTTTCGTCAAGTTCAAAGAAATTTTAGGGCAAGAACAATATTCGAAAGATGTTTAAAAACTATTATTTTATAAGAATGGTCTCATCTGGGTTGGAGCTGGTTACTACGGGGATGGGAGACTGCTGCCAACAGTGCGACAGCAGTAACACTCCTGAACTGTATCTTAGTGCAAACTGTTGTTGCAGTTATACATTCCCATCACTACACATCCACAATACCAAGTACATACAGCATCAATCTGAACCAAGCAGTGACAGTTACCATGCAAACTTGACAAAATCCAAGATTCTGCTTTCCAAATTCATCTAAATCATTCAATTACTTGGAAACAACGGCACACACAACCACAGTGTTTAGAGTCAAAGCATAATCCAATTAGGGGCAATATATCAAAATCTAGATACTATTGTGGCTGCTGTTTTAACGATAGGCAAAATATGATTATCAAGTTCATGGTATAGCGTAAAAAACAAAAAAGCTGCTGAAAGAGCTGATTAAAAATAACTTTCAAATAAGGGTATAAGGTGATATTTCTGCACTTTAGTGATTAAACCTCAGCTAACACATTTATATTGGATTGAATATTGTCTGACTATCGTTATCGAGATCCTCCAGAAAACGAAACGATAAGTCAAATCACTTGAAAAAAAAGGCTGGATGCAGCATACAATATAAATGCATATATATGAATTGTTAGAATATACTGAGGCAAAATAAAAGTACTAGAATATGCAGCTTGTGGCGTGTGTCTCTGATTTACAAGCAAAAAGTTGGTGACATTTACTAAGTCTGATCTAAAATCCTGCTCCGTCACTAGCGCTAACACTTCAGACCTGCCACCTGCCTATGTCGCACAAGTCTCAGATTAGCAGCTACAAATGTTTGACATGTTTCTTCTATGGCAGACTCCGCTTCAGTCACCTCCTCCGTGAGAACGAGTGTCCTGGTTTCCTGCATATTCCTGGGTGGAGATGACAGACTGTCTGCGAGTCACGAAGCTCTCCACAGTTTTGTAAAAATAATAGCTTTTGAGTAAGCACGTTTTGATAGCGTGGTATTAAAGTGGATCCCTATGGCTTTGTGGATTAAGCCTTCTGACGTGATCCGCACAATCTTCGTCACATTGTCCTCTCTCCTGTTGCACATTTGCAGTGAATAAAGTCAGGATAAAGCTTTCATGAGGCGGTAAAATGGGGAGTTTTGTGACTGATTGGGGGGTGGAAGAGACATATTTCTCACTGAGCGATTGATAAAAGGGAGATATTTCTGTAACTGCGGGCTAATTCAATGAGGAGCAGAGGATCTCGCGGGGGATTTGCAGGCCCCGCTTCAAAACAATTAGCAGGAGAATGGAGCCGTTTAAACAGACAAGGAGACGAGAGGATCTTAATACAGCCGCGGGTATTTCCCCATGGATGGTTCATTTCGACATCCTCCTCACAGTCCCTAATACCACTAAGCAATCTCCACTGTCTCTTCTCTCTCTTCTCGCACATGGAGCAGCGCTGGAGGGAAAAGACAATGGAGACTGGAGAGGACAGAAGACAAGAGTGAGAAGCCAATTGTGGGGTTTGAAAGAGGGTTAGCGGGGACAAGTGGAAGCAGCAAGTGTTAGAAAGAGAATTATATTGAGCAACTGGATAAAACACGGCTTAATTAATGGTTTAAGTACTTTTTGTTTCGTCAAGTCTGCAGCCGCTCTGGGCCAGTTTAAAGTATTACTCTGTCTATGTGTCTGACCACTAAGGGCCAATCAGAGACGGCAGAAGAGCGGTGTTACTATGTCTTTGACTGGAAATCACACGCTACTGTATATTTCAGAGTAACACTGAAGACAGGCCTGCACAATTTAGTCCCATTTACAATCGCTGGGCAAATTTATGGTAGTATCGGTATGACTTCAAGGCAAATGGTGTTGTCACGGTACAAAAATGTCACGAATCGGTTTTGATACTACTGGAAACGCTAAATACTCGATACTAACATCATTACCTCAATTATAAAACAAAACAACGAAAGGTTTTCTTCTAAAAAACACACAGTAATAGCACTTTCTTTGATATCATTCATCCTGGACCAGAACCTCCCGCCACAAGAACAGTTTCTTTCCATTGCCTTTGGACTCATGAACACTTAAGGCCTGCCACTTTAAAAATGTTTGTGTAAATATCTGTGTATATACCGAGACCAAGTTTATTTTTTACCTTATTTTATTAGTAAATTCTTGATTTATGCATGCCATATTTGACCCTATAGACGTTGCTAGTATTATTATTTTATAATTCATTTTTTTATGTTGCACCTTAATGCCGAGACAATGGCAATACAACTTTACTGATTCTGATTCAGATTCTGATCCCATATAGTTAAAGGCCATTCTCCAACTGTTCAGGAAAGGTGCAATTCTGTCCTATTTACAGTATCGAAACTTGTTAAAACTAGTATCTAGTTACAACACTACTAACGCTGATTAGTACCTGGGTTATCATTTTTTTGGACAACCCTAAAGTTAATCGAACATAACTGTGTATTAAAAAACAGTTTGTGCAAATATTTTAGTGTATGATGCCTTTTTTTCTGTCTTGAGGGGAGCGGGACCCCAAAACTATCTAATTTGTCTCCAATAGTGTTGCCACAGTCCTACAATTTCAAACGTAATTACAGTTTAAGGGACAAAGACTAACTTGAAACCAATATTGAGACCAAAAAATATTAGTATTAATAATAATAGTTTAGGCCATAGAACATAATGGAAGCTAGTTTATTTTTTCCCCAGTATTGGTACTTCAAATAAGTATCTAGTTTTGATAGTATCAATTAGTGTCTGGGTATAGATTTTTTTTTATATACAAACATCTAGTTATTTGTATGTGCAACCATAACCTAAATACCTGTAAACGTTCTCGTAGGTTGAGTGCCATTCCTCCCTGCAGGACTTTCAGCAGGAGTGGGAGGTGTGCTCTGTGTCATGGCACTTCGTCCTCTGTGTGATGAATGAACTCCCCCCTGGAGAGTAAACAACAAAGTCATCCAACCTCAGCCCTACCAGTCACTGTCACAATCTGCTACAAACCGTCATGGAAGAAATATAGGCCTCACACATTTAGACATTTATAAGAGAAAATGAAGTGACAATGACATAGGTCACATCTGAACCTGTTGGATCCTCAGCACACCTGTTTCACTCTGTTATTTTGTAGTACTATTTTTGCTTATGTGTTATAAGGGTTGTGGGGTTACCCTAGGGGCGTTATTGGAGTTTAATGTCTTCTTTACATGAGTTTTATTTGGGTGCTTAAAAGGTTGACCAAATTTAAATGTACATGTTTAAATCTTGAATAGGTAATGTGATACTCTAATCAAGGCATAACATTAACTGTAATGTTACTGATGACCATTGTTCCATGGATCTTTTTGTCGAACAGTCACACCAAACTACAAGGGCTGGAGTTTTGGTAATGCTCTAATGCCATTTGAGTCAAAACTGGTCAAGCAATCTGTAGTGATTCAATTTGTTGCACACATAGCTGGTTAGCCAGCTTTTACACTGAAATATTTATTTTTTTATGGCCGAAATTAATTGGAAATTACTTCTGAACCTTTGCAGCTTGACTGTTCTCCTCATTTCTGTTCATATTAAAAAAGAAAGTGAAATTGGAGCTACTAGGAAAACAGAGAACTCTGTACAGCTGATGGCATCTATATGCGGCAAACCTTTCATTATGTTCAGTTAGCCCTTGTGTATAACTTGATGTGTTCAAGTGCTTCCAGTTAAGAGAAGATGTATGAGTGCATCTATGTATTACACATATATGTTGCAGGTAGTTAGTGAGTAGATAGGTAGCAGGAATGTTTTCTAATCCCATGGGCCCCACCTATAAACTAAATATAAAAGGACAGCTTCATGGCTGTCCCATTTACAAAATGTTTTCTTAATTATGTTGAGTGTGTAATGGTTCTTACTGTATGTTTTGTAGAAAATCTGATGATGACGACTGTGGAGCTCCATGCAACTCAGCCTACAGTAATCTGCAATTTTTTTATATATATATATATATAGATATATAGATGGATAGATAGATAGATAGATAGATCTTTTATATTAACTTTTAAGTGAATTATTTTATATTTGAAACAATTTAAATTGTGTTATTTATCTAAAACTATTTAATACAAGAAACAACGGTGCTCCACTGTAAACATCATCACAACAAAAAAGTCGTCCGGTCTAACGATAGCTGCAGTTTACGGTTTAGGAGCTTCTGTTTTGTTTTTGTTTGCCAAATGGCTATGCGACGCTGCTGAATGCCTGCGTGTATCACCATAAATAAGCACAGACGGTGGTGAGACTGACTATAAAACATGGTTAAAACCTCTTAAAGTTGATTTTGCACAACACATCTCATTTAAAACTTGTGGAAATATATTGTGCTTAAAGAGCTGTAGTTGCAGGGAAATTTCCCGCCACCTGCAACAGCTAATTGGGAAAGCAGAAAAAGTGCATGAATTGCTTTTTCAAAGTGCATATGGTTTCCAGCTGATACAAAACCTGAACACTTATAGGCCTGTTAAGCTGCTGTGCTATTATACCTAAGTTATGTTACTGTTTGCAGGTTAGGTGGCGCTCTCACTAGGACACAATTAAATGATAAAGCAGTGCTGTACAGGTTTATGTAAATCTACTCAGCGAGGGCCTTATTGATAAATTGCGTGGAATTACAGAACAGCAAATAACTCGCGGGTGCTTGCGTGTTGTTTTACTACTTTTTTAATTGATAAGGTTGCCAGAGGAGGATGCTGTGTCTATAGGAGGAACAACCTTTCTCAAAGTCATTTAGCTTGAAAATGAAAGAAATTACAAATAAACCAGGAAACTAATGCAGCGGTTCAACAGCAGCTTGTTGTATTGGCAATGAAAAATGGAGCTCCGATTGTGGCAGCCAACATCATTAAAGCCCGCATTAAGCAATATCTTACATCCTTCCATGGATCAGATTGGAATCGAACACAGTACTCTGCGAGGTCGCTCTACTCAGCTCGTATCTAAAACATACATCCTCCAACATGCTTTATCCTTGATACTACACAAAAATTAACTACCTTCAGACCAATCGTACTAGTTGGTGGAAACTAACACCAAATCTCATCTAGTACACGTCTCTTTTAATGTGCTTATTATTCAAGATAAGCGTGATAACAATTTCATAGAAGTACTCATATGTGAGTACACAGAATAAACCTGCAGTTTTATTTAACTGTCATTTGTCTACGGTGAGTTGTGGCAACACATGATAATCATCACGTAGAAATACAGAGAAGGAAGATTTACTTCATGAGAGAGAATGTAAACGGTTGAACCATGCCAATCATTCAAAAAATATCGTAACAAAAATGATCATTATTATTGTAATAATCAATATATGCGGCTGAACCAAACAATTATTTTGCAAATCAAGTTATTCTAACGATTTATACTGCCAATTAATATATTGTAAGAATGCTACGTTTACTAAATTTTGACCAGATGAAGTTAGGTGATGGACCCAATCTGTGTCATTAGGACATCCTGTGAAACCCTCATACAAATATTATAAGTATATAATATAGCGCAAAGAGCATTCCAATATTTGCTACTAACATAAAACACAAATCTCATCACATAATTCATATACATGGTTTACTCATTATTGTATACTATTAAATTAAAATAAGTATGCGTGTGCTCCCAGGTTTCCACTACAAATAGATTTGCCTATCCATCGAGTTTACTATCGTATGACATAAATAGAGAGAATTTTTTAATTATTAAGACACCAATAAGACGACATTGCTTCCTCTGCCACCGTGCCTATCTGCAGTCTATACACCGACTCTGATGCGGGACAGGTCCCAAGTTCACATTAGCACATTTGATCCACAAGTATAGGTAGTGCTCTGACCTTCGATTTCATTAAACACCCCTCTTTGCTCATCGCCCCTGCAAATTGAGTGAGAGTTTCGAGCTGAGTAATACTATTAATCAGAATAAACCAAGAAGAGTATTCAAATACCACTGCACTCAGGTCTCTCTAAACTCTATATCGTATCGTCAGAGCACTTAACAAAGAGCACAAAAATAATATCCTATTCAATGAAAACATCGAGCAGAACAATGAAACCCGCGGGTAAATTAAGACAATACACACAGATAAAACAACATAAAGAAGATAAATCTTATTGCTGGCTCAACCAGAGCCTGGCTACAGATATCAAGCGAAAAAATACCATCCTGCCCTCATCTCTATATCTATCTATATTGGAGTGTGAATAAGATCTTAGATGTAACGCCCAAAAATCGGCGTGGGAGTTGAAGTGCTCTAGCAGGTTGCGACAGTTAATCACTCAATCTGAAACCGATCTCCCCCACCCAACGCTCTCTAACCTTTACAACTCTGCTATATCACGACAGTGCTCTCCCCTCCCTCCCAAACAACTCCTCACCCCCACGATTCCAAAGGCTCTGCTCCAACTTATGGCAATTATCTCAGAGGCCTAGCACACAGACATATCCTTGTACACAAGATAGCCACACAATAAACCTCACCACCCTGGCCAGAGCCACAACCAAACCACTCGCTATTTTTCTTGCATTAACATGCATTTATATCCTGTAAATCTTTCTCCATAATTTTTTGTAGTCTTCATATCTAGATCATGTTGATATTGTTCAAGGTAGCATCATTGAAGATAGGTAGTACAAAAGAAGAAGCCACTCACACTATGTCTAAGCATAAGATAGCCTCTTTGCTGAGTTTAAATAATAAAGCAACTACCTCATTTTGTCACGTCAGTGCAATTCATACTCCGTCGAGTCGATATAAGATTCATATGTAATCATGTTATCTAATCGTCCTTAAAAGTCTTTCATTCTGTATATCATCCTCACTGTTCTGTATGGCACTCTATCTTATATCTCTTTCGCGATTTATCGTTTCATTTCTGTTTTGCCTCGGCTCTATTTTCTCTTGCGAGATTGCGCTCCTCATTTTTCCACTTCAATTTTGCGCGTTCGTAGGAAAGTTTCAATTTTCTCAGATGAGTTTTACGAGATGTTGTGTTTAGCACTTTGCAAATATTCGTCCTCTACGAAAAGTTTTCACAGTGGTTGTAAGTGTTAAAAATCGTCTCTTTAAGCTTCTTTTAGTGTTCTTAATCAAGTGAATGTTATCAATTTATACTATGTATCGACATTTTCTTAAGGTTTTTATCAGCATTAGATATTAATCTTTATCTTCGCCTCCCTGGCCCAGTCTTGCCACTGTCAAATAAAACACAATTCTAGTATGTCTAGTACTTGAAGTACTGCCATATTGTAGTACTACGTGTTGATATAGACTACATAGTGTTAGTACATTGTAGTGACCATGTTTTGACTTTTAAATCTAATTAATTACACAATTACAGTCTAGTTCAGTGATTTTAGCACTATGTTGCACAGTACTAACGTTGTGTGTAATAGTACTACTTTGAGAATTTGTATAACTTTTAGAATTTTTCTAGTTTCTTCTTGTTTGTTTATTTTGTTACTTTTAAGAATTATGTTCTTGTAGTTATTCATTCTGCGAGTGAGATTTTCAAGGTCGTCGATAGTTTCCGGTATTTGGGGAATTTTTTGCCAAAAACGTTTGAACCTCTTGCCGTCACTCGCAAATGGCTCCGTGTCTCATCTGGCATTTCTAGGCTATTCATTGTATGTGTTAGCTTGTTCTAATTATCACTGTTATCATTTGATATCACTACTATTATATCACACAATTGCTTGTCCTGAAAAATCAAAACACTCCCCGTCATCTATTATATTGTGTTTTTAATGACACACTGTGTAGTAAGGGAAAATGTACATACACGAAAACACACTCAGTAGCGCAGGACCAGCACGAGCAAGGCTGTTTCCTTAGGACAGCTTCTCGGTCCCCAAGCGGAAATGGCTCTTAAACAATGTGCCTCTTTCTTTTAAATGCACCTTAGACACTGAACATGACACAGACAAATAAATAAATAAAATAGAAGGGAGTGGAAATGATGCTGAGAAGATTAATGCAAAGACATGTTAAGTATGTGTAATGTATTGCATATTAGTGAAATCTATATCTTTATATATATGGTCTAATTAATTGACACTGGGTATGTAGGTATAAATATGGATTGCTTATTTTAAAAAATATGGACTATATCTACATGTGCCACAGCACATATTGAGTAGCATATGGTAATTAAAACAACAATTTTTTTCTCAGTTTGAATGCATACACACATACTCACGCACACATATGCACAAACAAACATACACACACGCACACACCCACACACGTACAGACACACGTACACACGCACACACACACACTTACACACGCACACACACACGCAATCAACCCGCTCTGAAGTTTCTAGACTGTTGTCCCTATATTTGTCTAATGTCTGTATTGTTGTCTGTCTGTTGCTGTTTTTGTTCTTTTTGTCCTCACTATTGTTACTGTTTTGTATTCGAAAATAAAATAATTTTATAAATAAATAAATAAATAAATCTGGCTTTGTCTGAGTCATAAAACCTCCACTCTCAACACATGGCATGTTTTTGGTCCAGATAACAAGTATTCAATTACCGAAATAATCGATTAGATGTGATTAACCGCGTTGCAGCCCTAATGTGCGAAAACAAATTGGTTATTCATTTAGTTTCATGTCCAGAACCTTTATTTCCAGAACCTTTATTTGTCCCAGGGAATACATAACTGCACACTGAACCACCATATGTCAGCGTCCCAATGACAACACACAACATACAGCGTCTTAATGAGCGTGTAAATTGATGGCAAAGAAATAAAGGCGTTGTATGAATCAAAATTACAGCAAGTGACAGCTATATTATCACTTACACACAGGCATTTCCCACATAACGAGACGGAGTGATTTATTCAAAAGCATCTGGAGCCTGTGTGAGACATCGTCCTCTTATGGAAGACTGACAGGAGCAGAGCAAAGCCAAAACACACACAAACGCACCGCGAGCTGTGAGTCAGAAAGACCTCTCGGTGCTCTCAAAGCCAGGAGGCAGAAAAGGCACAGCAGGCGGAGACAGGAGTCATGACAAACAATGACACACACAAACTGCCATTTTCTCATTGCGTTTCTGTCTCTGTGTCAACTCTTATCTGGGAGGAGACGACCTAGAGATAACCTATGACGCTATAGATTTAGTCAGATTAAAGTGTGTAATGCATTATTCATGGTTTTAAAATACTTATGGACCCCTTAAGTGTATTTCACTTTATAACTTATGATGATGTGGGCCTATGCATAAAGGAGTAAAGGAAATTCAGCTATGACTAAAATATACATAGAAAATGTGACTGTTGACAGGAGAAGGCACAGAAAAAAAAAAGTGTATGGGAATCAAAACATACAATAAGTTCTTGGTGAGACTGTTGGAACAACATGTTGGGCTCTAAAGTAAAAAAAAAAAAAAAAAGTCAGCTTAGTAGAGCTGCAAGTGCAACTAACATTTTTTGGGGTTGTCAACTAGTCAAACTACACTGCCTGTCAAAAAAAAAAAGTCGCCACTTGAATTCAACTAAGCAAATACAGTAGGTCCGAGCCTCCTACTGGAGAACTGCTGCAGGTGATGATCTTTCAGCTGCAAGCGACGGTGCAAGCGCGGTATTAAAACCCAACTGATGCAGTGAGCAGCTTCTCATTTCTGAAACAACCATGTGGAAAGACAAATCCCGTAGTCATGGAAAAGATGTCAGTGTGTTTTTAGAAGGGTCAAATCATTGGCATCAAGCAGAGAAAACATCTAAGGAGAAGCAGAAACTAATCTACAGATCTGAACCCCAGTGAGAGTGTTTGGGACGAGCTGGAGAAGGCTTTGTGCAGTGGTCACTCTCTCATATCATCTATTCAAGATCAACTGGTGAAAAATAATGTAACACTGGATAGAAATAAATCTTAATAAATATTGCAGAAGCTTATCAAATCTATGCCACAGCGAATGTCTGCTGTAATTAAAGCTAAAGGCGGTCCTACGAAATATTATAGTGTGACCCTTTTTTTCTGTGGCGACAGGCAGCCTATTATGTGGACTTTTAAAATTCTTAAACAACCAAATAAATATTGAAATGTGGTGACTGACGCCTTCTAGATAAAGAATATTTAAAAAATAAAGTGTAATATTGATGAAAGAAATTGCTGTTGTTGGATGTTTGCCTGAAATAGTCATGTTGAAGACAAATTTGTGTTTTATCTTGGAACAAACAAATAAAGCTCTACTCTCTTCTATTCTATTCTGTATTATATTTTCTACATCTTTATTTAATAATGCCACTGTCTTTGTTATAAAAAGGTGTTTTTGCAATGTGTTTTAGAGTCTGTTTAGTCCAGATATTGATTACAATGATCAAAATATACAACTACAATTAGTTTTTATTGTCAACTAGTCCAGCAGCAATGGGACTGGCCTTTACCAATAGAAATAGGCACTCATCAGTGTGCAGTGCTTTTACGATTATGTCAATTTGCCATTTGACATTATTTGCTTAACCCTTGCTATCCCAGGAAGAAGATAAGATTTATTTTTCAAGGGAGACCTAGATTTGAATTTTAACAGCCACGTCAGATCAGTAACATCAGCAGCTTTTTACCATCTAAAAAACATTGCCAAAATCAAAAGTATAGTGTCTAAACCAGACCTGGAGAGACGCGTTTGTCTCTAGTAGGATTAGACTACTTAACGGCTGCTCACTGGCCTCTCCAAACGAGCTGTAAAACAGCTTGCAGTACATCCAGAACGCTGCTGCTCGGTCTCTGATCAGAACCAGGAAGTACGATCACATAGTCCTGTGCTTCAGGTCTCTGCACTGGCTCCCTGTGGCTCAGAATAGACTTCAAGCAGCTCTGCTTGTATACAAGTCTCTCCATGGCCTAGCACCAAAGTACATCGGACATGTTAGTGCATGAACCATCTCGGACTCTGAGGACCTCAGGACGGCCTCCTGCTGGTGCCCAGAGTCAGACTAAACATGGGGAATGTGCGTTCAGTTTTATGCAGCTAAAATCTGGAACAGTCTTCTGAGGATGGAGACAGGCCCTACTCTGGCAATGTTCAAATCTAAACTTAAAAAACTGTTTTGTTTGGCTGTGCATATGACTGAAATGCTTTTCTTTGCACTCTTCTCTTGTATGCTTGAACTAAGATTGTTTCTGCCATGTCTTTGTGATTTTAATGCATTTTTCCTGTTGTGTGAAGCACTTGAATTGCCTTGTGTACGAATTGTGCTCTACAAATAAACTTGCCTTGCCTTGCCTTGCCTAGTCAAGAGGTAGACAATCCTACAAAATGATTTTCACATGAGTATGCGGTTGGTAAAAGATGGCTTTGAAAAGGACCTAGAACTTAAAAACATTTGTAAACAATCCTTGCATAATTCTCCATTGGGCTCAAAAACCCAAGCCAGCACACATACAACACACAATAACATAATAACCTTGTAGAGCGGACTTGGAGAAATGGCTGTGGACCCAGTGGTCAGACAGTACGATTGGGAATATATGGTGTGTGACACGTTGTTGCCACGGCGCTGCTCCACAGGTGGCTTCAGAGCGAAGGTGCGGCTTCATTTGACCTTCATCTCTCCACCTCGGTGAGCACAGAACCGGGGCTGATGTTTGTTATGTTTCTGACCGTTCTAGTCACACACTAAAGACCGCGGCTGTGGTGCGGCTGTGATAACTCTAAACTGGCTTCAGATCAAAATGCAGCCATAGAGCTACAGTGGGAGTGATGCAACGAGCTGACAGGCCTGACTGACTAATGGGCTCGCAGCCACTTTGCACTGACAGCGATGTGCTCATCTGCTCCACTCGCCCTAACAACACGAGCCCCCGACTGCACTGCAAGTTCACCCACCAAGTTACGGCCGCGCGAGACTGCAAGAATCAGCTTTAATTTAGTAATAGCTCAAACCGTACCCTACCTCTACAGAACAATCCTCTCCGCCGTCAGTTCATAACAAGCCACTTCATTCATTCACTTCAGGCAATTTTGGATTCACCTGTTAATCCAGGTACAAATAGTAAATAGAGAATCAGAGTAGAAACTATCTATGGTAGAAGATCTAAAGGTCCAGGGAATTAAACTGAAAACCTCCTGGCTAAAGCAGAGGCTGAAATGTCTGGACTACATTTTTAAGCCATTCTGCTGCACTTTTGGTCAGTTTTCACCTATTCTATTCACAAACAAACTTCTGAATCAACAATCTCTCAACAGATACTTGAATTCTGAGTCTTATTTTGTGGCTATGTTATACTTTAAATTGTAAATTTTTTACAATCCATTTTTGTGTTAATTGTGAATGGTTTAACACATTTACAGACGAAAACAAACGGGCAGACATAATAAGTGCACGCTTCAGCCTACACCTTTTTGGTCTCTCTACATTTGATTGTGGTGACGAAAGAATGTACATTATAGTCATATTTTCAACGGTTGAATATCGGATTTTCTGTTTCAAGCTCATGTCCAATTTGTATACTAAATAAATTCATGTTTTTTATAACTCCACATTTCTTTCTCTTTACCAGATACGATTAAATGCACTTAAAATTGAACAGGCTTTCCGTAAATATTTCTACATCCAAATATCAGACTGTAGGAAAAGCACATTCATTGCCTGTTCCTAATGGCTGTTTTCTGTTGCATTGTGGCTGCTCTGTCCCAGTAGATTTCCCTCACACTGCAGCCTGCCTGTTACCACTTGTCTAACTGCAGGGGAAACTCATCGCGACATTTGCCACCGCCACTCCAACACCAGGCACTAACGTATCGATCCCTGCTTCCCTTCTCTCCACTTTCTCCATCTATTTTATCGCTCTATCTATTTATCTATCAACCGCTGCGTTCTATCTATCCATCTATCCATACTCACACGACGCTTCTGTTCGTTTTTTATTTTCCACGTCCCCCCTCCCCAAACGCCCATCCATCTCCACCGACTCTACAGATGTTCACCTTGTAGCTCGCTTTCCTCAGGTTGGAACCGTGACAGATGCGGAGCTCAATAGCCCCCTCTATGGATGACCGTGGGATCCTCTCTTCATCTGCTATAATAAAATCAAAGAGACATGATTTATAGATTTTTACAACAGGACTGTGGAGGGCTGTAAATCATATGGCACTGTGTTCTTGGGGGAAACTGGCATTGGATCGTGGTTTCCTTTGCAGACAGAGATGTATAGCAGGTAATGTGAAAACACCTGAGGGGGGCGATTCATATTAAGGAATACTACAGTGTTAGGATTGGACATGTCATGTTAATTTTTTAATTAACTGTGCAGTATATCCAGTCCAAATCCAACACCTTGTCCCAATGCAATACATATAAACCAATGGTGTGCCAGAGAGGAGAGAAAAAAGTGTGAGAGAGGAGAGAGAGGGAGAGAGAGGGAGAGAGCGAGGGAGAGAGACAGCAAGCGAGTGAAAGGGAGAGACACAAAGAAATAGCAGGAACAGAGATACGTACAGTAGATAGGTAGATGGAGAAAATTAGTACGAGAGACATATTAGATAGAAGAGGGGTTGATGGATAGATAGCTGGAGAAAAAGAGAGAGAGAAATGGTAAGAGAAAAAGACATAAGCATAGATGGAAGAGAAAGACGATGACAGAGAGAGAGAGAGAGAGAGAGAGAGAGAGAGAAGGCCGGTGGATCGATGAGATGAGTACAAGAAAAGAGAGGTTGAAAGAGAGGAAGGAGAAAGCGTGAGAGAAGGAGAGAGAGACATATAGATAGATGGATATAGAGAGTTAGAGAAAGCTAAAAAGCGAGGAAAGTGAGACAGGTAGATGAGAGAATGGAGAGGATGAGGGAGAGAGAGAGAGGAGAATGGCAATATAGACAAAGGAGAGAGAAAGAAAGACATGATAGAGAGAAGAAGAGAAAAGGGGAAGTGAAAGATAGAGATAGGTAGATGGATTAAAATAGAGGAAAGGAGAGAGAGTGGTAGAGAAGTACGATAGAGAAATGATGGATAGAGTGTAGATAGGTAGATGAGAGAAAAAATAGAAAGCACAAGAGATAGATAGAGAGAACGAGAGATATACTGTATACAGTAGATAGAGCGAGAGAAAGGAGAAAGCCATTGAGAACGGAGAGAGGGATGATAGAAAGATGCATAGACAGTTGAAGGGAGTGAAATGGAGAGTGAGAGGTAAAGGAGAGAGAGGGAGAAGAAAGAAAATATAGGTAAATGAATAGAAAGAGGTTGAGAGAGGGAGGCAACAGAGAGAAAGGAGAGAGAAATGTGGAGAGAGAAGTCATAGATACAAAAAAGGAGAGAAATAAGAGAGATGGGAAAGGAGAATGTGCAAGATGAGATGGTAGAGACAAAATAAAGAGTGATACATAGATAAAGAGAGAGAAGAGAAGATGGGAGATGGAGAGAATGAAAGGTTGGGAAGGAAAGGAAAAAGTGATAGAGATAGACAGAAAGAAAGAAAGATAAATAGGCAATAAAGGTAAAGGAGAGAGAAGGGGAGAGAAAGATACACATACTGTAGAGCGGTAGATGGAGAGAAAGAGATGGATAGAGAGAGAGAGAGAGAGAGAGAGAGAGAGAGAAGAGAGAGAGAAAGAGGTGAAGAAGTGTGTGTGCCAGTCTCTCTGCAGGCTGCGCTCCTTCACTGTCAGATTGTGTCGACTGAAACGCTGAAACTGCATTTTCCCCGGACACACACACACACACACTCAGCACACTCTCACACACACACACACACACACACACACACATCAGTCACACTCTCACACACACACACACACACACACACACTCAGGCACACTCTCACACACACGCACGCACACACACACAAAAAAGAGAAAACACACTGAGTTAAAGCAGAAGCACAGGGTGATGCCAAATGACTTTATGATGTAAGAACACGTTTTCTTCTACCATAAAAGACGTCTCTGTTTCACATGTGATGGATGTAATTGATTTTCTGGTCACATTACCATTTTGTCTAATAATAGAATCCCACCGATCCCACATACACATAGATTTCGATATAGATTTAAGAGTTATGTCAATTTTGAACTATATTTTTTATAACGCAATGACCCTATCCTGCAATACCAAAGGGCCAAGGATTTTAAAGTTCTTAAAAGTATTTCTTCCTCTAAAACACACTCTCATCCTTCACGTAGTAACTCAAGGTTCAAACCGCTGGCCTCGGGATCTTACCGCTGAGCCACCGCAGCAGTATATTCTTCAAGCGTGGCGGCACGGCAAGAAGGTTCAGGGTTCAACTCCCGCTCTCCTCGTGTCTGGGTGGGCTTCCTCAACTGAGAGGTCTTGACAGGTCGCCCCAGCAGCAGGTTGAAGGATGGTTTGAAATGCAGAGAATGAAGTATAGCTTACCTTAACAGTAAAGAAACTAACTATAAGTGGATACGAGGGGTCATAGAATCATTTGTGCCATAACCATCTAAACCATATGCCAGTCTAGACTTTTTACGCTATATAATATATTCCTAGTCATTTAAATAAATTAAGGTTAAAAAACACCACTGATTTGATTGAATACACTAATCCAATGGATGCAGTCTTACAATAAAAACATAGGGCTTGTTATTTGGCCCGTCACTAATAACTCTGAATTGAAAATAAAAACTTTTGGTAATAACGACAACAACAACAAAAAATGAGCAAAAATAAACTAACCTCATTTCTTATTTCATGATAAACAAGCCTTTTCTTTTACAACCCCAAACAGTAGCTGATGCCGATGTTCACAAATTAACTTCCCGTGTTTCCTCAAGCACTTTAAATGATTTAAACCCACAACAACACAATTTGAGCTAATAGTCACAGTTTTTATTTTGCCATTGTATAGACTATATTATTCCCAGCTTGTTCCCAATTAATAGAACATATTCAGCTATAATAAAATGTGATGTATTGTGAAATTCCTGTAGAGTTAGAGCGACTAGCGACGACAACACCACTATAAATTAAAAACACACACTTTTGGCACGAGATCAAGAGAGCTAAGCTGGCATGTGCACTATGTATATCATGTCTGAGTGTTTGAAAACAACAAAAAAATCTCGGACAAAGTCAATAATCAGGATATCCGTGCCATGCCGATCCCAGCGCGGCTCCCATGTGGCGTCATTACTGTTGCCGCTAATTAAGGCGCTCTAAATAAACAGCGTCTCCTGCCTTCATTAACACAAACACGACAGCAGCGTTTAGAAGCCTGGATATTTGTAGAGTCTGACATAGAGCGAGGTACAGACGTATATACGGCTAAGAGTGCGCTGATTTACACGGTTAATACATAGGCTGATGAGGAGAGCATAACAAGCATTCATTATGGTTGGAAAATGCATACTATAACATCCCAGCAGACAGGGAAATGCTAATAGTTGTATGTTATTGCCAACAAACATGTGATTATACGCAACAATGTGATTTGCAATGAGGTGATTAACATTGCAATATACTTTTGGATTAAAATGTTAGAAGTAGAACAACAAACTGCACTGTAAATTATAAACTGGTCTGAAATAAAACACCAGTATTAACTGACTTAATATTAAACCAAAACAGAACTATTTTTAGGTTCACACTTGGTCCCGTTTTGAGCCAAGTTTTGTCCGGATGTAGTTTGGTTTTTCGTCATGTTCTAGTCCTGGTCTACTTTTGATTTAGTTCCAGGTTTAGTCACACTTTTGTTGTGTGCGCAAGTGTGAACGCAGCTCAGGTAAGTCTCATATTCAGATCTGCAAAATGATTGTGACAAATTCAGTTTCATAAAATACAGGCTATGCTCACATTACAGGAACATCTGCAATAGATTGTGTGCAGTCCTAATTTACAAGCGTACTAATGTATTTGACAAAAAGCTATTTCTAAACATTTGGCCAAAGACAAAAGAAGAATTTCATATTTCCAGAGGGACTAAATAATACAGTTTGAACAAAAGGGCCGGCGTGTGGCCAGTTTCTTCATTTGTCTGCAGTCAGAGAAGGCAGACAACAGCTGAACATCTACTTAAATTAATTTAATGAAAGTCTGCAGCAAACCTGTATAATTACAAAAGAGCTGAGCGCGGCAAAATCGCTGAATTAGGGTGAACGGCATCAAAACGGTTTACACAAAACGCTCCACTGTGCTTTTAGGACAAAACAGTTTGTGTCGAGAGTCTGTAAAGGGAAACGTTGCCCTACAGTGGGAAGACATTTAAAAATAGTTTGGGTCAGATTGAAATCACCTTTAATTTGTATGTTCTGTCAAAAGTTAACCTGTAGCTGTAGACAAAGAATAGACCTATTATCACGGAATGTTTTAAAAGCCACAGTATCAAACAAGTGGCTTTGCTTTGCTCCAGGTTTTGTGGGACAGAATGAGCGCCGCATTCATTCATAACAGATTCAAATGCATTTAATTGCTGTTTCATCCGATTTCGAACAATTTCAGAGCATTAATTGTACTCATGATTAAAAGTGCACAACCCCCAGCAAAGAGAGAAAAACATTGAAATGCGTGTCCCTTTCAGACGCCGTAGACTCGCCTGGTGTAAGTGATTCAGCGTGTGAAGTAATGAGCAGGAGATAAAACATAATTGTATGCCGAAATCTCCACTCTTCAATTTATTCCGGCGCTGAAGCTCGGAGTTCAGCGCGGTGAACGGAGAGAAAAGCCTTTGATTATGAAGCTGTTAAAAACTGGAACACAATGTAAACAACAGCAGACTGAACTTCCCTCCTTCATCAAAACACACTTGATCCCAGATTTGCATACGAAGACAATTGGGTACAAAATGCCGGAAATGTGCAAATGTTTGAGCCGTTTGTTTGAAGATCGCAGTGATGTCGTGATTATTTTTTATTTTTTTGCTTTGCGGGGATGATAATGTCAGATGTTTTGTGGCAGGAGCAAGTTAAAATGCTTCATAACCCTGTTGTGACCGAGCTCAAACACACTCCCTGGTCTTATTGTAACCTTTTGAACAGCCCGCTCGTCTAACCTTAGCCATTTTAAGAGTTTACCCTTCAGCTCTCTTTAGGGGAAACAGCTGGTTACCCACAGGAGGTACACATATACAGTACAATGTCGTCAAACACAAACGCTGCGGTCCATGCTGTAGTCCTATATTATGGAATAGCAGGGTTTATAATCAAGTGCTCGATTGTTCAGAATCCAGAGAAACCCGTTGATGATAAGCTCTGCCGATATTTTTGGCTCAGTATATAGAGCCGATTTAGATTATTTTCCACAAATTATATCATTTGAATTGACTACAAACTCATCCACGACCTTGTTTTACTCCAAATTAGATAAGAGATCTGCCATAACGACTTCGCACCAAAGTGTTAAAATAAAGTTTTATTTCATTTTCTTCAGGCAGCTGGTTGGCCTGAACAAAATATCGGTCTCTGCAGGAGATTTAAAGCCGATAGTCTATATGTTAAAAAGTGCAAATATCGCCTGTATCTCGATCTCTCTCTTTATAATGAGTCTACATTGGTTATTCATTTTATTTTATTTCATTTCAGAGTTGGATTTCTACATCACTTCTTAATCATTGCTTGTTTTATTTTCATTTTGAACTAATGTTGATTATCTTCAGAAAACCATTGCATGTTTGATCTGACTCATAAGTTAAGAGTGTATTCTTTAATACTGAAGAAGAAGAATAAGAAGAAGAAGAAGAGGCCACCAGAAGGTATTACAATGCAGAATGTAACAGAAAAAGGAAATAAATTGGTTTACTCCCGACAAACATAGGAGGTGTAAATCCCACCCACAGAGAAGAGAGAACCGACAGGTCACAGCCCACTTTTCTACTTTATAGCTTTTTGACTCGCTGTTGACTTTATTGAGGGAAATATTTGTAAAAGTTTAAACATTAACTCATTATGTGTAACGAATTGGTGTAAAATAATCAGCTTTGCAGTGTTAATCAGTGACGATCTTTCAGTGACAATTATACAGAGTTGATTGGAGTGTTGCTTGAAGTCAGACAGAAATTTAAAAACCAAAAATCTCGGAACTGTGAGGATGCCCTGGATCACAACAACCATACGTATAATAAGAATCTTATCTTATTTTATGCTTTCTGAACCTTCAAATTGAGGTTTTGAAATCTCCGGTTGCGTCATCACCTGACACAAAGGGGAAACAATTCTTTAGCTGCCAGTGTACACTAAATTAGTCCATTTATCCGAACTATTGCACTATGTCTGGGAGCACTTTGGAATTTGAATGTAGAAAAAGAGACTTAATCATGTGTTTGTGCAAAATTATATTTAGTATTTTACAATTGGTAATCAAAGAAGCTTTAGTTATAAGAAGGTAATTGACAAGTCGCATGTGGCTGAATGTTGAAAGAAGACTATCCTGATTAAATATACCATCAACTCCAACACAAATAACAACTCTAAACTTCCCCAAACATCAGCAGCCTTCACAAACACCATTACGGCTTTACGACTTGCAGCATTTTCTTCAGTAAAACCAAACGCAGTCAAATTCTCTGCGACCGGGCAAACAAACTCACCTATTTCACGCTCGGAGAGACACTGGGGCTACAAATGAAACAGATAAAATGCTTCTGCTGCTTCATCCACTATGTCCCATGCAGCATCGCGTTCCCCCGCGTGGCCCTCACACAGAGAGTGAATGACATTTCCCCAGGCCAGTTGTTAAACATGGTCAGCATCAGCCTCAAACACTTGCACATAATCGCACCGCTCCGAGCTTCATTTTACTGCGCTTCTCCAATTTCTGCCCTTTGAGAACCAGAAACAAGTCAAACTATTTTATGTGGCATTAAAATCATCTAGAGTCTAATGCAATTGAGGAAAATGGCTGTGATGGTAACCTTTTAAATGGAAGAAAACAACATGTCTTTAAACTGTGTGGCTTTAGGGACAGTGAGGAGTGAAGTCTTAAAGGTATAGTGGATTAAAGGGATGGGCATATGCCGTCACCGTCCTCGATACCGATTTCACGACCGTTCTTTTTTAAGACAATAGAATGACATTTTCAACACAAAGTAATAGTAGTTTCTTAAATGTGTCCTATACTAGATCAGATACAGATTCAGAAAATGTGTAAAAGAAAATTGCCAATAAAATAAAGCAGACGCCTGGATTTCCACGTCAACTCATAGTGAAAATGTAATGTTGGGCCAAATAATATGCAATTAGCCTGGACTGTAGAGAAATACCAATCATTGATACCGTAATAAAGTCACAATATAATCGCAAAAACTAAAAAACAATAATTGTGACGATTTCAGAAACAATTTAAACTCAATCTCGAGTAAACCTAAATGTCAAGTGTGTTTTAATCTGGCTGTTTCTGTAATTTACCTGACTGTATCATTCAGAGAGTTAAATTTCATAAAGCTGGTCACTTCTATTAGACAATGTGAATGAAAGTGAATTCAGGATTTAACTTTTGTTTGGTCAGGGTGCTTATTCGTCTCACAATAATCATATTACTGAAATGATATTGTGACATCCCAATAACAAACATTTACATGATCAAAATCAACTGAAATGAAATATTTGATCTAACTATAGCTGATATTTTCATTTGGTGTGTTTCAAAGGTGGTTTGGCTGGTTTCACATTACCTAAAACAGTTATGAACATTTATGATTTGGTGAATAACTGAGCAAACTAACCAACGATCAACTCAGTATCAAATGTACCACACTTCCACCGATTCCTGTCCTTACAGCGGTCCTCGAGCTCTGCCGTGGTCCTCCTCCCTTCCCCTCTCCTCCTTCGCAGTGAGGACAGACATGTGGATAGATAAAGTGCGCACAAGTCCTTGGCTGAACTGCATAGTGCTGACGTGGCTCCGGTCCTCTCACAGCGCTCTGACGCCTCCATAGCTCTCCCCATGACGCGGTCCGGCTAGAAGACACACAGGTGCACTTACAGAGAGGCCTTTGCTCCAGAAACAGCAACACATTTTATAGCTCTGTGTGCTGCTCTATATTATGCACGAGAACAGGTAAAAGCACATGTTACAGTCCAACGTCTGCTATTATAGTTTGAAAGTGCGGATGACCGTTTTTTAGAATTTTATAATTTGGACTTTATATGTAGGTGTATTTACCTGTTTACACCAATCGAGTAGCCATTTGTGGAGGAATGTTGACAAATCTGAAGAAAATTACAGGAAGTGTCATCCCCCTTCCAAGTTTATGCATAATTTACACAAAAGAAACAACTTTTTTGACCCTCTAAACATTAATTTAACAACATAATGCTGTCATATGTTTTTATTAGTCAAATTAAAAACAAGTTGCAACATTAGAGGAGTTTTGGCCGAGTGGCTAATAGGTAATTTCCTAGTGTGATGTCATCAATCACAAACAGGAAGTCATTTAGAAAATGTTTTAAATATATTTATCTATAAGAGAGCACATTACGCCGGTGCTTGAGTCTCTTCACTGGCTCCATGTCGAGTTTAGAATCAAATTCTAAATCCTCCTCCTGACTTACAAAGCCATAAATGACCTGGCCCCATCCTACCTCAAAGATGCTATAGTACCTTATCAATCCACCAAACAGAGCACTTTGCTCTCAAAATGCTGGACTTCTGGTGGTCCCAAGAGTCTCTAAAAGCACAGTAGGAGGTAGAGCGTTTAGCTACCAAGCTCCTGTGTTGTGGAATCAGTTTCCTGTCCATGTCAAAGAGGCCGACACAGTCTCTTCATTTAAGACCAGGCTTAAAACGTTCCTCTTTGAAATCGCTTATGGTCAGGCCAGTTAGGACCAGAACTAAAAACCTACAGTTCCCAGCTATGCTGCCCTAGGAGCAAATATGCTGGGGGAAGTATGGCAGCTTGAGCACTATCCTCTGTTTCCTACTAATTTTCTATCAAACAATATTTAATATTTAATTTCACTGGCAATTTGTTTATCGCTTTTCCTTCTTTTTCTCCCACTTCCCGGGAGTGGAGCAGGCACATCGAGGACCTGTGGATCCAGATGCTCCTCATCTGCCTGGAGAAACGGTCTCTACTCCATATGAACGGTTCTTCATCGGCCTCGACGAATTGGTTCTCCTCCTGAGTGGGTCTAGCTCCACCTTCTATCTGCAAATTGAGGCGCGTCCGCCTGTCTGTCGGATCTCTCCTTCACTGTGGAACTCCTACAAGTTTCTACTTTTTCACAAAGAGGTTTGGTAGTTTTTCCTGGCCGAGAAGGAGGGTCTAAGGACAGGAGAGCTTGGGACATCTGTCTAAGGACACAGGATGCTGGGACATTTCCAGGTCCCTATGAACATTGTTTATTTTGTTTTCCACTGTAGCCCCTCGAGGCAACTACTGTTGTGATTTTGGGCGTTACAAATATGAATTGAATTGAATTGAATCTTAACTGCATTTTAGTTCAATGAGAGGTCCAACCAGAAAGTAAAATGTATCCCCTTTATATGATCATCAAAATAAGGATAGGACCGGTAAAGGTGCCCAATGTAACTTTTCTGTTGAAGGGTCCGCCACCTGCTCGTCAATTACAGGTATTTTTAGTGTAAAAAAAACAACAACATTCCACAGATCAGGGGTCTTCTTAATAAAGTGTGCGTATACATACAAAGAAGTTATGTTTGTGAACTCTAAAAAGACATGGAAATGAGTGATCTGGTCCCAAAATGCTTTCAGAGATGAGGCCAAAGGAGATTTGCTCTCAGAGAGACGAGAAGTCAAGCCAATTTGAGAAGTTTATGATTTGTTAAGTAAGAATTCTTTGTACAGTTTGATAAATGAGACCCGGACATGTAACTTGCCTGGTGGCGTCACCTGCTTGTGTCCATGGAGAAAGTTACATTTAATGCCATACTGTGTAGCATGCTAGGAAGGTGGCAGACCTTTACCAAAAAGATTACACAGCACCTTTAAGACCTGTCTCTGTAGAGAGTTTGATCCGTCATTCTACCAATGCCACAACCAAGAAAGAGTTCTGGACAGCAGTGCATGGGGTCCCAAACCAGATTTTGAGCCAGGATCTTGGTCAGGACTCAGGACTACCCATGGCTGGAAGATTAGCACACATGGGACAGCAATCTAACATACTCCAACCAGACACACATTAGGCGGGAATCAAACTTGCAACTTTGGCTTACCTACTTTGTATAACCAAGAATCTCACAATATAATACGTGCCTCAATACAAGGTCCGTTATAAGCAATTACATATTCCAAAACATGTTTATGCCTAAAAAGGGATCTTTATAAGTTAACTAAAGTCATGCTTTCCTTATGCTGCAGAACACTTCATATCAAAAGTAAGTTGATTACAGAATAACTCAATGTTTCAGTTCAGCAACTTAAGCCTTAAAGCAGTAGTCAGCTGTTTTAAGCACATAACTGCAATTCATGACGAAGCAAATTGTTTAAAAGTGCAATGACACGAATCCCTCTTTGGATATGTGTATTACCAAGATTGTCACAATATATGTTTTGAGTACATCCAAATAGCTGCTATCTTGGCCAAATGTTCTAACCCCTCCACCGCAGTGCCACATGAAGCCTCATCTTTGTTCTTTCTATTTTGCAGTCTTTGATTCATCTTCTGTGGTTCGTAGTCTATTCTCGAACGCTGACTTTTACTGTAGAACTTTGCCCTGCCATTGGTCAGATGTGATGTCGGAGGTGTATTTCCTTTCTGCCTGTGTTAAAGTGAGTCATCTATCCTTCCACGGCTTCATTACAACCTACAAGGGCAAACACTATCTCACTGCCCCCTCAGATGGAGCGAGAAACGGAGATACACAGAATAGACACAATGTGAGACCCCCCACTCATCTCACCTTCTCCTATCTCTATATTTAGCCCTGGATCTATCAACTTGTATTTATGTCTTCAACCGCGGGACATCGTCAGAAATGGACAGCTTCCTTTTACTCACACGTGACCCCAGAATTATGTAAACAAAAGCACATGACTCATGCATAACAATCAGTCAAGCATTAAAATAAAAGCATGAAGTGATATTTGCTCTGCCTGAGTCCCACCGCCTACTTTAACAGCCTGTAGCTTTATTTTTGAAGCCCTACAGAAAACATCAATAATGCATTCTTAAAACCTCTTATTCTCTAAATTTTAAATGGCGAGTTGTCAAAAATAACTTGATCCAAGCTAGAGGTGGCTCACACGCAACAAAGAGTGGGGAAAGAATACGGCAGTTGAACAGAAGTAAAATTATTGCATTTGAATTCAAGCATTGTGTGGCCATTTGAAACAATAACACAACACACTGGACTGACTGTCACCAAATGCCTAAATGAGGTTGAAAAGTCTTGCACTCCCTCTACTGGTGGTGCACTTAATAAAATAATGTAATCAACAAGCTCAAAATATGAGTCTAATTGCCGAGTGTAATTATGCGTATGTAATGAGTTGAAATAGCAAATGAAACAGAACATAATTTTGAAGAAACCCACAAAGATTTAGGAATGTCCTATTGATTTGAATCTCATCCTGAGTGTCTAATCCCAGTAGTTTCAGACAGACCATTACTCTTAAAGACAAGTGCAGACAGACCTGATAAGAGCCGATCAATCCATCTGATCAGAACCTGCTCAATGTGGAGTGGGCACAGACAGGTTTCTTTAGCCTCGTGCCTTTTCTGGCAAGTAGTCCTAATCAGTTCAAGAGAAGAAGTTCACTGCTTTTTTTCTCTCTCAAGTCCCCCCTAAGATTTGTCTCCCACCATAGTTTACCATAGTGGTATATTACCAGCCGTTACTTTTCAGTTGATGTCTAAACTTCTTTCAACGTTCTCAAATAATAACATAAAGTAGATCATAATTTTACATTCTGTTCATTGCAATATTGATCTTATAATATATAATATAACTTATAAATAGAAACAGTTCCATTGACTTCCTGTTCAAAACATATTTCACCATCATTTAGGCACAGTACATGTTTTTAATTTGGAGAAGTGGCCACATGAAGAAAAACCTGACATGTATCACTCAGAGTATTCATTTTTAAAAAAAATAATTGCAACAAAGTACAAAGTGGGTGGAGATAGGGGGAGCAGTCAACTCTAGCCTTTCCATGATGGTGCCATGAAAGTGGGCTCTTCTGGCACATTCATTCTTTATGGGAACAAGCCAAGTCTTGCTTACATAAATTAAATTTAAAAAGCTCTCACATCATAACAAGTTACAGATGGATAATCACTGGCAGCGTGTTAAGACTTTTGCATACTATGTAAATGTGTCACCGGAGGAAACCTACGTGTTCATAAAAAAAATGTTTTTGTCTCAAAGCTAAAGGCTGCTGAAGGAGGATTGATATTTTTGTTCACTGTCTTGTATGCCGTAATGTTATTGTAATAGGCTATTTGGATGGAACTATTTATGGGGTGAACTGACAAACTTTTTGTAAACAGGTTAGTTCAGTTTGTGGTGTTATTTTAACATTCATTACATTTACTGTATGTTAGCTTTAGCTTAGAGACAAAACCAGTTACTTTTATGAACATAAAGATTGTACATGGAACATAACTGTCTCAACATGCCTGGGAATATCCATCTGTAACTCGCTCTCCACTGTGTTCATTATTGGCGAGACTGGGCTGGAGCAAGCCGAGGAGCTGCAGTTCTACCAGGGGTCTGACGCGTACCCCTGGTTGGGAAACACTCTAGCCTACTCTAGCCAACTGCGTAAATTCGGCTAAATTGGCCAATAACTTTAATGTGAACATGAATAGCATTAGGCCTATAACGTGTACACACGCGTGCCTCTCCTCTCTCTGAGGAGGCCGCCGTGGTTGTTCCCCGGTGGTTGTTCCCCGGTGGTTGTTCCTCCGCGGTTGTTCCTCGTGTGGCGTCACGAGCTGAGCGCGCACTGCGGAAATCTGAACTCTGGGCGGACTGGATCCATGACTGAGAACCGCGGGGACCGTCCGAGTCCGCCCACTTCCCAGTGTGGAGCAACAGACCTTTACTACGAGAGATGCCCTGGCAAAGTCTGATTTAGGCCCACTACCTCAGACTACCAAGCATGGCGGATCCGGGTGCAGCTGGGGTCACACGCAGGAGAAGGGCGACATTCGCGGCGGGACGAGGATCGAGTCTCCTGCCGGTGAACGGCGGCTCTGTGGCGGCGCGTCTGAGCTCCCGGGGACAGAGTGGAGACTGCCCGGGAGAGAAGCCTGGATCACCGGACGCAACGCGCTCAGAGGGCAAAAGTGAAAAACACAAACGGAGAAACGACAAACCCAGCGACATGCTCAGGTAAGTGAGGTCATGCGGCGGCTGGGCTCTGTGGTGGTCCTGGTGGTCCTGGTGGTTCTGGTGGTTGTGGTGGTTGTGGACCTTTTACACTTTCACGTGAGTTCTTTCTGAATCCTGAGCCGGTGTACGTGGCCCTGAAGGACCTGAGCTTCAGCGAGGTCATCTGAGGTGGCCCACTCATTCACAGTCATGATACACACTTCTGCAAACTGTGCCACTATCAAAGGGGCGGGCCTGTTACTGACACTCATTCAGGCTTATGAATTGTAACAATCATTGACACATTAATGAAGCGATCCTTAATCTCTTATTAAAAATAGTTTATCAAGTGAATTAGTGAACTGTGTGCCATTTGTACCTTTTGCATTTATTGTAGCTGTCACCGGGCACAGGAGTCTCTGCTTAGTTCTGCCAGTGGCTACAACAACTACAGAGGAGTCCTCAACTGGTGTGTGGTGATGCTGGTAAGACACTGAAATGATGAACAAAGTACAGGCTGCTGCCCCCAAGATAACACGTGTTTAGAGCCCACCAGCATTTTCACTTCTGGTACTGCATGTTTTAGTGGATTGATGTGACAAAATATGAAGGTAGTGAAACAAAGCAAATCATAATTCATCTCTTTATCTTTTACAGATTTTAAGTAATGCTCGCCTTTTTTTAGAAAATCTACTTCGGTACGAACTCAAAATTATTTCAATAAATTTCGTTTGATTTATGTCATCGTGTTTTCCATGTTTCAGGCATGGTATTCTGGTAGATCCCATTCAGGTGGTGTCATTATTCCTGAAGGATCCTTATAGCTGGCCAGCTGCTTGTCTTGTGATTGGTGAGTTCTTTTGAAACAGTTTTGTTTAGAGAATTATATGATGTGCTTAATATTAAACCATGAGGAAATACACTATATTAAAACTTAACTGGACAGACTCTTTACAGAAGAACCCTGATTTCTTGCTGAATTTGGAATATTCAAAGTTGTTCTGTGTTTACTTCAGTAAGTGCTTACCTTTATGGTGTATCACAGTGAAAGTCTGCAGTAATGCAGCTCCTGCAGTCCCTGGAGGCACCATCACCTGCCCTATATACTGCAAATACTGCAAATACTACTGCTGCCACAGTAGTGCAGAGAGAAGAGGACACAGACATGAGGCAGAGGAGCGACTTTCAGAGGAGAGAGTTTAGTCCAGAAAAAATGAAATGAAATGGAAGAGTTGATCAAACAGAGAGGAGAGTGACGGTGTTTAAGTCAGGAGGAGAGTGGCAGTGTGAGAGTGTTTACAGGAGTGGACAATAAAGCAGCTCGTCCCCAAAGGACAGCTCAGAGCCACTGCAGTAACATGCATCAGAGTTACTGTACTTTCACTGAGGGATACACAAGAAGGAGCTCTCTGGACTGGTCAAATGTGTTACATTTTGTAGTTTTTCAAAATGATGTCACTGCAAAGTATCAATAAGCATTGTTCTGCATTTTCCAAAATAAACACATAGACACCGTTGTGTTCTCAAACCTGAAAACAAATAGAATTGACTTATGCTAATTTATTATGCAAATCACTCAACACAAACCAGGAGATGAAGAAAACATTTGTAAACTAAAAGTTATTTGGAGATAAAAGCAGTGTTTATGGGTGGTTGATAATGACAGTGATAATACAGTATCTTGAGATTTTTTTGGACGGTAATATTTTTGTAATCCAACAGAAATGGCCTAAGTAGCAGAAACTGTGGAAGGGACTGTAAAATTACACAAAAAAGTGCAGAAATAACACTCTAAATCCTTGTTTTAAATCTTATAGCTTTGCCTGGAATGTTTCACAGTGTGGCATTCTAATCTATTTTGTACTTATTATACACATTTTTATTGCTCAAAAATACTTATAAAAACATGCGAGAACACATGATTTGACCTGTAACGTGGCCTTGTGCTGTCCCCCACTTGTCTCCATGGAGATATATTGGTTTAAAGCTATACTATGGAATATTTCAGGCATAGCAATAGTGCCTAGCAGGTGGCGGACCCTCTACCAGAAAAGTTACATATGAATCTATTGGGACAAAATGTAATCCTTCCCATGAAAGGTGAATATTACATCGTAGTAACATGAAAAGTGTGAGTGTGTGTGGTCGGTCCTGAGCCGTGCGACGGTTGGTGCGTGCCGTGTGACACATATGTTGTGTTGGTGCCGCCTCATTTGGTTTCATCAGGTGGTGTTGTTTAATCATGAGGAAGCTCACACTGTGTGGAGTTACAGCAACAAGGGCCTGTGGAAGAATTTACAAAAATAAATGTGACATGTTTCTGTAAATATTGACAGAGAGTGCCGTGTGAGACGTTTTTGCCGCGTAGTAGGGTGGCCAAAAAAACCAAATAAACTGCTTAAAAAAATAATACCAGTTTCACGTTACATTCCTTGCTCACTTATTTGCATTTTTGTATTGCTTGTCTTTTGCTAACACACTTTGGCTGGACAATTAATAAGAGATTCAGTCACGTTCAATCTAATCGTCAATGATCAGTTTGAGTCTTTTGAATCGAGAGGTCCACAGCCAACCCTCAGTAAAAGCATGTTGTTTTGTTGTTTGTTGTGTTAAATGTCACTGATTAAATACATTTATTTCCTCTTGCAGACCAATGTTAGTTTGTCACGTTTCGACTGCAGTCACCTTCTGCCTATCTGGTCTGATAGAGGAAATGAAGAGTTAAAGAAGATTTGTCACAGTTCACCTGTTATTCTCTGTTACCAGGCGTTTTCAGTCATTTCCTGAAGCCACTCCCATTTCACGGTATCCAGATATTGTTTCATATCTGTCGACGCCCATCTCATCAGCTTCACTGGCGTTTCCTCACCAGTACACAAGCTCTCCAGTGCCAGATTGTACTTGGTGCCCATTACAGGATTGGAGCCAATGCTGCAACTAACGATTTTTTTGCTAATTGATTAGTCAAGAGATTATTCCTTTGATTTATTGATTAGTTGTTTAGATTGCAAACGGCCGGTGAATATGAGATTATTACTAAATTAGACCCAGATGATGCCGTTGGGGACGTTCTGATGAATTATATGAGCAGACAAAAACACTAAATTTACACATTTTCATAAAGCAGAAAGTTGAATCATAAAAGCTCTTTTTGTAGCTCATGACTGGTTACTGGACTGGATTACTAAATTAGTTGATGATTGTTCCAATAATTGAAGTAATTAGTACTAATTAAATATCGGTCTTGTTTATGTTCACAAAGTCGATACTGAAAGCATTCTTTATTTTTTTGAAAAGAAAAACTGTAAATCAATATGAAGAAAGGAATCTTAAGTCTTTTTTTTTCTTTTGCTATGTCACCCAAACCTACATTACAGAATTTTTCAGGTTGTCACAGGATCAGATCACAATTTCATTTGATATTATCATAACAGTCCAGTTTTGTACTCCCGCCGCATGACCTTTCTAAATATACTAATAGTTGTATCTCTTTACTTTTTTCAGTGTCCAACGTGTTCATTATAGTGGCCCTCTACACTGAGAGACAGCTCTCAAAAGTGAGTTTACACCTTTGGTTTTTAAAGAGTGAAGAGCAAAATGTGAACCTGCGTTTGGTGGATCTTTCTATTTTTTAATGTTTTGCTTTTGTGCTTTATTTAACACGTAGGGGGGTGGGCAATATTAACAAAAATTAATACAATATTTCTTTATTTTTTCTGATTACAATAGTCGATATGTCAATCCAACAGAAATGTGTTTAAATGTATAATTAGACAAACGTGAAATGTCTGTAAAACGAATCGCAAAAATATAATAATAATAATAAATAATAATATCATCTTTAACCATATTTGAACAGTTTTTTTGCTTCTACTTTATCAGACAATGGATAACTTTTTTCATTTTTAAGTCGCTCTTTTTACTATAAACGTGATATTTAAATTTTGCATATCTTCAAAACAACATTCACAACATTATCAATTACGGTTTGAACTATTGCCCACCTCTCTTAACACACCCAAATATTTTCACATACTACAGTTGGACTAAATCACACTATTGTACAGCCACAAGAGGCGTTTGTGTTTTGCATGTTTTATTCTGACCACACTTCGTCTCCTCAGGGCTCTTTCAGTGAACTTGTTGGATTCGTGGTGCACTGCATGAACCTGACAGTCCTGTTAACCTTCCCTGCAGCCGTGATCTTAGCAGCCCCCTCCGTGACCCCAGGTAAAAGGCTTTTTTTATGCATCTCATTTTGACCTGAAGGCTAATGGATCCAAATGGTGATGACAAATATTTGACTAACACAGAATAATCTTCCGCGCAGTCAGTCACAGTTTAACACGCGCAATAACCAAGACAATAAAATAATTAAAAGGCAGATTTCTTTGGACAGTCGTCTCATTGCCCTTCAAAAAATGACTCGTGGGTTTGTGAGGTTCGCTGAAGACATCCCATATCTGAGCAATAATGAGAGTCTGTTAGTGGTAATGGAGCAGTTGGTCATGACGACTGGATCACCTCCAGTTGGCGCAGAGAAAGAGGTGTGCTCACTCCAGGGTCATCCAAGGGTCATGCACTCCCAGGATCTTGATCAGCCGTACAGGAAGTGGTGGACTCTCAGTTACTACCATACATATGTTAGTATTAGTATTACTATTAGTATTCTGTTAAAGCAAAGTACACGTTTGTTTGCAGATAAAGTTGAAGCTCATTAAATGTTAAATATATTATTAACTTACTGTTCTAAAAATAAGAGCTGGGCGATATGTCAGTGTGAATATTAGTATCAGTGCCCACATTTCTTTCCTAGTTTGTCCTCATTAGATATATAAGCATATTGCTGGCATTTTACACCTTACCTTAAAAATATTTATTAATGCGCATTGTCCCTGTTCAAATAAATATACAAACCATATGCCAAAAGTCTGTACTCGCCCTCTCCCCATTTCACGCTGAAACTGTCCTGCCTTCAGGCCAGAAAAATCTTTAAAAAGACTAAAGCGTGCCGCTCGTGGTCGAGCGGATAGCACATATGCCCATGTGGAGCGGGCCGCAGCGTTGTGAGTTCAAACCTTGCTCTCAACAATTTCCCCAGTCTCATTCCATTTCACACTGTCCTGTCGAATAAAGCCTACGGGCCAAAACATACCTAAGAAAAAAACTGTATTCATGTCAATTTGGGCCTTGATATGGATTCAGTGTTTATATCGGTTGTTGGCCACTGCAGCAAGACAATTTAGATATTGGTATTGGCTCAAAAATCCATATCGGACCCTCCTAGTTTATATGACAGATGGGCAGTATTTTGTTGGGGCTCAGTATTTATTGTATCTACTTTATTGAGACTTCTTTTGTGTATTTTCGTTATATAGTATTATATACATGTGAGAGGGTTGAATAATTAGCCTTGGTTTGAGTCATTATAAATCCAAACACACTTTATTTTTTACAAGTGTCATTGAAGTTTAATAAATGATAAAGTTTATTAAAAGTTTGCTCCTGCGTTAAAGCTGAAGAAGCAGGGGCAAACGGTGGTATTCATATTAATGTTAAAATTGCAATATTCTCTCAAACAGTATTCTACATCTCAAAATTGGCGACTAAACCAGGAAACCAAACCAAGTCTACATCAGAACTAAAGCAGGATCAAGTTGGAAACGCACTGGAGCTGCTGCTGACACAACGAGGACCTTTGTTAGTTTCATGTTTAAACTCCCAAAACTGACCACAAAATCACGAGTATGATCAGATGAACTATTTATACATTCAACTCTGGGTCTGGACGCTAGTTTCCCCGAGCTTCAGCGCGCCACAGAAACAGATGGCTAATGGTCAGATCGACACTAACCTCCGCTCGGCTGTTCTGTGGCTGGGGAGGGCCAAATCTTAACACGTTTTTGGACAATGATATTCAGTCAGACAAGATTTTTTGCAGTATTTGGGAAATGTGTTGCTCAACAAGTTAACAGATTCTATAGTTGAGTAAGAATCCAAAAAAAGTGTCGAAATATCAGTTTACGTATGAATGCCCAGTGGTTTGAAAGAAGACACTGTTTGTCAGCCACACACTTTTTTATTTTTTCTGTGCTTGTAGTAATACTGCCTCATTTCAAGACCAGTTAATTTAAAGGAAGATGGAGATCATAACGTCGTCCTGACGCTTTCCTGTCTGTTTTCAGTTGGTGGGGCGTTTGCTCTCGGCATCTACACCATCCTCTTCCTAAAGCTGTACTCCTATAGAGATGTCAACATGTGGTGCAGGGATTTGAGTAGCGCCAAAGCCAAAAAGCTGTCCAGATCGCTCTCCTGTAAGTGTTTCACTGCCACACACAGCCCTGCTCACGCTGTTATAGTGACATCTAATGGGAGAAAGTAGGTACAGCAGTTCAAAGCAAGAGACATTTGCATGGATTTCCAAAAACTGTGATCCATGAGGGAAATTAACTATTTTAGAATGATAATAAAAAGCAAATGGTATAAAGCATTAAAGCCTAAATAGAGCAAATACCAATATAATACAGGCACCAATAAGATTTGATATGTACACATTTACAAAATAAAAACACGTAGGTAAAATATGAGCTTAGGAAATGCAATGGATATTACTAGCAATTACTCATAATTGTGCAACTTTCAACATCGTTAGCTTTACACATTATTTCAAAGGCCCTTCGGGATTCTCTGGAGATGGCGCAAAAGTGTGTTACCCCGGAAACCTCACAATGAAAGGTAGAGAAAAGCAGATTTTTATGTCGCATAGATGTGTCCCTCGTGGTGATGTTTTGTTTCTCTTCTTAGACATGTACTACTATGTCTTTGCCCCTACTCTGTGCTATGAACTCAACTTTCCACGCTCTCCCAGAATTCGAAAGAGTTTTCTTGTCAGGAGACTGCTTGAAATGGTAAAGGAAAAGCACTATTCCTATTATATTGATTCGTATTTCATTTTATATTTGCAATTTTACATATTCAATGAGCGACTCTGTTTTAGCTGTTCTTCACTCAGCTGCTCGTTGCTCTCACTCAACAGGTAAGTGCAGTACAATTCCATGAGCTTGATATACCAAATGTTTTAAGTTTATATGTCTTTTCCTAGTGGATGATTCCTATTATACAAAGCTCAATGAAGCCACTAGAGGTAAAATAAACAGTCTGCAGTGTTGTTTCACTTGTATGCTCACTTAAATATTGCTAACCTAAATGTTTGAATAGGATATGGACCTATCCAGAATGATGGAGAGACTTCTTCGACTCGCAGTGAGTTCAAACACACCAGCAGCATGACATGAAGAAACATAACACTTACTCTGGGTGGTTTTCAATTCACAAATACTTACTAGCACTTAAACAGTACATGACATTTACAGGCTTGTTTTAACACACAAAAATATAAATTGATAATTGTTTTCGAGAGAGAAAAAAGTTAATATCATATATTAGGCCCGATAAAGTTTAGATTTGGCGGTTCTCTGGTCTAGTTTTGTCACAATACTAACATTTCAAACTCAATTTTGATCCTAAGGAATTGCCTCCATAGTTGATATTGATTTCTATGCCACAATGATAATGATAAAGTCCTTTTTTTACCAATAGACTAGTTTTCAACACAAAATAATAGCACTTTCTTTATATTTCCATGAGGTTTAACACTGATTCCGTTAAAGCCTAAAATAATTCTAAAACTGTTCAGGAAAGGTCCAATGTTGTCCCGTTGATGTGATTTATTTTTTCTATTGTTACATGAGTTTCAAAAACTAGTTTTAGTATTGATTTAGTATCTGATTTTCTATGCTTTTGATCCACCAGACAACACAAGATACAATATTCCATGATATTAGCGCTGTCTCAGGACCAGCCGGGCATAAAACTCTGGTATCAAACGGAAAAGTACACATTTTCAGTGCTAATTTGTTTCATCCCCAGCAGTCGATACATTTTCTGTCTTTGTCACTTATTGGTAATGTTTAATAGTGTCCAGCCCTAAACATCATACAGTGATAATGTGTGGTATTGTACTTCTTCATTTGTTTTTTTCCAGGTGCCTAATCACTTGATGTGGCTCATGTTTTTCTACTGGTTCTTCCACTCATCCTTGAACTTCAGTGCTGAGCTGCTGCGTTTCGGTGACAGGCAGTTTTACAAGGACTGGTGGTAGGCATCGCTGTTGTTTATGAACGCTGTGATGTGTGCAGTGGACTGTGTGGGAACGCTGTCTCGGATGAAAGCATGCGCACTTTTTACTGTAACAAAGTATAGCCTCGTGTCGGTTTGAATATCGAGGGAACGAGACTGGCAAATCTCAGCATGGTCAAGTCATCGTCTCCATGTTGTTCCTGTTGAAGGTTCCTGTCTATTGTGTTAGATGGGGATTGTGCTGAAATTATTATAGTTACTGTCAGGGATGTCACAGCATATCAAACGGTTGTGTTCCGATTGTTTTTAGCGAAAATGTCACAGTTTGATAATCATTCACCACAGTGGAAGAACGTACAATCTGAAATAACACAATAAGTTCAAACGTGATCGATATAACTAGTATTTATTATGATTTGCCAATAGAACAAGTACATTTTGTTGTTAATACAAGTGTAGTAGCATTTTTTCTCATTTCAAGTTAGTAAAAGCTTGTTGTTTTCTTATTTTGAGTAATACAAGTTATTTTATGCTTGGCAATCTTACTTTAAGGTTGTCAAAATATACTGAAAACAAGATAAATACTACTTATTTCAAGCACTTCTTAACTTATTGTCTTATTTTAGAATCTAAAATAAGACCATCTAAAATTTAGATGGTCATTTTTCCAGTGCATCATTAACATCATGACCAAACAACAGTAAAATCCTTAATCCACTTTCATTCACATTAATACAGAGTTATTCAACTTAGAAGTGGCCAGCTTTATGAACTCAAGCTTTCTCAATTAAAAAGTGAAGTCAATGTGACTTAAACAGCCAGATAAAAAGTTGGATAAATTTATTTCAGGGCCAATAAAACAATCTTGATCTTTAAAATGCAGTACAATCAGAGGTGAGTATTATTCAGGGTTTTTTATTTACTTTTTAATTAAATTGTACTTCTTGGAGTAGTTTTTAGACACAGTGCTTTTACCTCTATTCAAGTAATACTTTTAAGTAATGTTTTTGTTCCTCTTCCCACTGTGAGTAAGTCTGAAAGTGACTAAATATGTGGTCTTTCTTTTGAAAATACTGACTACATTTTGTGCAAAATCAATGTTTATTCCCTCCAATTACATAAACTTCAGTACAATGTTTTGCCACTCTTCCCACATCTAAAGACAGTAATTTGACTACCTCTTGCCCCCATGACGCCTTCTACATGTGTGATATCATGACACTCTTCCTCCAATACTCTTGAGTTCACGTGGTGCACAGCGATGTGTGACAAATGTTACTGTGGACGGTTTTCTGCCCGTGTCGGGTCTAATTGGCTGACAAGCTTTTGTTCATGCGGTTTCACTCCAGCCATATATAAACACTAACGGGAATATAGAAAACGCACATTAGGAAACGGGACAAATGTAAATAAATGAAGTCCGACCATCATATGTGCTGTGGGGATTAAGAAACTAAATTAGTAGAAATAACCTGAGCAATAAAGAATATGTTTGCAAAAAATTACCAACACTGAACATAAACTAAATCTGCTTTCGCATCAACATTGAGACTAAAGCTGGACCTAAACCTGGACTAGACCATGAGTAAACCAGGACTATAACAGAACGGAACAAAGTCGGCATAGCTCCAACAATAAATAATGCTTTTTGTCCACAGAGATTTTATTATATCAACCAGGCAGCATCAGATTTATTATTTAGGCTCAGTTGTAAGTTTTCAATATTGCTTCTGCTGATTGTGTTTTAGGAACGCGGAGACAGTGACTTATTTCTGGCAGAACTGGAACATCCCCGTTCACAAGTGGTGTTTACGGTGAGTCCCTCCATCACCGAAAGAGCTTTACAGTTTATGAGCGGGGAACACGGGGGAGCAGGCAAACAACGGCGCGCACTCATGTATTTGGGAAGTAGATTCATCGTGTTTCCAAAAGCTATTCAAAGTGCGCACACTCCCTGCGGTCTGCTCCGATGTGACGGATTTATGTTGTATACGAGACAAAGCAAATTAAATATTATTAGAGTTACGGCTGCAACAAGTCGACTACAAAATCAAATATTGTAGTCATACTTTAATATCTGGACTGTGCAGACTCTAAAACACATACACAAATACCTTTTTTTTTTTATAACAAAGACTGGTATTATTAATCAAAATATCAAAAAAGAATAAACTATTTCAGAATTTCATCAATAATACACTTTAATTGTAAATACTCTCTATCTATTCACCATATTCCAACATTTATTTGGTTGATAAACTATTTAAAATGTCTCAATGGCCAATAGAAATAATCGTTTGAGTAATCGACTAATCAAAAACATAATCGCTGACTTGTCGGCGTCTAAAATAACCGTTAGTTGCCGCTCTAAATAGAGTCCTTATTGACACCCCCAGTGACGTAGAAACACAACTAACTACAAATGATCACTTTGCCGCTTTGAATGTACTACGTTCTGGTTGTAAT
The DNA here is from genome assembly GCA_015082035.1 of Chaenogobius annularis. Classification (NCBI taxonomy): domain Eukaryota; kingdom Metazoa; phylum Chordata; class Actinopteri; order Gobiiformes; family Gobiidae; genus Chaenogobius; species Chaenogobius annularis. The sequence continues at coordinate 777,014 of BJKM01000152.1, forward strand.
CATGGTCTCTAATAAATTCTTTTTAGTCATTTTTACAAGCCTTTGCTCAAAAGAGGCTTCAGCAAAAAAGTCAGCCAGTCAGCAGTTTTCTTCCTGTCAGCCTTCTTCCACGAGGTAAGAGTGAAAATAGAATGATTGTCCGTCACTTTGAAACATTTATATTTATGTCCAAACTGAATAAACTGGCCTGGCCTCCTGGTGTTTCCTCAGTACCTGGTGAGCGTTCCTCTGAGGATGTTCAGACTTTGGGCCTTTCTGGGCATGATGGCTCAGGTAAGTTTGACACAAGACTTTGGTATATTTTACCTTCTAAATGTACGATAAACTGGTCAGGAACACGTGAAGCACCTTGGTTGTCTTGCACTTTTACAAATGAACTGTTCAATGTTAAGTTTGCAACAGAGAAAACAAGTGTTAAACTACATTATAATACAGTCGCAGATTGTTCAATTTGCTTTATGCCTTTCTCAAGAGGATTATGTTTTAAATATGATGTTTTTTCTTCAGAAGGTGATTCAAAAGGGTATTGTTGTATTGTTGATACATGAATTTTTAAATGCTCATTGGTCAAGGAAGGGAAAAATATTTAGTTTGACACATTTTGTACAGCACAAGTTTTTGTTTTTGTATTTTCCCCAGCGATAGAAAGACAGCTTAATGAATAAATTAACCTTTTAAGAAATGAAAGCTTACAGTACGTGCTCACCTTCTAATGTCTCCTTTTTCTAATGACCTGTCTTATATCTCTTTTAGCTTCCTTTGGCCTGGTTCGTCGGCAACTTTCTGCACGGTAACTATGGCAACGCGGCGGTGTGGATGTCCCTGATCATCGGACAGCCCTTTGCCGTTCTGATGTATGTCCATGACTACTACGTGCTGCACTACAGACTCCACACGGACTGAGCCAAAGTACACAAAAAGTACTCCCGGAACCGAGCTGAAAAGGCCCAAGTCTGCGTTAATCTTATCTTTTTTACTAAGAAAAGGCGTAAAACTCATACCGAATTTGAGACACGATGTTTACACAATAGATGGTCTGTTCCAACACAAGAAATAGGTACATTATCTAATCTATGCAAGTTTTGACCATTTGAAAACTGTTCTGGAAAGGTACAACTAAATGTCAAATCGAATATCGAAGGTTCTTTTTTAAATTTTTTATAATTTAGAATTATTTTTATAACATTAAAAAACAGAGTTGCAGGGGGTTTGAATGGAAATGTATACAAATAAATAAATGCATGTGGTACTATCTCTAGACACTCAGGAATTTCTATGGAAGTTTTTATCTGGTTTGAATGGTTTTTTGCGATATATAATGTCATGTCATTGTTTTTGGTGGGCTGTGTTGTACTTTGTTTTGTAAGAGCCAAACAATGGAGTTATTGTCATGGATGAGATAATAAAGAAATAAAAAATAAAAAGGTTAATTAAGTATGACCGCTACATTTATGTGTTCTGTAAAAGCAATTATAAAATATATTGTTTTTTTTAGTTATAGAAGCACTTTTACTCCAGTGTTTTGATAACTCTTTTTTTTTTTTCAATAATTGACCGAGACTAAGGCATTGTTTATGAGCTGTGTTAAAGTTAGAGGTTGGGATTTCAATTTGAATCCAACAGGTGTAAAAAAAAAAGCCTTAACACAGCGTCAGAGATGTATAAATAATTACAAGTTCTTCCCCAGATAATGTGAGAACGGGGCTTGTAAATGTATCATTTGCGTGTGATGACGGGACTGTGGACTGTTCTTTGTCTCACTGACAGAACATTCAACACTGGGAACTTCAGACTGATGGCTTTGGTTCACACTTTGGACATCCAGTTAAACACCGAACAAAGTAATTGACTTGCTTTACAAAAAGGGCTTTTGGATAGAAACAGATACAATTCCAAACCATTTACACTATTTTTCATTAAGTACTTTTTATAAGGTCTTTTCAAATGGCGTTTATGATAGAAGAACTCCAAATCCACACCTGACTAATACAGCACTTCTAACTTCAAAAACAAATACATATGCTGGAAGCAGGGACAGAAGAAAGCTGTGTTTTATGTGGGTGAATATGAGTTATGAACATGAGCTGATGACGATTAAGAATGGAAATACTTGCTGATGCTTTATGAGGATCTCAATAGAAACATGCATTATAAATACTATTTGACATTTCCCAATACAAGTTCTCTAACTTCACACCAAGTACCACCTCATAACTTTGTTTCACATTTACATGGATGAAATGTGAATGTAAAACGCAACTAAACATCTTAAACCACTATAGCCTACTATTATATTGTTTGATGAATGTGTGTCGCACCACACACACACACACACACACACACACACACACGGCACACCGCACACACATGGCTCACCACACACACCACACACACACGGCACACCCTACATTTAGGTTAGTTGAAACAATGGCTGTAAAACGGGTCCGGCGAGTGTCGAACTACAGTGTAATCATTACACAAACATAGTAGACTGATCCACATAGGATGGAGTCCTGCCCCTTGTGGGGGCTTGGCCAAAGATGGGGGGATGTGTGCAACTTTTGGAATGTAAAGGTCAGATGTGAGATTGCGTTAGTCACGAACGGACGCAGTGCCACCTCTCCACGGACGCGCCTTGTAAACTACCTGGATTATTGAACTTTATTAAATACAGAAAAAGATCTGAGTTTAGTCATTATTTTAGAGAAACCACCACAAGAATCAAAAGAATCGGGAAGAGAGGAGACGAGGACTCTGAGTGATCACAGGAGGTCAAACGAGGACTGCTCTGGAGAACTCAACAATATCAATGGCTACTTTCTGCAGCTGAACTCTGACAAGACTGAAATCATCGTCTTTGGCCCACAGAAACAAAGATAAATTGTTAACTGTCACCTCCAGAGTCTCGCTCTAAAACCTACACATCAAGTTAGAAATCTGGGGGTAATAATGGACTGGACTCAGATTTGAATTTTAACAGCCATCGTCAGATCAATCAAATAGCAGCTTTTTAGCATTAAAAAACTTGCAAAATCAAAGTATAGTGTCTAAACAGACCTGGAGAGACTTATCCATGCGTTTGTCTTTAGTAGATTAGACTACTGTAAGGCTGCAATCACTGGCCTCTCCAAGAGGCTGTAAAACAGCTGAGTAATCAGAACGAGGGCGCTCTGCTCGGGTCTGACTAGAACCAGGAGTACGATCACATTAGTCCTGTGCTCCAGGGTGCTCTGCAACTGGCGTCCCTGTGGCTCAGAGAATAGACTTCAAAGCAGCTCTGGCTTGTATACAAGTCTCTCCATGGCCTGCACCAAGTACATTCTTACATGTTAGTGCCATATGAACATCTCGGACTCTGAGGACCTCAGGGACCGGACTCCTGCTGGTGCCCAGAGTAAGGACTAAACATGGGGAATCTGCGTTTTCATTTTATGCAGCTAAACTCTGAATAGCTCTTCTGAAGATGTGAGACAGGCCGCTACTCTGGCAATGTTCAAATCTCTAAACTAAAAACGTGTTTTGTTGCTGTTGCATATGATGAAATGCCTTTTTCTTTGCACTCTTTCTTTTTATGTCTTGAACTAAGATTGTGACTTCTGCCATGTCTTTGTGATTTTAATGCATTTTTTTCCTGTTGTGTGAAGCACTTTGAATTGCCTTGTGTACGAATTGTGCTCTACAAATAAACTTGCCTTGCCTTGCCTTGCCTTGCCTACTTCTGAATAAAAAACAACAACAAGCAGGACTAACGCATTAAAAGTGTTATTGAGTAAATATATGGCATTGGAAGATTTCAACACAGCACAGTTTGTAACTGCCCATACGGCCCTCGCCATATGGACGTCCATTGGATTATTTATGTCGACAGTTTCTGCCATGCAGCATCTCTTTCTCCATCTATTCTTTCTCACCGGAGATGAAGTAAAAACAAGTTGCAAGTCTGTCATCATCTCCTGGGGCCCATTCAGATTCATAGACATTTTAACACTATATTTAGAAAAACCTATTTTCTTGAGAAATTGTACTTAATTGAGTATAATTTCCAATCATCCCAAATCACAGCCATCTAACCATTTGCTCTATACCATAAACTCACATATTCGCCTGCTCTGATTGGCCGAAGCTCAGAGAATATTATATCTTAAACAGTAATTGCTCAACTATACAGTTACTACTTTGATGTGTTTTCCATGCATATTTTGTGTTTTTATTTAAGTAACATTTTGGCAGTGTACTTACTAGTAATTGAGAACATTTTAGCCATGTACCTGTACTTGTACACATTTTCAGTACTCTCCACCACTGCACGCGTATAAGGGACCACCCTATACAGTGCAACACACGTGGTCACACAGAATGTCCCAGACCTGCTCTTCGCTCCACGCCGATCCTTCATGTTACATCCGTTATTCCTGACTTTTCCAGAAACACTGACAGGCTCTGAGCGATGACAGGAAGCGGCAGACGCACCTGTCTCATTGTGTGAGATGGATGGAGTTTTAGATACAAACTGGAGCTTTTCTTTCTAAACTACATATACTCACTGCCCCCGAGAGTAGCAAGTCTATTTGGATGATTACGCGTTATGTGCTATTCGTTTTCTGTTGCATTTGTTTGTTATATTTTGAATGCATATCCATGTGACCACTAGGGCTTGAGGAGGAAGGGAAGTTTCAGGCATCCAGGCCAACTAATGTGGCATTTAAGGAGACAGACTTGTTCTAATTGTTTATGTCACGTGTTATATCTGCTGCTCTTTCAAACATCGTCAAACTAATGAAGATCAGTCACATCTGAGCACACATGATTATGTCTTTGGGATCACAAACAAAGGGAGGAGCGAGATGATTAGGAATTAAGTCTCTGAGATGTGACACGGTTCAAAACTTTAAAGAAAACCTAGCTTCAAAACACTAGAGAAATCCTGTTTTGTAAGGTTAATTATTATTTTTTATGTATCGGTCGTTTTACATATGGGACCTTATTCTTGGGAGTGGGCACAAGTAGTATTCATTTTATGAGTGGGGTTTAGGGTTTTTTATGCATTTTGACCATTTTTATTTAAAAAAAAATCCACAATGAAACAAATAGATGCATAAAATGCACAGGGGTAACAGAATACAATAGAAATGTCCATGCAAGTAAAAGCAGAAACCTAACTTCCTGTGAAACCAGACTTAGAGATTTAGAGCAAGAGGGAGGGAAACTGCTGAGGGAAAGAGGAAGAAATGAGAGAGAATCAGACTGAGTGGAATCATGGACTAAGTATCTCAAAGAGGATGCAATTTTAAGTGATTTTCAGAATGTTTTGCTGGAGACTTGAGCGTTGCAGAGAGATGAACTTGAAAAAGCCAATATAGGAGCACTGCATTACTCCAGGATCCAAGGTACGTGTTTTAAAAAATGGATTATATGATGGAAGAAGTGTGGCGATGATGCTGGTAGAAAAGACATGTTTTGTGGGATTCTTATCTTATTCACACACATTGTTGCTTTGCTTCAACAAAGATAAACTTTGTGAATGATAAATTACGGATGAATATAAAAAAACACTCTTCTTTTCACTAGACTTTATTACATGTTACATAAATAAAAGTACAGACACAGGATGAAAAAATGACTCAAGTAAAAATAAAAGTATCACATGAAAACATAAGTAAATCATTACATTGAGTAAAAAAAAAAGTGGTAATGTTGACAGGGTTTTTTGTTCAACAAAAGCTACTGTAGCAATTTCTTTCTGTTTTTTCTTTTCTTGTCATAATTTTTGTTTGCTCAAAGCCGGGACTTGAACACCAAACTTTTTGGCAAAATGTAACCAGGAACAGGCTAAAAAAAATAAACCCTCAGCCAATGCAGTGAGTAAGGAAAAGTACTTTTTACGTTTCAGTCCAGTTCAAAAATGTAGTGGAGTAGAAAGAACAGACACTGCTCTCAGTTGTAGTGAAGCAAAAATGATCCACTGTAAGTACAGTACTTTAACTTTGCATCCCTGGATTCACTTCAGGTGAAACTTTACTATAACAATTTTGAATTTAACAGTGGAAACGACAACAACCTCAAGGCTATTCAAAGTGTCATTTTGGAAATCAGTTTTCCGATCCGTTTTTTTTTTGGGGGGGGGGGGTTGTATCCGATCGTTTTTTGGGGGGGGGGGGTTGTATAACTATAATTATTGCATTTTCTGCCTTGCCCAGACTAGGCCAAGGTCACTCACAGTCACAGAAGAATCCCATGCTGCCTGTATTTATTTGTATGACATTATTTGTGAAGTGACTTCCTCCTCCACAGACCACTTTACAAACACTGAACCACCACAGTCTTTGATGCCCAATTCAACCAAATGCAACTATATCATCTATTGCACAGGACTATAATCAACCTTAATGTGTTTTCAATAAGCTCTGGTGCGTTCTGGGAGTTTATGAAGTCATTTAATTAAAAAGTACACAACATTCCGCACTATCTCACTTATTTACATAACCATATTTTCACTCTCATCCAGAAGAATGTGTCACGTGCCACAGAAGAATTAGTTAAACACACGATTTCCCCCGCTCCACGCATTACTCGTTAGTGTGGCTAATGATGATGAACTGGCTTCTATACTGTAAGTTGAATAATATCAGGGGATGTAAGTGCACGTACAGATGATTATTTTCCTCATGTAATCTTAATGTGGTGTGGCTGAAGTACTATTGTAGCTCATTACTCATTTTATTCATTGTCATTAGTTGGAGACGATGGTATTTTTCATGAGTGAGTGTTTTTGGAGAAGCCTTTGGAGACAGGAACAGCACAGAACAATATTACAGGGATGAAGGGAGGCTCAAGGCAGGCACAGTTAAATACTAAACGACTTCAGGGAGTTGTATAGATGATATACACGCATCAGACCAGAACTTGTTGTCTAAATTATATAAACTTACTTTCTCTTTTCATTTTGGGCTGCCAAAGTTAGAGGCTAAGTCACTAGTTGTAATGAAGTTATATAAATGTATTGTAATCTTTTTTTTAACTTATTGTAGGGCAATGGTAGAAGAAGTACTCAATTTTGCTACTTCAGTAAAAGTATAGAAGACACAGGAGCAAAGATCAAGGAAAAGTAAAAGTATGACATGAAAAAAGATAGATTTTGAGAACTATTAAAGCGTCAAAAGTAACTGAAACAACTACATCAATTTTCAAATTTTTCTAGCTGTTTTTGTTTGTATATTCTTGTTACAAAGTCAGTAAACTAAAACTGTCAATGTAATTTATAACAATTTAAAACTATTAAAAAACGACTTTTTAGTCCCGTTAAAAGTGGAGTATAAAGTACAGATAACTGCCCTCAAATGTAGTAAAGTAAAAAGTATCCACTGTAAAAGGTAAGCACAGATACCTAAAAATGTTACTTAAGTAGTTACTAAAAACTTCTAGCAGTAATGCTTATAGCCGAATGGTTTTAATCTACAAATAAGAGCATTTTTTGTGATTAAATTGTCAAAAAATAAATGAATATTATTTACATTTGAAGCTATTTTTATTGCTGAATACTTCATGCAGCCTATTATTTGTAATGTTTAACTTTTGGAGTGTGTTTTACCACTGATTCTTTAACCCGGGAAACCTGAAATCCCATAACATTGTTTATTTTACTTGTGCAATCAAACCCATGGTCACACAACAAAGAAACCCAGAACAAATACACACACAATGGTTGAATAAACATCTGCTTTCCAAATAAATTGTACGCGACACAACCAACAAAAATGTGAAGAAAAAAAGACGTCAAAAATTATATATTTTGCTTCTTCGCTGTTGTCTACAATCATTTTCTTCAACGTTATCACAATGAAGTGCGAGGATGACGTCTAACAGCACTGACTCCTGGATTGTGAACAGCACTACATTACCCATAAGCCCTGAAACATCCAACCAGAGTGACATGGGGGCTTACCTTCAGAGACTGGCACATTTAGACGAGGGCCTCTACAATGACTTCTATGGTCTGTGGATCGCCCTGATGGTCATTAACTCCATCATATTTTTGGTAAAGACCATATTTTTTGACCAGTTTGCTCCTGGATTTTTAAATAATCATAATAACAATATGACTCTATCTTTCAATATTTCAGGCAGGAATGATCCTCAACTCTGTGGCTCTGTACGTGTTCTGTTTCCGCACTAAACAAAAGACCACTTCAGTCATCTTCACCATAAACCTGGCAGTGACAGATCTGCTGGTCAACCTCTCTCTGCCCACGCGCATCCTCCTGTACTACAGCAGGGGGCGCTGTGTCACCTGCTCCTACCTCCACATCTTCAGCTACTTTGTCAACATGTACTGCAGCATACTGTTTCTGACCTGCATTTGTGTGGACAGATACCTGGCCATTGTTCAAGTGAGACCACAATACACCTTTGTAAATCCAAATGTACACGTATTTATTTCAACCAATGTATACGCGACTGCTGCTGTGTCCTTGAGCAAGACACTTCAGCCACCTTGACAATATATACAAATGTTGATAGGCCTGTGTGATTTGCGGTGTTTTTGTGGAGCAAGAGATGTTTTCATCCCCAGACCATCTGTCACAACGAGCATAACTTAAGCTCATTTTCCATCCGCCGTACACTACTACATGGGTTCCTATAGTTGTATGCAGTTGTATGCCCAAAAAGTAAGGACCTCTGTATTATTACTAGCAGAAGTTGAGTGCAATTATTGGATTATTTTTCTATCAAGTGACCCATAAGCGTTTGTAGATCTCGAACCATGATAGACATTACGGCCAGTGTCTTAATGAGATATTTAATCATAATGTAGGCCATGTCTTGTGAGGGCTGGGAAAAATTTAATTTGTTAATCAGAAATATCCCCAAAATTCGAGTAAGCCCACCTGCTGCAAGTGAAACTGCATTTCATTTTCAACATACTATTCTAGGAGTCTGTTTTAAAAAATTCTGCCTACAGCCCTGGTTCCCAACTTTTTTTTGTCTTGAGTAGACTCTGAGTACGCTGTATATTGTGTAACCTACAGTGTTTCTTAGTTAGAATTGATACTATTGCATTGTGCCATTCATAACTATTATTATGAATTGTTTTAATGCTATTGATGCAAAAATAATCCCAGTAGAACATTATTTTAAGGTTTATTTTGAAATAGTTAAAATAAAAAACTATTGAATTCCACCTTTCTAACCCCAGGCGTCCCAGGCTCTATACTATACATATTTTACTTTCTACCTGTGCTATATGACTTGCTGATTGATTGATTGATTTATTCATTCATTCTAGTTTGAAGCATCTCGGAAGTGGAGAAATTCTAGTGTGGCCAAATGCGTGTGTGCTTCGGTTTGGCTGTTTGCGATCGTTGTCACCTACTCGCTCCTCTCCACGGCCTTCCAGCAAACAGGCTGCATCTCCAGGCTCCTGTTCCTCACCATCACCGAGTTCTTTCTGCCCCTCCTCATCATTGTGGCGTTCACTGTGCGCATCATGTGGGCCCTCGCTGACAGACGCCTCATGCAACAGAGCAGGTGAGAAAATAGAATGAAAACAGTCGCAATTCCACCACTATGACCACTACTACTGCTACTACTACTACTACTACTACTACTACTACTACTACGACTACTACTACTACGCACCATTGTTTTTACAGAGAAAGAAGGAGAAGAGCTGTCCAACTGTTGAGCACTGTCCTGATTATTTTTACAGTTTGCTTCACACCTTTCCACATCCGACAGGTATAATATAATTGTTTATCTCTCTTTTTTTTTTTTTAAGATTTTGTGCCCGTTGGCTTTATTGAGAGGATAGTAGTGTGAAATGGGGGATGAGAGAGAAGGGAAGACATGCAGTAAATGTCTGGGTAGGGAATCAAACTCACAACACTGCGGCCGGCTGCACTTGGAGCCTGCATAAGTGTGATGTGCCTTAACTACTTTACCACAGTAGCACTGTTTTTCTCTTTTCTATACACATTTGAGATTCAAAATGTAGATTTAAAGGTGCACTGCATAATAATTTGGGTGGCGGAGTTAGCCACCTGCTTGGCATTCATTCATTTGCTTGGCATAATCCACAGTATGGCATTAAACATCTACCTTTTGTATTAAAATTATGGGTTTTTTAATGCAGACTTGCCACTCCACAGATCTGACGTGTAACTTGGTTAACGGCTAATCTCCACCGAGATAGATGTGTTTAATGCAGTACTCTGGAGCATTCTATGCAAAGCAATTACATATTCATGGCGACAAGCAGGTGGCAGACCAGACATTTTTTGCAGTGCGCCTTTAGACAAACAAACAAAAAAAACAAAAAGAAGTGTCTCCCTGGCAACTTTAAATCTATGAACACTTCTTATGTATTTGACCAGGTTATTGTGTATTTCTACCCGGACATGCCCCATCATGCTATTGTCTACCACCTGACAGTCACCCTCAGCAGTCTGAACAGCTGCATGGATCCTGTGGTTTACTGCTTTGTCACAAAAAATTTTCAGGTAATTACAGATGATCAGTAATAGCTGTTTAATTACACCCAGAGATATTGTCGTAAAGTTACACTTACTATTTGAAGAAGTGCTCGTTTTTTTTGTATACTTAGTAATCTAGTAATCAGTTCTTCTTCTTGAGCTATTCTTTGCACTTGGCTTAGAAGTGAAATGATATGTTGACAGTGTGATTTGATTAACAGATGTTTATTGTTTGTTTAGTTTGGAAATATCAACATTTTTAGCTTTTAGTTTAGGTTTTCTCTGCCTGAAAACATAAATGCTAAAATATAAATTGTATCCAAGCTAAATATTAATCAGTACTCGTAGACCTGGCCTTTTCACAGTTTTTCCACTAATTGAGTTATAATTCCAACGTGAGAAATACTATTCTGATGTAATAGTAGGCAAGGCAAGGCAAGTATATTTGTAGAGCACAATTCGTACTCAAGGCAATTCAAAGTGCTTCACACAACAGGAAAAAAAATCATTAAAATCACAAAGACATGACAGAAATCACAAAACCTTAATTTAAAGAAATGTAAAGGTGCCATTTTCAGGCTATCCGTCAAATAGTTCAAGACATACAAGAGAAGAGTGCAAAGAAAATCATTTCAGTCATATGCACAGCCAAACAAAACAGTTTTTAGTTTAGATTTGAACATTGCCAGAGTAGCGGCCTGTTTCACCTGAAACTGCAGATTCCCATGTTTAAGTCCTGACTCTGGGACCAGCAGGAGGCCGGTCCCTGAGGTCCTCAGAGTCCGAGATGGTTCATATGGCACTAACATGTCCGAGATGTACTTTGGTGCTAGGCCATGGAGAGACTTGTATACAAGCAGAGCTGCTTTGAAGTACTCTGTTCTACTCAGCTATTGCCTATATGACTAATGTTCGGTACCACTTTATAATAACTACACCTTTATTTGCCTTAACAAAGACTTAATTCATAATGAACAAATAGTTTATCAAGCATGATTTAGGCTTAGTAACTACTGAATTAAGGTTAGGTGTTAGGGTTAAGAGTTAGGTGTTAGGGTATTAGTTAAGTAGTTACTAAGCCTGAATCATTCTAAACAAACTATTTGTTCACTATAAATTAAGTCTTTGTTGATGCTTTACTACGGCTATATAGTGTTACCTAAAGTTCTTGTTTCCTTGTTGCTTGTTTCTTTAGGCTACAGTGAGGCATTTCTTCCGCCGCGCAGAGCCGGAGGTGACGAGTGGTGACATTGTCAGTATGCAGCATAGTTCCAAAGCCTCTGGAAAGACAGCTAACCCTGTCACTAATAATGGGATCACCATGAAGAAGATTCCTGCCTCACAGAGGAAGACAATGTGAAGAAAACATCACATGAGAAGAGAGCAGTGGCACTGTAACTGACAAGGACATCTTTGACATAGTGACTATATGAATGACCAAAATAGGTTATAAGCTGATTTGATCCGGATCAATTGACTTTATTGGGTTACACGTGCTCCCTTTCAAATATACCTATGGTTGTACTTCCAGAAAGATATAAAGTAACTACACTTTAATAATAAAACATAAGAAGGACCGACTGTGCCGCCATAGTCATGGTGGAATCTTTTGGAAACAAGTAGCATTTGGCATTACCCACCTTTATCCTCATTCCTCAGCTTCCCAGCAATAACTAATAGCATTTGTAAGCGTGTTTGTAAAATGCCTCAATGCATAGTGAAAATAATAATAAAATTAATTAAAAAAAGTTATTCTTAATTAACTATTTGTGCATCATTACTTAATGAAATTATTACAAGTGTGGTTCCTATCAAATGTTACTTGATAATGTAACTAACTAATAATTATTAAGGCGTAATAAATTAATTTGCTAATTCAATGCAACGTATAGAATGCTAGTTGATTAAATATTTGCCTTTTTGTTGGGCATTGGCTTGAGGGAAGTATATTTACATAGTAGAAAGTGAGCAAGACGTGATTGGACAGATGGAGTCACATGGTATAGTTTTGTTGCTGTGGAAACCAATGAAAGTGATGCGCGTAGAGGCATATGCTCATTTTGTTAGCTGTCATAAAGCTTTCAGAACGCTTAAGCTGTGCCTCTTTCTTATTTTTTGCGCTGAAAGAATAATGACAGAGCAGTGATTAATACTGCTGTAAAACACGTCTATTTCAGGTAAGTTTAACCTATCCCACTTGGGTTTCAGTACCTTTCTCGGTGCAACTTGCTAATATTAGCTAGCTGCCACTTGTTACTAGCTTATTATGCTAAAATGAACAAAAAATGACAACGTCCATCCGACTGAATATAAATGTTTTCATTGTTGGCAATAACCGTCAGATGTCTGTGAATGGTTAATTATCAACCGGCGCTACACAACATTTAGTTTATTGCTTGGATAGTACGCAGTATCAGTTTTGTTCGTGTTAAAACTGAAGCTGATTAAATATTACCTTGGCGTTGCTCGTCATGTTCAGACAGGGTCGAGGCGCCCCCAGCTGCATTCCTGCCTTTTTCGTTTACGCATAACTGTTTTGCAGGCACACACTTGTCTTGGCTGATGGATATTGCGTTCTAAAACCTGCGAAGATGCGCAATTTGGTATTTCTCCATCCGCGTAACCACATTGCGTTTATACATTAACTTACGCACTGCCTCGGCGCTTTCTGGGGCTTGATGGAAACTTGGTGGAGTCTTTAAACTATAAAAGAGACGAAAGGATCTAGGGAAGATTTACGTTGATCTTAATTGTGAGTAGACCCAATCACGTGCCTATAATAACACGCTTTTCGTTGCAACAGTGTTTTTCTCTCGTTGCTTGAAACGCTTTAGGGCGGATCTATGGCGCAAAGGTTATGTTGACACTGCTTATGCAACTCACTTGAACTTCTTGAATGTTATGCCTGAGATACATTTGGTTGCAGTGCTCCCCAAACTTACATTCTGCTGACACTATGGTGACACAGTCTGTTTGTCATATGAGCAAAACCTTTATTTATTGCCTCTATTTAATCTTTAAATTGTTCTTTTAAACAGTGCACTTGTATATGAAAGTTCAACAAGCAAGAAGAATCATTTGTAATAACTTAGATGGAATCCGTATTTAGTTCATGGTATTTGTCCTATTTTGGGAATGCAGTCACAAATGCACTTGGGAACACCGGAATTTGACCTTAGCAATTACAATCTTTAGTCATTTTATGTATACACAGAGATGGGTAGTAATTCGTTATGTTTACTCGAGTAATGTAAGAAATTATTCTTCTTGGAGTACTTTTCGGACTGCATACTTTGACTCCTACTAGAGTAATATTATAAAATATGATAAAAACTGTAATGTATTTGACAGTATTACAGTCAGGGAAACATTTTGTCCCTCTTCTCTCAGTGACAAAAGCTTCATGTTTAAAAAGTTAAATGATTTGAATCGTTTGTGTTTATGGCACCGGTCTTTCTGACATGTCGTTTTTCTCATTTTTGTGATCTATCCTTTTAAAATGTTGTGCTTTATTTCATGTTTTGTCCTTCCACTTACATTAACTTCAAATTATAAATCAAATGGTACAGTGAATAGTTTCCCAAAACACTTCTTTACTCTTACTTGAGTGATTTCCAGGACACCTACATTATTAATTTTACTTGAGTCATATTACTTGAGTAGCTTCGCTACCCATTTCTGATAAATAGTAATACTTTTCATGTTATATGGTATTATTTGTCATTTATATTCTTCCTTTTATCTTTTTCCAGGTTACTTATTTCCATAAGCTTTAATACTGCCTTGTTGTTCTACACTGCACAACCCAAAAACTGAATTCCTGCAAACTCAACAGTGCATGACAAGACAAGCACAGACTGCATGTATCATTAACCTCTGCTACTCAAAAATAAAATAAGACAGAACTCATGCTGCCACCCCACTGCTGATGGCTACTGCATTTGAACTGTGGTTCTCTTCAATGCTGCTCCATGTTTCTGCCTCAAGCATGGGATTTTCTGCTGTGGAAAAGATATAATTTTATGTTGATTGCTGAAGTTAAGCAGACGCTACATTTACATAAAATCAGTATATGCTTTTTAACCGAAAAACTGGGTGTAATGGACAATTCAGAGAGTAATGATGCCAATGACTTTATAATATATATTTTTTTCATATCAACCAAAGACATAAATTGAACAAACACTGTAAAATACTCTTTGATAAGACGGAAATGGGTGAAGCGGCTGCAGAGATGGACGCTGTGGATAGAAAGAGGGAACTCAAATCCACCACAGAAGACAGAGAGAATGAAGAGGTCGAGGTGTGGAGGCGAGCACCCACCCCCCGACATCGCTGGGTCATGAACGGGGCAGTCATGTTTGGACGAGAGTTTTGCTACGCCATGGAAACCGCCCTTGTGACTCCAGTCCTGTTGCGAATTGGTAAGGACATGCAAAGGGCCACAAAAAAAAATATTGCACCTGAACCAAATGACTGTTGCATGCTGTGTTGGGAGTACACAAGACCCTATTGATAACACGATTAAAATGAATGTCAATATAGACCTTTTATAGTCCGATGTCATCAGTTCAAAATTGTTCAAAATTACAGAATGGAGTCGACTGAAGGCAAAATGAAGTAGACTGTAACAAACTTTGAAGATTTAACTGACATATTTTTAAGAGAAACTAAGGTATTTTGTATTTGCAGGGTAGAAATGCCAGTTACTTTGCTTCCCCATTTCTAAGGATGAAAGAAATGCTATTTTATTGCCTCAAAATTGTAAAAGTATTTGTCTAGTAAAACAAATCTAGATTTCATCCTAATCTCCTAATACATAAAGAACTAAATGTAAAATACAATTATAAATGTATAAATGTAAATGTAGGTAAATGTCTCTTATATCACTACCATGTATAAGATAAGATCACCTTTATTTGTCCCACAGTGGGGAAATTCCAGAAATATCAAAGTTTTGCCAAAACCACATTGATTTTTCATATTTTGTGATCCCAGTTTCTCCTTTGAAAGTCACACATATGTTCCACAATACTTTTGCCTCCATCCCAGAATTTAAAATGTTTTTATTTACAAACATTTTAGTCCTGACTATGACCATTTCTTTTAGTGATTTGATCCTTGAACTTACTTTTTTACAACATGAACCCCCCCACCCCATCTCTTTAAAATATTATAGCCTATAGAATATTGACACCTGAAACCTAACAATAACTTTGCTGCGGTCTAAACTAACCTGCGAACAAACACTATACTATTATACACACGCTTTGAAAAGGCAAACAGTGAATTTGCATGTTATTTAATTTTCTATAGGCTGTTGCTTATTATTTCCCACAAAAGATGATCTTTTTACCATGTGTCATAAATCATTTTGGTACCAACAGTGTACCAAAGCATAAACATGCCTTCATTTTCAGTCATGCAGAGTCTAAACGAGAAAGTGAGCCCCAGTGTAAGTTGACTGTGATCTTAGCACTGGCACGCTCAATGCCCTCGCTGTGCTGCTGTAGTAGTAACCCCGGGGCAGTGCAGCTTTATGTCAAGTTTGCCACCAAAGCACAAACAGAACAAAAGCATTTTTTCTCTTTAGGTATGACAAGAATGTCTAGCACAGCACATTCCTTCATGCCTCAATACAGTCTACAGATCTAAATTTGTTGTGTTTTGATTACATTGTCAGTGAATGTCCACTTATTCAAAATCCCATTAATATAACACAACATTATCATGGACACAAAAATGTCTTTTTGTGTGAGAGGACGGAGTGGGAGAGCAGTAGTTGTTGCCAGGGCAACATGCTTCATATTTTCCCGTGAGAACCAGCCGTGTCACAGAGGCATCTGTCAGATTCAAAATTTACAAGGCCTTCTCACTGCCGTATACAGTAAGGTCCCAACAGGCTCTGATTACATGGTAACCTCCTCTCACTAAGATGCTCTGCTGGTTGGTTAAGGACTATGCTTGTCATGTGTAGATAAGTCTTTCCAGTTTTAAATTGCAAGGCTGGCTGCATGACGGCGTTGAAGGGAACTTTCACAATTCACCATTTCCTGCGACTGGTCCAGTTGTCAGAGGTCCTCATTTTCCTTTCTATTGTATGTTTTTGTCACATAACACATTTTTCCCCTTTCTTTTAGCAAACTACAGATTATATAGACCCCTTAAAATGCTATTGAAATATAAAAATATATATATATATCAGACAGAATGTTCAAATGGAGGCAACTTGACAATAAATAACAATGACATCAGATCTAAATATTAATTATTTAAAATTTCCAGGTTATAAATTTCAGTTTGCTTCTCTATTACGAAGGATAGAACATACATCTACCCTAAATTTTGCATATTCATTCATAATTTGCTTTAAATTCTGTAATATTTATATATAAAATGAAACAATATTTTTATTTGTCCAATAACAATTTACAAAATCAAGAAATGCAAAGTATCTTTCATAATCTCTTATTGAATACACAATTAATGTAAAACAATAGTAAATGTGTTTAAACCCGGATCTGATCCACTTTACTTTTCTGGAATTTAGAATGTGTTTGTTTAGAAGAGTCCATGTTGCAGCTTCAAGACGTTTAGGTCATGAACTGGCTTCACTCCTCTGTGCAGGTCTGCCTGAACAGTACTACAGTCTGACCTGGTTCCTCAGTCCTGTCCTGGGCCTCTTCTTCACCCCCCTGATTGGCTCCTCCAGTGACCGCTGCATTCTGCGATGGGGGCGCAGGAGACCCTTCATACTGGCCCTGTGTGTGGGGGTGCTGCTGGGATTGGCTCTGTTCTTAAACGGAGCATTGATAGGTAAATATAACTTTGAACAGTCATGTATACGTTGGCCTGCCACCATTAAACATTTTGAAGTGTGATTTGTTACTGAAGAAAATATATAGCCGATAAATGATCCTATAGAAACTAATTCATACGATAAAAATATGTCTCAATGTACAATAACATTAAAAACATGAGCTGCAATAAATAAATAGCAGAATGAAACACTAGTAGTTAATTTGTGTCTATGAGTCACAAAAGTTTAACCGTCTACCACTGTTGTTGTTCTTGTAGTACAGATAAATGATTGATCCATCTTTCATTTGCCTTGTCTTTCAGGTCTCTCTGTGGGCGATACTGCAGGCAGCCAGCCCATTGGAATAGTCCTGACGGTCTTAGGGGTCATAGTGCTGGACTTCAGTGCTGATGCTGCTGACGGACCAATCAGAGCTTACCTTCTAGATGTGGCAGATACAGAAGAGCAAGATATGGCCCTAAACATTCATGCTTTTTCTGCCGGTAATACCATGAAATATACTTATTTAGCTTTGTCTTTTTGCCTTGTTTTCTTTTCTGTTTGTTTGTTTTTCCTTTTCTTTTCTTTGGCTCTGAAAGCGAGGAGTGGGTGGTACTTCAGGTTACAAAAAAAGAATATAATATATATATAGAGTATTTTTACATCTTAACATGACCACAAAAAGCAAGAAAAAAAGTCAAAATAAAGCAGTCTATTGTTGCTAAGAAATAGCAAGTATATATTTAGATGTCCCGGTTTCACTTCACCATCTGAAAAATGCTTTTATAAAACTCTGCATGCGCCTAAACTTAATGCATGTGGATATTAAAAATGGACGAATTACTTAGACAGATTTCAATACACACTGCCTCCTTTCACAGTGTGTAAATCAGGTACCCCAGCTTTAATAGTTTTGAGAGTTTTTTCCACACCCACGTTTTTTCCACACCCGACAGCCCTAAACATTTCACATAATATTGTCTGATCTTTCCCGGTCTACCCAGGTTTAGGTGGAGCTGTGGGCTACATGTTGGGAGGTCTGGACTGGACAGGAACTGCTCTTGGTCAAGCTTTTAAGGCACAGGAACAGGTTCTCTTCTTGTTCTCGGGCGTAGTCTTTATAGTATCGGTCACACTGCACTTGTTCAGTATTCCAGAGCAACCCTTCTCTCCCCGGCAGCCTGGAGTCACACAAAATGCTGATTGATTCTACCTCACAGTCGTCTCTCAGACCTGTAGAACACGCTGCACACGCGCTTGATGCGCATGCCATCGAGAGGAGGATTCAAGCCAAGACAACAGCCAATCAGAAGAGGAAATGAACTTACTTGACAGAGTGAGGAGTAAAAGTGATTCAGTTTTAGCAATGCCTGATGCTACTATTGAGATGGATCCTGATCTCCATCCAGACAATCAGCGCTTCTTGGCTGAGGTGGACCTTATGCCAGAAGTACAAGAAGACCTAGAAGAGGTTTTTAAGCCAGTTAATGGGAATAATGACATATCTGCATGTCACTTTTCTGAAAATCTAATAAACTGTAACAATGAAGTTTTGCCAAATTATTCCAAAAATGGATCTGTCTGCAGCGAGCAACTTCACACTGTCTCAAAAGAGAGTAAATCAATGGTAGGTTCCTGAATAATATTTAACATACAGTCAATACATAGCACAAAACAAAAACACACATTGACCAGTGAGAAGTGAGATAAATAAGATTGTGAATTTCCTTCTAAAGCACCTGACAAAGGGTGGTAAACAACAAGCACAACAAGCAAACGTTTTGTCTATTTGAGTAAAAGCAAAAGTTCCACGCAAGATGACAGTATCAGCTACAGATGTTGACAAAAATGAATAACTATTTTTTGGAGTATCCTGTTAACCATATTCAGATGATATTATGTCAATCCAACAGTCAGACATTCAGATATTCAAAGTTTGCATATCTTTAAAACAACATTCATCTACAGTTTGACATCTTGCCAACCTCAGCTGCAGTTTATTCATAGAAAAAATATCTGAATAAATATAGTCTGTGGTGTAAGTGCATCATTACATTGTGGTAATAACATTTTATTCATCAATTGCAGGTAAAAGAAGGGAATTGTGCCAATAATGGTTTTTCACCACCCCACCTCCGAAAAAGTCCTGGCTCTCCTAAGCCGGGGAATCGCATCTCTAGTAACTTTCGAACGCGAAGGCCCACCTTCTACAGACAGGTACAAGTTTTATTTTGAAGAATTTGTGAAGCAGTACTGTATATATTTTTCCAACTACAATAAAAGTCTCATTATTTTCTCTAGCCTTCTTTCACATTCTCCTACTATGGACGCGTGGGATCACAACGATACAGGTTGAAAAGAAACACCGCAATGCCTTCAAGTCCTCGGCGAATCACCACGTCCCGCAGTCTGAGCGACCTCACCGAGCTCCAGAAAGAAGCGGAGGCGAAAGAGAGGAAGTTCTCAGTGAGCAGCCTGTCTTCAGACGGCTCCAGCAGTGTGTCCGAGGCTGAAGAGGCCACTTCCTTTACGCCTGCTGTGGCTGTCCATGCTCAAGGTACTACAAGGACTACGTTTAGGTTTATCCAGCGGGGTTTGAGACTGTGTGGTCCTCAGAGCGCATGTGCAGACCTCTAAAACAAGCTGCTGTCCCCCTGGTTCTAAAAGCTCATGTTAGAGAGTGGGGCATGAACGGGCTTCTGAACACGGCCTCAGACTGAGCAGCTGTGGGAGAAGAAGAATCATGCTTCCCGCAGTATTGCGCAGTGACCTGTAGAAAAGACACCGTGACTTCAGCCAAGCTTCAGAAGCAGAAGTGAGGGGAAAATGGGCTTATTTGGATATATTTCAGAACAATTTATATCGTCGTGACACATGCTCATTTTAGATCAATTGGTCAATCACTGCTTGCCCTGATTGCCCTGACCACATGTCACTGCTATAACCAGTATCTGCCGAGATTCTTAGCAGCATAAATTATATCCCAGATTTCTGAACTGCATTTAAAGTACAAGCCCTTATGGATGTTATGACAAAATGTGAACTTTACAGTTACAGCCTACAGTAATGTTGCTGTTCTTTGACACTACTGTCCTGTGTGTTTTTAGATGCCAACGCAGCTGTGGAGGCTGTGTATTTGTCATCTGCTCACATGGTTTGCGTATATTGCCCAAGCCGTGTTTTTTACAGATTTTATGGGACAAGTAATCTTTCAGGGAGACCCCATAGTAAGTACTCTCTCACAAATTAAACATATAAATGGTGCTTTCCAAAATATAAAAGTCAATAAAGACATACATGTTTGCTTAGAAATGAATGACTTTAAGTGTAGTTTGTTTTCAGGCTCCAGCCAATTCCACAGAGCAACAGAATTATCTCAGAGGTGTTCAGATGGGTTGCTGGGGGTTGGTCGTATATGCTGCTACTTCTGCAATTTGTTCAGGTAAACATCAAATTCTTATTTTTCGACAGAGAAAATATTGACATAAAATATCAATATATAAGTATGCTTTACATTTCATTGTTTTATATTTTTACAATCCATCCAAAGTTGTGCTAAAATGTGCCCCGTCAATGTCTTGTTTGAGTCTCAAGTATCGTACAAAAAGTGATTGGACTGTAAAATGAATGGTAAAAGTGTACACATTGCATGTTGGAACTAGAATAGAAATGTACCACCAATGGAATTCTGAGATTTATCTTCCATGTTTTTACATTTACCTTGGACAGAAAAAGGATTAACGTTGCTGAGTTAAACTTCTTGAGAAGCCGTAGTTCAAAAAAAGTCATGAAAGCAAAAACATGAAATTAAAGAAACAGAAAATTACAAGGCCAAAATGTATGCTGGTTGCACATGTTTTTATTACGTATAAATTATTTAAAAATCTTACCTGGTTATCCTGGACCCATTCTTATGTCTCGTCTCGTCTTATGGAAATTGTGTCTTGTCCCATCCCTAAGAAACAATGGACATGATATCGCCTACTTGAGTTGTATACATGTATAACTCAATAAATACAGCTGCCTCTCTAACATTTTCCCTCTTTTGCAGCAATCCTTCAGAAGTACCTTGATCATTTTGACCTGAGTATTAAGATTATCTACATTGTTGGAACTCTGTCTTTCTCAATTGGTCAGTGAACAAGTTTAAAAACTATTAACTAACTTAATGACTAGAAAACCTGTTGAAGGGGCTCTCAAAACGTCCTCACTTTCTCCGACTACAGGTACGGCAGTGATGGCCATCTTCCCTAATGTTTATGTTGCCATGGTGATGATTAGTAGTATGGGTGTGATCTCCATGAGTATATCCTATTGTCCTTATGCCTTAATGGGGCAGTATCATGAAATCAAAGAAGTAAGTACAAAAATGCATCCCATTCTTCCTCATTTAACTACACATTTCCATGACTAAATATTCTGTCTTTCTTCAGTACATTTACCACAGTCCGGCCAACACAAGAAGAGGCTTTGGAATTGACTGTGCCATCTTAAGTTGCCAAGTAAGAGGTTGCATTTAAACTCAAAATACCCTGACCCATAAGATACAGGCATTCCATGTAGTTTTGATTGATATTGGTGATGAATGGCTGCATGTTGATACATATTTTGTCTATCCAAATATAAATAATTATGACATATTTGAATTTTAGCAATACACTCACAATGTGCGCAAATAACTCTTTAAATTAAGTTTAAGTATTGTAGTATACCAGTGCACAAATATTGATTATTACCGTTGTACCTTTATGATATTTCCATCTTATTTTACTTTTATTCAGCTTTTTAATAAAAAAAAATACATATATATATTTCTGCCACCTGCATGTCTTCATCGAGATATTATTGCCTTGTTTCACTCTAAGGCTGTGTACTTTTCTATATTGCATTTGGTCAATTACAGGTGTTTTTATGCAAAGCTCTTAACTTAAAAACTCAACTTGGTGGTGTCACCTGCTTGTCTCCACAGAGATGGTGATAAGTCAAATGCCATATTGTGGAACATTCCGGGGCAAAACAATAGCAACTCCATGGAAATTACATTGTGCTCCTTTAATATTCAAAATGTTCACATATTCAAAAACAACTTTCCCTAATCCCTCTCCCGTTTGTTTAGGTTTACATCAGTCAGATCCTGGTTGCGTCTGCGCTGGGTGCTGTGGTAGACGCTGTGGGCTCGGTGCGTGTCATTCCGGTAGTGGCCTCTGGGGGCTCTTTTCTGGGCTTTCTCACAGCCTGTTTCCTGGTTATTTATCCTGACCTGGAGTCCAGCAGCTCGGAGCAAGTGTCTGAAGTAAAAGACCAAAATGGAGAGCAAAATAAAAGGCTTGCATTACTGGATCTCACAAACCATGAAGGCGTAGTAAAAACACAGACTGACAAGACTTGATTAAGCTGTTTACTGACTTTTTATTTTATTTAAACATAATTTGGACACAAGGGCTAACTGTAAATCTTGCCTTGGGCACATGGCTTTTGGAATAAGCGCTTTGCTTGATTTACTTCTACCTCAGAACAAATTGTCCATCCATCTATCCATCTTCTTCCGCTTATCCGGGACCGTTTCGCAGGTATCAGTCTGTGCTGGGAGGCCCAGCCTCCCCTCACCCCAGACACTTCCCCAAGCTCTTCCGAGAGGATCCAAAGGCGTTTCCATGCCAGCTGAGAGACATAGTCCCTTCAGCGTGTCCTTGGGCTCCGGCCCGAGCCCTCTGCTGGCTCCTCTCCATGTGTAGGAGCAACGGCTCTACTCCGAGCTCCTTTCGAGTGACTGACCTCCATTGACAGAGAGTCGAATGTAGTTCGGGGTCTGCAGAAAGAATCAGCAAGAGTCTATCTTTGCCGGGTCATTATACGAGTGTCCTTACACAAAACCACACAAATCTCCATGGTCTTGGTGTACCAGCCAATCTGCAATTAACCCGCGCGGGAACTGCACCCGCACTGTAGTCAGTGTACTCCAGGCGTTCGGCCTGCCAAGTCTGTCTTCCTCCCCCGCCAGTGTTGATTGGTTGACAGCTCAGCCCCTCTCTTCCGAGTGTCCAATACACGCGGCTGAATGTCAAATGACATGACCACCATCGACCTCTGGCCTTCGGTGTCCTGGTGCTACGTGCACTGATGGACACCCATGTGCTTGAACATGGTGTTGGTTATGGACAAACTGTAACCAGCACAGAAGTCCAATAATTATAAGAAAATTAATATTAAAGCTGTTTTAGTCGAACAGTTTGTGACATACTTGAGGTGCACACATTTATGTTGAAGTTACCAAGATAATGATTACAAATCATTACATTAAGCATAGGTTTTTAATTTGTTTTGTAGTCTTGTCTTTTTGTAAACGATAGTGACAATCTTGCACTTCATATAAGTCCACGGTTTTGCCTTTTGTCTGCAGTGGACCTTATTTGAGATCATGATCATTTTCTTTATCATTGTTGGGCTGACTGTTTATACACGTGCCAATGAAACTGTTTCTGTTTGCACTTTACCAAACAAAACAAAATTACCTCAATATGTTATGAATACTTGTTATGAATCATTTTTATCCTACAGATGTTGTACCAATGTGAATATAATGGCTCAGATATTCTCATATATAAACGTTTGATATTGTTCTTCTAATGATTTGGTCTTCATTTTAAATGTAAAAGATGGGCTGTTTATAGGTACATGTCAAAACCAAACATCATGTTTTATACACATTTGATTAGATTTCAATAATATAGCACACTTGATATATTAGATAAAGAGATTATGTACATTATTTTGTGTACGCGTATGTTTATTATTATTTTTTATATTTATTTTTTATTTCACAATGCATTGATTTCAGCATGATTCAAGGTTCGTCCGCGCCATCTACCGGGAAGTACGAGACATTACATTGCATTTGAACTCGCACAGACATATCAGAGGAAACCCCCTCTGTGCCATTGTACTCCAAATTCTTTATTGACGCTTTGTTGCGCTTCATTTGCCACTGCGCATGTTTAAATCCGCACCAACAGGACCCGGAAGCAGCGCTATTAAAATGCATGAGACAAAGCGCACAGACGCGTCATTCTTTCAAAGGAGTGAAGTGCAGGACTTTATGCTGCTCACACATCCTCTTAGTGCACTTTTGAATCAACACCAACGCACAAAGGCACTGGAGACTTCGTAAAGGTAAGCGATGAATGCAATGTTATTATTATTATTATTATTTTTATTTTTTTTTTACACATAAATATTCTCTCACCTGCATCATGTGACTTCTGATCACCTGACACAACTGCAGGTCTGACAGCCACTTTCAGTTTGTACAGAACTATTGCCCATTGGATTATTATACTGGCTGACTGGGGTGAATATCATTGCAATTATCATTCTATTAACTTTAAAAGAGAGAGAGCAAAATTAAAGCGTTGTTTGTTTGTTTGTTTGTTTGTTTGTTTGTTTGTATTTATTCCGATTGTCTTAGCCTATTCTTCCAGGAGTCCACATCTTAAAAACGCATTAGATTCAGTTAACATTACATCCAATAAAAAATAAGATAAAATAAGAAATAAATACACTGTTTAAATTGCACAAATGACTAAAATACATTCTCATACTATAACTGCACAGCAATGCTCCAATGAAATCCATTTGGAACATTAGTGCACTTTGTAGCCTAACTATTCTAGCGGAGAGTCCGCCACCTGCTGGTTTCCATGGAGATGTTATTGTTTAGCCTTGAATGTCCACAGTGTTTTTTTTGTGTGTGTAAAGGACAGCTGTAGTGGGAAATTGGGAGAGGGTAGACAGGAAGCAAATGGTCCAGGCTGGGAGACATCACGACGCCGAGGTGGTAACAACCACAAAACATCTTTTTGGCAACAAAAACTCCTGTAACTGAATAAATACAAGATAGAGAAGTTTAAAGACATACTGTGAAATATTCCATGCATAAAATGCTTGAATTAGAAATAAGACAAAGTAATCATTACACAGGCCTGCTTGTATCTGTGGAAGTGTGTGCTGTTGAAGGAATGCTGTTGCCAGAGAAGTAAGTGAGCAGAGTGATATGGTTTAATGTGGAATTTTCCCCTTTTTTCAACGATCATATGATGGTTTGACATGTACTATCCAACCAAGAATACAGTCAACAGAACTGCTGCTGCTCGGTCACAAACAAACTGGCTGTAGGGTATTTTATTTTTCCAAAACTAGAATGATAACAAGTTATTGTTTTCTTCTAACGTACATTATTTCAGAAGGAGATTTACACCTCTCTCTTTCATAAGATATGAAGTTTACATGCTACATCAAGTGTAATTTTCAAATTGCTGTATTAACAATGAGTACAGAAGACAAAACAATACCGTTAATGTCATTTTGTTTGTGGTCTCTTTGCAGTTTCAGAGTTTAACTTTATCACCAGAGGATATTTTTGTCTGAAATAGCACCAATAATGAGCTGGAACAGCCAACTGACTGAAAGATGCACACAGAACAGAACGTTATCTATAGGCATGTATTTTGTATGTTTTCATGTTGAAGGATGGATGAACACCTGCCCGCTGCACTGCTGGAGGCCTGTGTGGTGGTCGGAGCCTCCAGTGAGAAGCTACGAGAACTCTACCAGGTCATAAAGTCAACACATGCACATTATTCTTTACTGATATGATGTTATTCGTAAGCAAAATACAAAGCATCACATGGCTGCTTGATATTAAAAAAAGAATCACAATTTCTTACATTTATTTATGCGCTGTCAAAAGCCAACTTGTAAAGGAAAGGTTATTACTATTTATTATCAATGGTCATTTTTGGTGATTGACGTTTTTAATTCAAAGCCAATGTATCAGATGAGAGTTTTTGAGACACAGAACAAGCTCCCATTTCATTCAGAACAGCACTGAAGATATTGAGATATTGCTTTGCCTGGAATGCTCCACAGCGGGACATTAAACATCTAGATTGCATTTATTCTATTGTGTGTGTTCTTATTGCACAAAAATACCTTGAAAAGGGTGTATTCTTTGTATGAGCTGGCTCACCTCGCCGTAGATCTGACCTGTAACTTGGCCTGATTGTGCCAACTGCTCGTCTCCATGGAGATAGATCATTTTAGTGCCAAACTGTGGAACAATCCAGGCAAAACTATAACATTTTCTTAGAGACAAACTGGTGGCATTTCCTCCACCAGAGAAGTCTGTAATGCACCTTTTACAACATTTCTGTGACTTATTCAAACAGTAATTGTTATCCCTCCTCAGAGCTGTCAGCAGAGCCCTGTGAGTAATGGGACGCCTGTGACGCTGGAGCCGGAGGTCCTGCTCGTCCTGGCCCCCCCCTTTGTGAGCAGGCTTCACACAGACCCTGAGCTGGTGCGCTCGCACAGCCGCAGGAGGCGCTCCTTCATCCGCAAGAAGAGAGAGCACCTGTCCTCTGCTGCTGCAGCTCAAGGTGAACCGCCAAGCCACTGTGGATTTCAATAAGTTTCAAATAATATCTCTGTTCTAATTACTGGGCCAATTCAGATGAAAAAAAAGAAAAGGAAAAAAAAGGCTCCTCTGTGAGTATGAATAAATGAAACTTTTTTCACTATATCATTATTCAGCCCTAATATATTGTGGTCAGTGGTGTCTTTTTTGTCTGGAGTATTTCCTAAGCTTTAGCTCACATTCTGTACAACCGAACTCAAGCAAATAAATCTTTACTTTCAAAACATAAACATTAATCTGATTACTATAGTTGTTATTATACAATCATATTTTATATGTTGTTTTATTATTAACTCAGTGTTTTATGTTGCACCTTAAGGCCGAGACAAGTTCCTACGTTTTGAATTTTGTTCATTGACAAATGGCAATAAAACTCTTTGTTCTGATTCTGATTCTGATATGTCCCAAAATTCTCCAAAACAGTGTTGTAAATTGTACACAAAGAACATTTTAAATCAAATACATTTCAATTTCACCATTTAAACATTTTGAACCATCATAGTACCCCCTGGTAAGTGCTCACGCACCCCTGGTTGGGAAACACTGGACTAAATCATAAGATTATTGTAGCAAGTGTGTGGAGACTGCGGTTGGTTCAACATTAGGGGATCATAAATTTAGATATTTCTTCCATGAACAGTGAAACTCTGATAAAGTTATACCTGTATATGCTCCTACATCAAATGAACATGGCCTATATTTATACAATTCTATAAATAACTATGAATGTCCTTGTTGTTTAGGTCGGACAGTAGCGGAGCAGAGAGGAAGTGAGGACGTTAGTGTTCCTAAAGACATAGACCTCGTGGCTTTACCTCAGCTTTGTTTCCCTGGTATGAGTGTCTTTATTATATTGTACACAATGCACAGTTTCATATTTGTTTTATTCAAATAGTTATTTCCCAATTGTTTTCACAGGTGGGCTTCATGTAACAAGTGAACCAAGAGACGAGCAGTTTCACTTTCTAGTGTTTACAGATGTTTTTGGCAAAAAAACCTTTAGTGTTGTCATGCAGTGTTTCAAAGATTTTTCGGTACTCAACACTTCTTTTCAAATATATAGTACCTATAGTGATATTTGGTAAAGTATACTGTGTCTTTCCTTAGAACGACACGTCACAGTTTCCAAATTCTAATGGAGCTGACTGTCCAAAGATGTTCTCTGCCTTTAGTTTCTGTGTTATATCGAAGTATCCGTTCTTCACGGCGCTGAAGGACAGCTTATCGTGGTGGGAGTATAAATCACTACATCAGGGTATGTCCAGTGTGTTTAGTAAATTCGTTTTTAATTCATGTTCTCCTGTGTTTAGCTTTTTACCTCAGCTGAGGACCTGTCGTGTCTCAGATTTGGAGGACAGAGTGAAGGAGTTGGCTGCTAAACTGTCCTTGGTGCCTGCGCCTCCTCCTGGACACTTACATTTGGTGAGGTTCATGGATGAACAGTGTTTATGTGGTTCAAGTGTTTTTAACAGAAGCTTATGTCACAGATGTTTTCTCTGACGCCTCTGATGATCACTCTGCCGTCTGGAGAAGACAGAGACAGTCCCACTATCGACCTGCAGCTGCACCTGCCGCTGCTCTGCTTCACACCACAGAAGTTACTACAGGTACTGCAGTATTGTACATATTATATATACTGTCCAGTAAGTGTCTATTAGCAGGTTTGTGTCATTCTTAACCTCGTGCAGGTGCTGTCCTGTCTGCTGCAGGAGCAGCGTGTGGTGCTGTTCTCTTCAGACTGGGCTCGTCTCACTCTGGTGGCAGAATGTTTACTGCTTTTTCTGTCGGTGTGTTCTATTCACAATACATGAGTAAATACATAAATGAATTAAAGCTACATATTTTGTGAAACCTTCATTGATGGCCCTTCTCTCAGCCTCTGTCCTGGCAGCATCCCTATGTCCCAGTTCTGGCCCGGAGCATGTTGGACTTCCTCATGGCGCCCACAGCGTTCCTCATGGGCTGCCACATCAGCCATTTTCAAGAAGTTGCATCTGTAGGTAACTTGCAAAAAGCACTTCTCAAGCCAAGTACAATTTGACATATGTGTATTGTATGCAGTGTATACCCCATTAAAGTATTTGCATTTTTAATTGTTGTTGTTTTGCCCAGGAAACTGAAGATCTAGTCCTTATTAATCTCGATAATGGAAGTGTGTCCACATCCTGCTCAGAGACGGTTGATTTGCCAGATATTCCTGTGTCTGCAGCTGAGTGCTTCACACAGCGGTATACAGCAAAGTGTTGAAAATAAATAAATAAATAAACAAATACACAACGATCAATGTGTTTGTTTGGCAGGTGTCAGTCTTTACAGACTCAGTTTGACCTGAGTCTGTGCCACAGCGCCAGCAGCACCAACATGAACGATCACAGAGCTCAGAGACGCGCCTGGCAACACAACCTCAACTACGACATTCAAAGGATCACTCTGGAGCTCATTGTCAACATTTTCAGGTCAGGTCTTTTCTGTGCCCATTGCCAAAGCACATTTATGAAGTCATTTAAACACATTCGTAATTAACAGAGATGTCTGCAGTCATCTCAACTATGAACACAGAGTGTTCAACAGTCAAGAGTTTCTGAAGACAAGAGAGCCAAATGAGCAGCTTTTTTACACAAAGGTACTACATATGATTGGAATGGATTCTCATAAGCAACCTGTACAATTTGAACAATGCTGTCATTTAAAAAGCTTTGGTTTGTTTTTAGGTGTTGGAGACACACATTTTCCATTCCTTCCTAAAAGATCGCCTCAATAAGAAAATGGACAGCTTTGCACGCATGGAACTGAGCACTCGCTCACAAACACAAAAGTGATTTAATTTACCTAATTTACTGCCTGTACAAAGTGTATATTTTATAAGTATACATGGATCTAATTGCATATTGGTTATCTGCAGGTTGAAAGCAAAAGTTGAGGTCCCTCGCAGGCCCACCATGCAGGAGGTCCAGGCTCGCAGGAAGAGCTCTGTGACAGACGGTCTGCAGCTGAAGAGGCCGGGCATAAGTCTACCCAATCTGGGCAACCACCACATTGTGACCCTCCAGAGGAGCAGCCTGCCCTCCAAAATCATCCCAGATCTAGGTTTGTCAGACGGCCATTAAATGAACTCAGTTTACACAGTTCATAAGAGACGTTTGTAAAATATAATGATCTTGTATCCCAATAGCACTTAAAACTCCACCTAAACCTGCAAAGATTTTCAAGCTACCAGATTTCCCAGCTTCACTTTCCTTTCATTCTGCCCAAAGTTATTACATGGATCTTATTCAGCAGCTAAACAAGGCCATTTTTTCGGTGCAACATGAGAACTCCGCTTTACTTGCCAGGTATTACACCACCTAAAAAACTTGAAAGTTAGTTTTGTTAATGAACTTGACTTTTCCCCTCTAGATTCTACTATCTGCGTGGCTTCATTAACACATTGTGCTCCCGGCGCCTGGAGGCTCTGAGTGACTTCCAGAGCCTGTGTAAAACTGACACAGCCATCTTCCCCACACAGCTGGTCACGTGGCTGGTGGATTCATTGCACCGTGATGAGAGGCAGCAGGCGGACCGGCGCCCAGAGCTCAAACGCCTCATTCTCAAAGTTAGCACATATTACGGATGAACAAACGGGGAAAAACATTTTTGTTTTATAGTCAAGATTCAGTTCACAGTGGAACATTATTGTTGGGACAAGTGACATTTTAACTGCTAATTTACTTGCATCACATAATGCATATTATATATATATATATATATATATATATATATATATAGAGAGAGAGAGAGATGGAGAGAGAGTGGCAGTGCACTCTTGTAGATAAACTATATACTAACTAATAGTTATAGTGTATAGTAAAGGGGCACTATGTAAGTTTTTAGGTGGAGGGTCTAAAACTCTATTTTTCTTTCGCTCCAGTACGCAGCAGTGAGAATATTACTTACCATTTGCTCATGTCATTTGACTTCTAGGTAAAAACTGAAAATGAAAAGACTTTAGTGCCCGGAAATGACCATGTGAAGAAGTTTGAGTTGCCCAGAAATCCTCTCAGTCTGGAAGAGTTTGTGCGCTGTGTCCAGGAGTGTGGAATAGTCAAAGACGTTGCCACTATCCACCGTTTGTTTGACGCTCTCATTAATGGTACGACAGAAATAACTTTTATTAATAACTTTCATGTTGTTTATCTCTTCTTGTTCCACATCATTCATGGTTTAACACAATTAACTTAAAAACAGAGGCTGTGACCGGACACTCTAGCCCCACACAATGATCATATCTATTTCAAGAACTGCTGTGTGAAGTGGTGCTGGTCATGTGTTAGAACTAATGGATATTTTCTGCCTCCCAGATCAGTCAAAACAAGTGGATCCTGAACTATTTCAACGCTTTTACACTTTCTGGAAGGACACTGAGGCTGAAGCTCAATATGTCAACCTGCCCTCTGACGTCATCGACCAACTGGACAACAGTGAATGTGTCTACAAACTCTCCTCCTGTGTGAAGACTTCGCACGGAGTGGGGGAAAATTGCAATGACACAAAAACGCCTTTTCCTGCTTCCCGAGGGCCGGGCTAAATTTCTAGAAATAACTAATTTAGAGACATCCAGGTAACGTTTTCATTTGGCTTTGTTGAAAAGATTTGCATGCATCTGACAGGGAACTGGGGAAAACAAGGCATGACCTTATGACCTTACATGAGTGAAAAGAGTACTGTAACTAAATCTAATTGTTCTAAGCTGTAATTGCAGGAGGTAAAGGTTTCCTCTGCCCCGTTCCTCCTCCTGCGGATCCCGTCTCTTCGTATTAAGTGCAGCAGCAGACCTGAGATGTTTGAGGCCAATCTAAAAAACAGAGACTGAACTGTGGAACCTCATGGTGAAGGAGATGTGGACTGGGCGCAAGATGGCTGACCATCACAAGGTATAGAAAGAGTTTTGAGTTGTGAACAGAACTCTACCTCAGTGGCCCGGACGTTCTCCTCACCTAATGGTCTTTGGGGTGAATATTATAGAACAACACTGACACATTAGTTCTTATATATTGGATGCACTAAGAACCATCGAGTTACACTGGTTTACTCACTCATTACATTTATGTACAGACAATGTGAGTAAAGTGTCTTGCCCAAGGACACAATGACATTGAGTTTGTGGGTGAACACTCTAAAACTGCCACCCCGGGGTGAATGAACCAATAGTAATCATCACACATTAGCGCAATAAAAAGGGTAAAATAAATGTAACTAGATTTACAGTTACAAAAAAAACACTATCTCGTTTTTATTATGTGCATAAAAATGACAGTAAATTGAATATTATTAATAGTGCTATGTAACTTTTCTGGTATGTCACCAGCTTGTCTTGATGAAGATGTTATTGCTTTGCCTATAATGTTCCACAGTATCGCATAAACTATTATGCATTTATTCAATAACAGGTGTTTTTGTTAAAAAGGAAAAGAAGGATTACTCTGAGCGGGTCATCTTGACCACAGATCTGACCTACAACTCAGTTTGGTGTTGTGTCACTTGCTTGTCTCCATGGAGATCAATATGTTTAAAGCCATACTGTGGACTGTTCCATGCAAAGCAATGACTTAATGTGGAAAACCAGGTGGAGGACGCTCCGGATAGTTACACGGTGCACCTTTAAATAAAGAGGGCAGCATGAGAGTTAGAGGAAGCAGAGGGCCATAGACTGGTGGTCCTAACAGTTAATTATTCAAATGGGTGGGTTTGATCGTGCAACCACACCTTTATTCAGGCTGGGAACCGTAATGTTGAGCCTGTTTTACACTGAAATGTTTGTTTTTTTGTAGGATCCTCAGTACATGAACCAAGCTCTGACCAATGTCCTGCTGATGGACGCTGTGGTCGGGTCTTTGCAAACCCACAAGTCCATCTCTGCCGCCTCCAAACTCGCCTATTTCGACAGGCAGGAAAGTAGGTGGACTCGATTATGATTCTGTTTTTACACTTTTAATCATGACATATAATTGCAGTGCTTTCTTTTTTTTCTTCAGTTCCAATGATGGTTCCCGAAGTGACCTCAGCGACTCTAAAACATAAGATCAACCCGTCCCAAGATCTCTCTGAACCTCAGACTGTGCACGTACTTCTCTATACTCCAGGTACTACTACATTGTTTACAGTTTTTGCCCATTGTACTTTGTGTTTTTCTATTTTTCCCCAGCCTCCTTAGTCTGGGGACATTGTCTGACTGATTACGACCACAAATATAGGCTGCTGTGTGAGGCTCAGATTTGAACAACATGATAGAACAATATGTACAAGAAAAAGCGTATAGGAGCTAATTATTGTACTCTGTGGTTAATTATAAGTATGTGTAAAATGCGCTGTACATCTATCACTGATCATGTGCTTCGTGTTTTCTGTGAGCTTTGTCTTTTCTTGTAATTTACTGTAAATCGCTGTATCCAATGTACTTTTTACGCTCACAAGACACGACTTTTTCATAATTTTAATGTGTTCTGATTTGTTTATAACAAGAGGGGTAAAGACAATAGAGACGCCACTAAAATACTACATTTAAAAAGTGTTACCAGACCATATTGAGGATGAAGCATTTTGGAGGAATATCATTGTGAATTTGAGCAGATTTCAATTTTGAACTGCTAAACTTATTTCAGAACATGTTTGCAGAGGTCTAAACTACAGAATTAGCTGGATTTATATATCGTACAAATGCTCATCCTTATCGTACTCAAAAATATCCCCTATCCCCGCCCACTGCTCGGTCATTTTTCTGAAAATTCAGACTCAGGGTCATGCACACGAAAATAAAAAGTTCATTGAATTGCTAATTTTCAACAATAAAAACACGTAAATGAAAATCTACTGCTTATTCAAATGAAATGCTATGATTATCAGTGCTCAAGTTTTTGTCAGCGATCAATACTGCAGTTTATAATCATCATACATGCCAAATAATGACCCATGTTTAATACTAAATATCCAAGAAGGAAAAAAAGTGTTCCTCTTGCAGTCCTGTTCCGTGACGTCTGCTTGTGCTTTCCCTCAGGTCAGTTGACGTGCGGTGACTCTGACAGTGAGATGAACGCTAAGCTGTGGGTGGCTCTGAGCGGTGGCAGAGTGGTTGTGTTTGACGCCACCTGCTGGTCCATCCTGCAGGACTGTATAATGGTCGGAGGGTCTCAGCTGGTGAGGCTATACGCTTTTAATATGGAAAATATGATCCGTGTGTGTGTTTAGCATCTCTAAAGTTAGACAAGTGGGAATAATATAAGAAGCTGTGGCACATGCTGTTTTATCCACAGCAGTTCAGAGTGAGTTTGCAATTGTTTATTGTTTTATTATAGTTTTATAGGGATCCTCATTAGCTGCCCATCCTGATACAAAATGTAATTCTATAATATGCAGTATTATATTATATTGTAGTATAGTTTAAGAAATGAGCAATACCAAGGATAATAATAAAAGACACATAGAGTAATAAAGGTAAACTGTTTATACGTATCAATAATAAAAGACACAATTGACGGGTGAAATAAGATGTTCATATAGCTGCCTGGATTGCACTGTTAATTGTTGAGAACCTCATTTTTCGATATAAAACACTGTGCAACTAGAAGTGCAACATGAATTTCACCTGAGATTTATAATAGCTTGCGACTAAACAATTTACAATTGATAATAAAAGGTGAACCTGCATTATTGGCAGGTTGTCTATTGTATCTGATTATGTATTCAGTTTATCACTCATCTCTAAGGTTCATTACAGGAGAAGGATACAGAACTCACCACTGTCAATTCTATTCTAAAGTAGGATGGCAATCATTGGATGTGAGAAGAAAACAGTACTGCATTTTGTTTATTTATAACGCTCTCATTAGGATTTTACCTTATTATTTAACAAGTTTGCTGAACATTAGATCAGGTATTCATAGAGATCACAGGACATTCTTATTTTACATTCTTACTGAAACAATACGGAGCTAGGGAAAAACGCTTTGCTCCTGGTTTATTGATCAAATTACAAAGATTTTTTCAATTAAATGATTTCATGCCTTTTAATCCGTTCAAATCCCTTTTAAAAGACTATCCTCTTTGCCAGTGCTCTTTTTTGTGTTTTTATGAATTCATTTGATTTAATTGTATTGATTATTTTTATTGAATGTTTTAATGGCATTTTATCTGTATATCCTGTTTTTATGTGTTGTGTAAATGAGAGCTTGCTCTCAAGGACCCTCCCTGTTTAAATAAAGGTTATGTGCTACAGAATTGCATGCTGGGATTGGTTCAGGATCAGGTGTGGATCGGCTCAGAAGACTCTGTGATCTACATCATTGACACTCACAGTTTGTCCTGCAACAAGCAGCTGACGGAGCACAGACACGAGGTGACCGGGCTCGCCGCGGACCCACGGGAGACCAAAAGGTGCAACAATCTGTTTGTGTGAAGAGGAAAATGAAAATATGTGTGTTGTCATTCTCAAACATTATTACGCCAAGTCATGAAGCTCTTCAGTCCTGTCCTTCACAAATCCCTCTCTGACCGTCAGAAGTAAAAACAAAAATAGAAAAAAGTTTTATTATGAGTGTGACAACTTGATGGGACCAATATGCTATTTGGTATATTATGATCAAAATACTTTTGATTGAAAATAAACTTTAGTAGTTTTAAAAACTATTTGAGTATCCATGCATTTGAGTCATAAACACAAAATAAATAATCCAGTGTATTTGCACAGTCTGTTCTGTTTTTGAGACCCTGGTTTGAAGAGTCTTGTCTTCAGTCAGGTGACGTACTCCTGCAGCTGTGATGGCTCTATCCTGCTCTGGGACTCGCTCAGCCTTAAAGTGAAGCGGCAGTTTTACTTGAACTGCTCCAGGCTCCTCTCCATTCAGATCCACGATGGCTCACTGTGGTGTGGTAAGTCTCACTAAATTCTGTTGCAGTCATCTGGACTCTATTTGTAGAAAAACAAAATGTTTCGACTCTCATCCAAGAGTCATTCTCAATCTGCGAATCGAGTGTGAACTCAGGTTGTATATCCTCCTCTGTGTAAGCCCTGCCCACCGGGCGGGACCCCCTGATAAAGGGAGTTTTTGGTTTCACTGTAATAGAAGTGATTAAAATAAAGATTGCTGTGTTTCCTGCAGGTTGTGAGGACAGTATTGTTGAACTGAAAAAGAGTGGGATCCAGCAGAGGAGGATTGTCCTTCCGGATGACGTCAGAAGCAGTAGCTTCAGCTGTTTCATTTTGATGTTAGAGGTGAGAAAGATATGTTCATGTTTCATATTACATCTCTATATTTCTTTAGTTATATTGAAATAGACTATCCAAACAAAAAGAGAATTACCTCACATGCCAACAGATTTAGAATGAAATAGAAAGAGTGGTGTTACAGGCATCCAACATAAAACCACCATGACTGTTTCTGTCCTACTGTTTCTATGCTGTAATAAAATGTAATACATTGTACTGTGTTGATTTTAGCAAGGCCAACTGTGGACCGGCTGTGCAGATTCTGGAGATCTGTTTGTCTTTAGTATAAACAGCCGGCGTTCCTCAAAGAGAATCACACTCCCTGGAAGTTCAGGAGTCACCTGTATGATTCCAGTCAAGAACAAGGTCATTGTTTATTATGTTTGGCAGGGACCCAGATAGTGGGTCACATACACAGGCACGTTTAAAATAAGGCATCAAACTGAAATGTAATAAATATTGTCAAGTGTTTTGGGTTTGTGGAATGTAAATATTGCATCTTATTGCTTTATGTAATGACAATTGGTATATTTTATTAATTAATAATAAATAATAATAATAATAATAATAATTAATATATAATATATATATATTATATATATATATATATATATATATATATATATATCTATTTAATTTATTTATTTTTTAAATGTAAGCTATACTGAAACATAATTTAACATAATTTAATCAATCTCAATTTCTGTTGACAAAGAATATATTGAATTTTGTTCCGTTTTAATGTAGAAGAACGCACTATTGCATTCTTAACATAACCAGTAAATGACCCGTGTGTTTGACCGCCACAGATCTGGGTGGGTTGCCGTGCCGACAGCGATGGCGGTCATAGCGACGGTCAGGGGAGGAGTCAGGTGCTGGTGCTGGACTCAGAGACACACGCGTTGGACAAAGAGCTGCAGGCGCACACAGACAGCACCCAGACCCTGTGCTCCGCTGAGGACCGATACGTGCTCAGCGGCTCGGCCAGAGGAGACGGTAAGATCGCCATCTGGAAAGTCGAGTAAAACCACGGACATACTATATGTGGTTCTGCCGTTTAGTCTCTGAAAAGACTGTAGGAATAACCAACGTGATTGGACTCACAACAACTGCAAAGATCAACATTGTCCTCAATCCCTAATTTTACAGTCACTTTAGAGCGTTGTAGTTTGTCTTGTGGATTACATCCTCTCTGCAGGTCTGATCTGGAGTTTGACTGAACTCATATTCAGTGTAAACATGATTTCTACTGTCAAATATTGGTAAGATGTAACTTAAAAAAAAGTCTCGAAGGCTGAAAAAATATTCTCAAGCACAATTACCAGACACATTTCTGTTTTGCAAGTTATCTATTATCAATGTAAGACCGTTTTGGCTTCAGATTTGTATGATATTGTATGCTTTCTTTTAGTATTTTTGCACTGAAAGAACTGTTAGGTCACCCTCATTTTCTTGGCATAAATAATAAGATTAATTGAAAATTGTTTGATATAATATTAAAATACATTTGCTTTTCCATCAGTCCCTTCACAAAATTTTACATTCCTTCCACACAACCTCAAAGTAAGACATTTCAGTATTTGAACATAACAATACCAGGACATTTTGATTATTAATGACAAATCTGTTGTGCAGTCAGGATGTTTATTATAACACTAATGTATGTGCTGTATTTTGAATATTTGAATGTATTTATTATTATGTAACAACAATAAAGGAGTCATCTTTGGGTCTGTATTCATCTGCATATGCAATGTTTTTATTTTCTTTTTCAGTAGTATAACTCCTGGTCCCACCAACCTGATAAAAACATACATTAGATTAACTGGTGTTGAAATATACAATACATTAAAAAAATATATATATATCATCAAGTTTAATTGAAGACACTTACTTCCTGGATGTCTCCGGACTCCTAACTTTCTGATCTCATCATAAACAAAGATTAAAATTCCATACGGAACAGGGACAAACCACCATTGCACCCTGAGAAGAAACAACAACGACATGTATTATTTTTACTATATGATTGTTTTAAATTAGTCTGTTTTGGACTGTGAACTGTACCTGATTGGCATAAAGTTGAAGATATTGGGCATCCCAGGACAGTAGCAGAGAAGGTTTCCCAAACAGAGCTGGAAGACTATGGCTGTTACAAGCACCTTGTTTCTTCAGATAAAATACATGAATTAATTAATCAAAATGAATTACATAGAGCAGAGGAACCACTTAGACTCTTCCTTATTATTACAATTGTTACAATCAACTTTTTCCTCATAAACTGTTCAAGCAAAATGATGGATTAAGATTGCAATTCAAACAAATGTAGATGAATAGAAATCTTAAGTCTCCTGTTTTTATGAGCAAATGGACCAGTGTGAGAGCATGATTTTTGTACCTGAAGAACCCTTGCTGAAACACAGAGATACGACGAGTCTTCCTGATCAGCACATCTGAGATTTGGCAGATTTCTATACTGACAAAAAACACCGTGTAGCAGGTGTATTCCTGGTACAATCTCTGACTAAAGGTCTGAAACACAGGGACAGACAATTGATTCATTTAACTGGGCAGCATCCATCCCAACAGAACAAGCGCGTTAATGTCCATATCACATGAAAAGAAGCTTTAGTTTTCCTTATAGAGCTGAAAATTAAAATGTGTTTGATTTTATAATATCAACAAAGTCCCATTTTGGTCCTCAAGTTCGTCTTACGTTTGCTTGGTTTTACTCCAGGTTTAGTCTTGGTTAAATTTGGATTTTGAAACACTTCGACTAATCGACTAATTTGTTTTTAAAAGTGTTCGGTGTAACTCTTCTGTTGGAGGGTCTGCCATCTGCCTGCGTCCATGGAGATGCTATAGCTTTGTCCTGAATGTTCCACAGTACGGCATTCAACTTATCTATCTCCATGGAGACGAGCAGGTGTCAATGTTTTTAAAGCAATAAAACGCACACAATCAAATAGATTTGTTTAATCTTCCATTGCATTGTTCACTATCTGTTCATTTGTACATGATAAATCTAAATCTACAGTCATAGTGTGGAGCATCAGAAAAGTTACATAGAGCACCTTTAAATGAATCGAACTAACCGGTGTATATGAAAAATATTGTGATTGCATATCATGTTTTTGTCTGGTATTGAGCAGCCCTAATTTGAACATTTTGGGGCAGTCATAGGTTATTGCACTCACCCACTCTTGTCCATAACTGTCCTGTAAATCCTGGAGATGAACGTCCTCCCACTGTGAGCGCAGACCCACACACAAGAGCGGGAACCAGCCCTCCTGCGCCATGGCTGTGAAGTAGTCTGTGAACCCTGCAAAGGACTGGATAGCGCCTAAAACAAAGCAGAGTGCAGAGTGCAGAGGGCATTCAGGAATAATGCGCAGTGACGGCAGGAATACTTAGAAAATACATTTAGTTACAGAATAATGAATGTATTTTGTAAAATAATCCATGGTCCGATCACAGATTACTTTCACTTTCACATTATAATATTATAGTGTTAAAACTTAACACAGGAGTAGTGTCGATACTGAGGAATAGGTTCAATCCACAATGCCTATTTCGAAACCACAATGATGAAACAAAAAAGGCACTTTTGTTTTAGACTTTTTCAACGGTAAATGATAGTATTTTTTTTTGGCCTGATGCAATATTTGATGGACAGAAATTCAGTTTAGTGTAAAAAAAACAAAAACAAAACAAGGCTAAATTAGAAAAACTTTGACTAAAATTAACTTCTCTCAGTACATTTCTATCAGATAAATAACTTTCTGTTGTTGCAATGTATTTATTTTCTTGCAATAATGCTTAATGCGTCGGTCAATATTGTAAATATAGTTATTTTGATATTTTTGCATGTATCAAACCATGTGGTCTCATAATAGTTTGGATAAAGCTCAAATTCTTGAACTGTTCAGGAAACGTTCAAGTTAAAACTTTGTCCTGTTTTTGAATTGTTTAGAAACGATAAGTCCTCAAACGAGTATCTGGTTTCGGTACTAGTTTTATACATAGGATGAAAACAGCTTTATGTTTGTGGCACCCTTTGTAATGACTTTATTTATCACTAATTACAGAGAAAGAAAATTTGCACATGCACTCACCACAACAGCTGCGTTTTCTATTATTCTCACCAACACAATTACATGATCAAATACTGCAATGCATTTCTTTGATTTTGGGAAAGAAACTGTACTCTGACTATCACCAAATAGAGTAAATAAATGTACCAGAAAATAGTTACTCAAAGATAGTATTCTGATGTATGTATTTAGTTACTTCCAAACACCAATAATGTTCAATTAGATTCAAGTTTATTTATAAATTTAAAACAACCAAAGTGCTTCACATGAAAGTCAAACCTAGTCTTTGATGTAATTGCTCTGTTGAACTTGACATTATGACATTTCAGACTGGTTTCATGATAATCTAGCTTCAGATAAGAAAGTAAATATCACAAGTGGGTAAAAGTCTTTCCAACCACCTTGGTAACAGCAAAAATACTGACTAAATGCACTTATTCATTTTTTTTTACAGAGATTAATAACTCACCAATCTGAAAGTAGGAGTAGACGGCCAGGGCCTCGTTCACCAGACGGTCTCGACGAGGGTTTCGAGGTTTCAGGTGCATGATGTCGCTCTCAGCTTTCTCATAGGCCAGAGACACAGAGGGGAACTGTAATGGAGTAAATAACACACAGGAAGCATACATTTTACAAACAAAAGCCATTTCAAAAGTATGAAATAAAATCAACTAGTTAAAACAATACATAGAATAATAAATTTGAATAAAAACTAAGCTAAACAATGGAGTAAACAAAAATAAAACA
Organism: Chaenogobius annularis; assembly: GCA_015082035.1. Lineage (NCBI taxonomy): Eukaryota > Metazoa > Chordata > Actinopteri > Gobiiformes > Gobiidae > Chaenogobius > Chaenogobius annularis. The sequence continues at coordinate 817,833 of BJKM01000152.1, forward strand.
AATACTATATACTGTACTGCGTTATATACAGCACAATAGAGCGAGCATACGTAAACTCACTGTAGCATATAATAATCATTTAGAAATAATGAAGTGCACGGTAAAATCATGTAGAGTAAGACACAAATTCAACACAAAAAAAGCCTTTATTCCATCTTGGCAATTAAATATGAAAAACATAAGCAAAGCGTTTCGGCCCACACGGCCTTTATCAGGGCACGGAGACAAACCAAATCCACAACTGTGGATAACTGTGTATAAATGTACCCACGCAGTGCTTCTCGTAATATCGTTTTTGCAATAATTTATTGTAAAACCCAAGATGGGAAAGGGCAAATCACCTGTTTGTATCACCGGGGAATAAAACATTTCAGGCCAATTATCTTACTGTAATTGATATTAAATATAGCCCAGTACGTGTTGGATTGTTCTTTATCATGATGTATCTGTGTCCTCATATAGGAAGTAAATGTGTTTAAATCAAACTGACAAAAACAAAACAAGGGTTACGTTGATAGCAGTTGATAACAGTTGTTAAAAGTTTTACATTATCTATTTTGGTTCTGAAACAAATTATCCAATGAGAAGGCCAAATGCGAGTTACCAGAGCCCAAAACTAGAACCAGTTTGCAATAACTCTCTCTATGATGTGATGGGACTGCTCGGTTAAGCTGATTATAGGACCAGCTGTTACTTTTAACTATAAGATAAGATAATGGACTCACAATGTCGGTGGCCAGTTCGATGAAGAGGATGGTGATGCAGCCCAGAGGCAGAGGCACGCTCACAGTGATGTAGATGAGATATGGAGTCAGCTCGGGGATGTTTTTGGTCAAAGTGTACGCAATGGACTTCTTCAGGTTGTCAAAGATGAGACGCCCTAAAGAGACATGTTTAAAGCACTTCATCCAAACACATTCATCACTAATGTCACTGCACTCTACCCTGCTCCACTCCCGTGACGATGGAGGCAAAGTTGTCATCTAGAAGGATCATGTCTGCCGCGTTCTTGGCTGCGTCTGAGCCGGCAATGCCCATAGCAACACCAATGTCCGCTTTCTTCAGAGCCGGAGAGTCGTTCACACCGTCTCCTGTCACAGCAACGATGGAGCCCTTTGGGAGTCGAATACAAAATAAACGTGTGTTACATATTTCCAGCTCTAATGGAATCTAGTCTCCTGCAATGTAATGGATTTTAGAGATATTGAGAAAAATGCCTTCAAAAAAACTTCACTGACGAGTCCCACGACTGACCCAAGAGAGCATACCAAAAACTGAAAGTACCACAACGAAGAAAAAAATAAATACAAATCGTACAGAACAGGTATACAAAAAGAGTAACCAAAAAGAGTACCCAAAAAGAGGCGACCCATAGACCGGAGAAAGTCTAAAATAATACAAACTAAAATCAAAATAAAAAGTGTGATGAAGATGTAATGTGATGATGTCATTGAAAAAATATGTGTTTTTTTTTTACGCTAGACACAAGAAGAGACAAACATGACATTAAACACAGTATTAGTTTGTAGTTAGTTTGAAGTTCTGTAATGAGTAATCGTAGCATCGTTCACTGTAATGGCATTTTGGCTGATGTTAAAATATCCTGTCCCTGGTCTTTGTAGGATTCTTTCTAAAAACATTTCATTTTACGTCATGCCTCTCACATACATTAGAAATAGAAATAATCAAGACCATCAAATAAAAAATCTAAACATGGACAGTTCAAATATGAACTAGGCTTTGGCCATTTTGTCTTTGGAGAATTCATAAAGTTACACAATGTTTTGTCAGTGTGCATGTACCAGGCGCTGGCAGCTCTCCACTATGATGAGCTTCTGCTGAGGAGACGTTCTGGCAAACACCATTTCCGGATGGTTTCTGAGGGCATCGTCCAACTCTTCACTACTCATTTCTTTCAGCTGACCTCCACTGATCACACAGGCCCGGGCATCTCTGCATCAAAACACGTACAGAACAGTTTAAAAGGCTGATAAAAATGCATTGTGATCTGATATTGTGATTCAGTCATTCTTAGTTTGAGCCAAACTATTTTCCTCACCCACTCCTCCCAATCTGTTTGAGCTCTGAACGAGACAAAAACACTCTCAGAAACAGCAGATATCTATATTATAGATGGATGACTGGATGAGGGATTGCGTACATACACTAAATCTACACCAAATTAAATTATCAGAAAAATGTGTCGCGTCACAGAGGGATTCTGTTTTCTAACTCAGCTGTACTTCCTGTCATTTTCAACTTTTATTTTCCAACTTTTCTTCATGAACTACCACTTAACTGCTGTAAACCCATGACGAATATTTACCATGGGTTTATCCCACCAAAGTAAAGTAATAATAATAAAGAAACATGAAAACCTGTCATATGCACTTTAATAAACTTGTTAAAGACTGAACAGGCCGACCTCTTGTTGACTTGTTCGACTGGTATGCGTTTCCTTTGAGCGATGTCTTCCACGGTCTCACTGCCCTCGGAGATGATGCCCACGTTGGCCGCGATTGCTCGTGCTGTAATTGGGTGATCTCCAGTTACCATGACAACCTGAAAATGTAGACATTGTCCAACATCAGTTTGTGATACGGCGCTGCTGATGATGTTCTAACAGTTGGACACAGTTGGACACCGCCAGGGCTCGTTGATGATTTGAGGGTCCGCTCACATTTACACAAACCACAACATTATCAGGACTAAACCAGGACTAGAACAGGTCTAAACCAGGATCAAGCCAGTAATATTGTTTTAAGTATTTTTTGAACAGTACTGTTACTTGAGTTAAAGTGTTTTATTACTCTTCCCATGGACAAGTCGAAATCTGTGCCAAACACGTGACCTGTGCACGTCTGCAGCCATCTTGATTCTGGTCGCTAATGTAAACAAATGTAAACTCCACAGAAAGTAAACTTTATAAAAGTATCAGACGAGTCTAAATCTAAGTCAGCTGGTTCTGTAATCAACAAATTACATCGTTCAAAACTACAGCTGCATTTAAAAACGCAAATGTGGCTTTGTTGTAGCAAGTTATGTAGAAAATGCTAATAAATGGCATAAAGGTCAAGTGAAATATGGCTTGGAAGTGTTTTTCCCTGTGGATAACAGTGCTGCTCTAAATATTAATTCAGTTTTTGTGTGATTTTGATCTTTTAATGCGTTGATGATGGTTCTTTCCAGTTAAAGTCTGTGTAAAGTCACGAAAAAGCCGTTCAAAAGCTTTGATATCTGGACCGACTTCCCTGTGAGACTTTAGAAAAACCTATACTTTTCAGCCAACATTTGTGAACCAATTTTGCGTTCAGAAAAAGCCGAAGTACAAAAGGTAAACACTCGTCACTTCCCGTAGAAACACTATGTCTCTGACCAGCTGCAATTTAATTCTATTACTGATATGTGTAAGTAAAAAAGAGAAATATATAAAAACAACGCTAAAAGTATTTTAACAATTGCATTTTGTGTATCTTACATTCAGATTAAGGTCTCTGCTTCGAAAATACTAGGTTCTGTGCATAATAATATTCCGGTTTTATTAACACTGAATCATAAAAGAAATATGACTTGAGTCATATTAGGTGGTAAAACTTTATAATAACTACACTTTTAATAGCCTTAATAAAGCATGAACAAAGATGAACAATGAACCAATACGTTTAGTAACCTCTTAATTAATTTCATAACTCCTTTCTTAAGTCGTTACTAAGCTTGAATCATTCTTAATAAATGATTTGTTCATTATGAATTAAGTCTTTGTTCATTCTTTATTAAGGCTGATTAAAGTGCAGTTATTATAAAGTGGTACAATGTTTTAGCTGCTCTGTCCACCTCGGGACAGTAAAATCACATTACCCTGATCCCAGCCGTCCTGCATTTCATCACAGCGTCGGGCACCGTGGCTCTGGGCGGGTCAATCATGGAGATCAGACCCGCGAAACACAGTTCAGAGGTCGGGAAGTTCATCTCATCAGGGTCGAAGCTGTAGCCTCGGGGGAACTCTTTCTCATTCAGATAGACCTGACAGAAACCTGCGGAGAAGACGTGGAGATAAAGGAAAGGAAAGGGAAACTTTACAAAGATAGGAACACTCTCTCTGCAGTTTTTTTCATTCATGTGGGCCAACAATAAAAAGTTATTGAAGAAAAATAAAGACAAGCAGATAAAAGATATAGTAACATAAGACTTTTGCCTCATATTGATTGACCTCCATTTAGTATTTTCTGTTCAAAAACAAATTAAAGTGGCTTCAGTGTTGACTTCATGAACACGCATAAGACATAAGTGGTGTTTAACATTAAAAAAAGCACAATCTATTCCTCCAAAGTCTAAACTCTGCTCCAAAACAAATGTTTGTTCTGACATGACAGACGTTTGGCAGTGAACTCCTCGATCACTAAAACCCCAAGCATTTCATTTCATTTACAATCAGACTGAATCTCAATCTCAACTATAAATAAAAGGAAATTAATTAAATCAAAATTAAATTGGTGTAATCCCAATCCAAGCATGTTTTATAGTAATAAGGTGTTTAAATTGGAGATGGAGTTCAAAACATTCAACTTAAACCTTGTCCACTTAATTTTGAAAGCGTTTTGTTAATATACATAATAAGCAAACAATAACACGTGAACTATAATGATGTGTAAAATGGTGGTACAAATAAATACTACTCTTTTTGAACATTGTCCTTATTACTATTTCCCCCCGAAATAATTTGGTAAATGTATAAGTTTTAAATGTGTTTTTAGGAACTGTATTTGTATGTACTTATAAATAAAATAACTGTAAATCTAAATGAAAGTGTCTCTGACCCAGCACTCGCTCTCCCAGTCCTCCCAGGTCCATGTACGCGGTCTGAAAAGACTCCTTCCACTGCTGGTCCAGGGGCAGCTCTTGGCCTCTTATCAAAATGGAGGAGCAGCGTTCGAGGATTCGCTCTGGCGCGCCCTTCATCACGAGCAGATAACGCAGGTCTAATGGGTCCTCCAGCTCATGGATGGACACCTGCAGACAGACACGGCGGTGTAACACGGAGTAAATCATAGGTACAACATTTCAGCTAAAGGTTAAACAGCTCACCTGAAATTTATTGGTGGAGTTAAAGGGCAATTCTACAACTTTCTTAAAGCGGTTTCTGTACTCCACAATGTTCCCGATGGTGAGCTCAGTGAACTTAAGTAAAGCTGTTTCGGAAGCGTCTCCAACCACAATCCTCTATTTGACGAACAGAGAGAGACAAACAGTTAGAGCACGTTGACAACAGCACAGAGGTGTAAAGTGTGTTTGTGTTACTTTTGGTATGGGGACTCCCTCCTGATCAGGTCTGAATGTGGCTCTGTTGCACAGCGACGCCACACGGGCCAAGAAACGCCAGGTCTCTGACGACTGATCGAAGGACTGACCTGGAGGGAAAATAATACTAAAATAAATTGAAGCTGCTGTTAAATATAAACTGGCCTCTTGGGAAGCTGACACCCTGTAGTTTTGGCTTCTGTTGTCTGATTTACCCCATTTGTAAGTGGTAATAACCTATACAGCATATTCAGATTTCCTGCCTAGATTTTACCGTTGGTGTAGGGAAATATAGGCTGTTAAACCGTTGATTGAGCATTTGTTGTGTTGTGACAATTCTCATTTCAAAGTTTAAGCCTAAAAATTAGATGTGTGCATTTAAAAAGCCCAATGAAATTATAGAATTAAGCCTTGTTTTATATAGTTTGTGTATTTGGAGTACAAGCTAATCTTGATTCTTTCCACAATGGCTGATTTGACTGGAAATATAAGTGTTATAGTTTTCCCTTTGTTTCACATGCCCAGGAGCTTATTTTTATCAGATGATTGACAAAAGGGAATAAACAAAGAGCAGCAAAACGTCACAGAAGTTTATGTACATTACAATCCCCCTATAAACCTAATAAATGTTATCTCACACACTCTACCTGCTTTCCTTATAAACCTATAGGTTGAGTTCATGTCACATTTGAACACTTCTAGTTCAAAGGACAGGTCAGAATTAGGGTTCTCAAAAATCAGATATTAATCGATAATAAAACTAGTATCGAAATTAGATCCTCATTTGAGCATCATGCAGAGGAGACAATTTGACCTTTCCTGACCAATTTAGAGTAATCTTGAGCTTATTTTATTTATTATTTTTGGTGTAGAAAATGACAGCCAAGAGTCTAAAATAGAGGGTTTTTTATAATCATTGTGGTATCAAAATTGGTATCAAGTATCAAGCCTATTCCTTAGTATCAAAACCTAGTTGAAATTTCCGGTTTTGACCTGGTTTATGGTTAGTACATCTGTAAAAAAGACTTTAAACCATTAGAATAACCAACAATAGTGACCAAGTTCAACATTTGTGGGTCATAAGTTTGGAGTCTGAAATCAAAACTAAATAAAACTGTTGAATGTGAACGCAGCCTGTCTATACTGTCACTAACTGCACCTGACTGATCCTCGGTGGTGTCGGCGGCGTGGATATGATTGTCGAACCACAGATGAGCCACAGTCATCCTGTTCTGGGTCAGGGTGCCGGTCTTATCAGAGCAGATCACGGATGTGGAGCCTGCACATAACATAACAGAGATTTAATAACAATAATAACGTGAGAATTGAAACATCAGTAAAAACATCCGCGTACTAACCAAGTGTCTCCACAGCTTCTAAGTTTTTGACGACACAGTTCTTCCGGGCCAAACGTTTAGCCGTTAGTGACAAGCAAACCTGTTGAGAAATCAGTGGGTTAATTCTTTTTCTTTTTCAAGTATTGACTTTTACACTCAGACGAGAAGGCACAATGACATTAATAATAAACAAGACTTCCATTTCTGCCACGTTTTAATGCATGCCCTTTTTGATTGAATATATGTTGTTTTATTATTGCTCAGTGTTTTATGTTGCACCTTAAGGCCGAGACAAGTTCCTATGTTTGTGAATTTTGTTCATTGACAATGGCAATAAACTCTTTCTGATTCTGATTCTGATTCTGATTTATCAAATATGAAGTGTAATCAGTGGGTTACTTTCTAATTTAGTTCAGTTTAGTGTATTTGCCAAAAAACACATGTGCAGAAAAGCTCAAAGTGCACAACAAAACATCAAAAACAACCACATAAACAAAGAATGGACATACGTTACAAAACACTAGAAGTACCATGACAAGGGTTGACACTGTGAAAGTTATATGATTTTTTAAAAAGTAATGGAAGTACTTGATCCTAATAGTTAATGTGCAGTGCTCAAGCGAGTGACGGCTTTGAATGGAAATGTCTCAGAAAACAGTAAATAAAGTGCTTTACTCACCGTAACAGTAGCCAGCAGTCCCTCTGGCACATACGCCACCACAATAGCCATGAAAAAGATCATGGCCTCCAGGAAAGCATAGCCAATGAACATGGCCACAACAAAGAAAGTAAAGCCGAAAAAGATTGCGAGTCCAGCGATGATGTCAACAAAGTGTTCAATTTCTATGGCAATCGGCGTTTTCTCATTTCCCACTCCGCTGGCCAGACTGGCAATTCGACCAATGATAGTGCGGTCGCCGGTGTTAATGATGACCCCAGTGGCAACACCTGAACACAACATGAAATAATACAAACATGAAACCTATGTAATATCTTCATTTTTTCTAATATGAAGGCGAGACACTGCGGAAGAACAGGGAAAAACCTTCAATTTAGAATGTCAGTTTGAGACGTCTTCTTTTGTTATCATGTAATGCATAAATAAATAAATAAATAAATAAAGGCATTTTGTGTACAAGTTGGGGAATCTGACAATAGGATAGATCCAAATTTAAATCACGCTTCATTATGTTGACATATTAGATTAGAAACATTTACAGAAGTGTACATCTTACTTAGATATTTGAGTAAAATAGATCTTCCTGAAAATGTACATTAAAAGATTTACATATTCAAATTTTGCCTTGTTTTCTTTAAAAATTTGGCAAAAAAAACCTTAAACCATAAATCCGAGTCAGAATTAGGTATCAACAAATCCCTCAAAAGTCCCACATGAATCTATGTATGCAAGTCGTTTAAATTAAATAATAAAACGTCTTTAGATGCAGCTGTACAATTCTGTTATAAGCGCATGAGCGTTGTGTATGTTGAGAGAAAAAGATGCCAGTATTGTCTCGCCTTAATCTTGTTCACGTCGTACCTTCTAGACAGGTTGTAGAGAAGAAGGCGATGTTTCGGGTCTCCAGCGGGTTTTCGTGTGTTACATTCTGGACTCCTGGTCTGTGGTTCGGACTCCCCAGTCAAAGATGAGTTGTCCACCTGGTACAGATCAAAAACAGACAGGTTCATGCAATACAAATATTGCAACATTCCTCCTTAATCAATCAGCTTTAGTTAATAAATAATATATAACAGTGTAATAAGTCTTTTGGTTCTGTTTATAATGACCGTACCTTGCAGGCTTGAGCAGTGATGATTCTGATATCAGCAGGAACCCGGTCTCCACCTTTTATCTCCACCAAGTCTCCCACCACCAGCTCGTATGCATTGATCTGGTTCTTCTGGCCATTGCGGATCACCACGGCTTGCTGTGTTTGTTCAGCATTTAAAGTTAAGCGCAGTCAGGTTCAAATAAGCGTGGGGAGCGTGAAGAGTAAGCGATAATAACAAACCTGTGGCACTAGATTTTTGAAGCTGGCGATGATGTTTGTGCTTTTAAACTCTTGGTAGTAGCCGAAGCAACCGGTCACAACCACAACAGCGATAAGAGTGATGGCCAAATACAACTGTTTAAGGAACAGATCACATTTAGGACAGGTTAGATAGGTTTTAGTCATTAATTATACTATTCAGATTTGCTGTATTATTTTGACTAGCTTTTATTTTGCTTACTGACTGAACATGAGCAGAAGAGACAGAAGAAAATACTGTACACAATAATACTACTTTGGATTTATTTGGCATTTTTCAAAGTAACTCAAAGACGCTTTAAATAGTTATAGCATACCACGAGGAAATGACAAGTTTTGAGCTGTTTTTCCAAGGTGTTCAGTGCTAAAGCTTGTGTAATTTATCCAATAGTAAACTACCCAACACTTAAAATATATTACAACACCTTTATTTTATTAAATTCATGTTTAAACAGCAAGAAAAAATATGCTCCTTGATTCATGATTTCTGGATTTTTGTTCTGTTTGGAGATCATTCCGGTTTCTAAATCACCAATATACTTTAAACCATCCAAGAATATTCAACTGTTTTCCCCCAAACTGCTACTTAACAAGTCACAACATATATCATGGTACTATCCCGCTTAACTAAGCAATAATAGGCCCTAAAAACAACAACAAAAACATTTAAAAAAGATGGCATATATCGGGTGGACGACTGGATGATGTCCCTCTTTTGGTTGTTCTGTCCCTCGTCCCACTTACTAAGAAAATGTCCCACCTTTTCAGTCGTGTCACAAACGTGTCATAAACTCAATAACAAGTGATATTTACACAGAAAACAAGACTTTTTCTGCTTTGAAATATGTTGGTTTCTTTCTATAGTTTTCAGAATGGTGAAAAATTAGGACTGTTGCCAAATTAACCATTTAAAATTAAATAGTCTTTTTGTATTATTAATTATCTTCTGAATGGGGAAATGTTATGTATAACCGGAAGCCGAAACTCATGAATTGTAGATTATTATCTACAAGCTTAAACTCTGACAACTTGTCCCTCGTTTTGTATAATTTGAGGTGGTCGCCCGAGTCATATGCACTTTAAATGTTCGAGATGTTGTTGAGAAAAACTGAGTGAAAAAGACAGGCTCACATTGTCAAAACTGGTCAGATTTCCTCTTGCGAGTTCGATCCCAAAGGCGATGAAACAGATGACAGCTGCCACCCACATCAGACACTGCAGACCCCCAGCCAGCTGCCGGCGCGAACTTCACGTACTCCGGTGTGCCTTTGGGGGGCTTCAGCTCATTGGGACCATCCCGCTCCAAAACCTGACCCGCAAACGCTGTGGTCAGGCCCTACACACAGAGAAATGCTCACAAGTTTAATGTTTTGGTTTTTTTTGGGTGTAGACCTAAATAAATAAACTAAAAGAGGACCAATGTACAAACAAATGAGATCAAATTAATTAACATCAAGCACCTACGCTATTGCACCGAATGTTGCTTTTGTTTAGTTTGCTTTGGATTTTTGCCTTTTTCATTGAGAAAACTAAAAAAATCTATTTAAAAACAAAGAAATATATAGTTTTACCTTCGTAACGCTTGTGTTGTACCTCATTTCTAGCTCTTCAATTGTAATTTCATGGTCATCCTAAAAGGAAAAAGGGAACTGGTCACTCAGCATAAGTCACAAAAGCAAGTTATGTTTATGTGACATTATTCATAGTTTGTATTAGTTTTATTTTTCAGCCATTAAAAAAAAAAAAAACTCGTACAATGTCCATTTCTTTCTTCATGCCCTCCAGTTTCTCCTTTTTCTTCATTTTCTTCTTCTTTTTCTTATCCATGTCCCCATCCATCTCAAACATGTCGTATGTATCCTGCAGGTAAACAAAAAAAAAGGCAAATTAATCTTCATAAAATAAAAAAATAAACTGACCTTGTTCAAGCTTACTACACTTACATGCATTACCTTTTTTCTAAAGTTTTACCAATAAAAAGTCAGTCTATGGCCATTCGCACCCATTAATTATTCTCAAACCCAATTAACATAAGCCTAAAAATGATAAAGTATTGTCAATTATGATTAAAAAATAGTAAAATACTTAAATGCTGAAAAACAGAAGAACAAAAAGCAGATTAAAAAAACTGGCTGGTTTGAACACATTTCTGATTTCTGATGAATTGCTGGAATATTATCTGATTATCGTTATATACACTAAACTATGCACAAAATATCTACCTTTTTCGACATGGTTGCTGGTTTAATCGGCTCTCCCAAATCAATGGAGGTCCAGACCACTCGTTCCTTTTTCCTCCCCGAAATTTTGGCTGAACTCCGGCCTCGCTCACATTCAAACACAATTTGGGGAACAGGACAAATTTGAAGTCCAGTCTTTTATAGCGCCTCCTCCGTCACATCCGTCATCAATGTCACCTTTCCACAGGTCAGTCACACGCGCAGCCTCTCGTTTCGTGGGCCCTGCGCGGCCTGAAGCCATTTCTTATCGGGTTACTGCACGTTTTTGTGATAAACTGATTGGAGTAGAGAACAAAAGAAGGTTATAAACACAGCAATGTCACTCAGTCAATGCAAATGATTATTACAGTAAGGGCTGAGGATCTAAAGGGTGTATGGAAGCGAACAGTGAGCTATGTCCACTGCATATTTAGATTTTTGTCATAAAATACAAAACAAAGCCATATCTAGGTTTGCTCTGTAACGGCCTGAAAGGTTGGTGTACGTGGATTTATTTATGTATTATTTCAAAATGTTTTAACAATGATCTATTGTCTAATTGGTAAATAATTGCTGCACAAAGTTTTTGGCATCTCAGTATGTGAAGAGTGCGCTGCTTTTAGAACAAAAGGTCAGTTCAAAGTTACTGCAAGGTCACTCCTGCTTTTTTATTCTTAGCCATCGAATGCAGAGCTTTCTCAAACGGATTGCTGTATAGAATTTGAAACTTAAATGTATCCTCCAAATGTGAAATATCTCTGGATGAGTTGCTCAGTGGTAAAACACCAGGAAGCCACATTGTGTTGGGTTAATCAGCTGTGCCACCTGAGGCCTCTGTCCTGCTCAGCACAGCTCAGGTGAAGTGTGTCTAGTCTTTGTCCATCACTGTCAGACACAGAGCACAATAACTGTATCTGTGCTCCTCCTGGTCTGTGCACTGCAGAGACAGGCCGATCATTCACGTCCCTGTGTGTGTCATTATAAGTCCAAACCACTAAAGACACAACAAGTCCATAGTTACTGTAATAATAGTCTAGTATTATGTTTTAATAGATAGAAGGTCAAACTCACCAAGACATGAACCACAAAACCATGCAGTTACCGGTTTTGTAAATATTAGATAAGAAATCTTACTGGCTAAGGCATTAGTAGGCATTTTTTCTCCAGAGAGCTGAAGGCTGTTTTTATTATTGTATTAATTTTGCCCACGTCATATTTCTATTTCATATTTCTTCACACAAACTAAATGTCACACAGTGTAGGTGTTTGCTGCAAAAATGATGACACATCTTCTCATATCATGGATGGCATTTGGCCACTAGTGGGAGGTAAAGATCGGTAAACATAACATGAAGCCACTGTGAGAAGGGATCATCCACTGTACATTGGTCAACATTATAACACGATATAAGCCCATAAAATCACCTTTAAAACCCGAACCACAGTCTATGTCCAGGACTCAATAGGGCAAAGGGCAACGAAGATTAAACTGGAAATAAATCGTTCTTCTTCTGGATTCACCGTTTTCCATTTGTAACTCACGTCCAAGCATTGAATAATCTTGCACTCTAATTTGTAATGAAAATGAATAATACAAGCTTTTTGAAAGCTGACAATGGGAGCGGGTCACGTGACTTTGAGGCTGACGTCATAATCGCGCGTCGGTGGCTGTCATATAACATGTGAACCGGCTCCTGCAAAAAAAATCTTATATTAAGGTAAAGCTTGATTGATCTGAGGTGTCTGATGTGTACCGAACAGTAAAAGCTACAATGCGGTGCAGAAAAACCCTTTTAATCTTTAAAGGTTGAGAGTAACGTCTAGTTTCACTGACTGTCGACAAGGTCAGGAATTAACCTTAATGACATGAAACGTCTCATTTACAATGAAACAACATTGTTCAAAATGCGTTTATCCTTTGTCAAGTTCAGACAAGTTCATACTCAATAAAATCTTATCTGAAATTTTGCCAATTTTGGTTAATGTTCGCTACGAGAATGCTAAGTTTGTTAGCCGCAAAACTGTCCTTGCATTTTATCTTTTACAACCCCTACTTTTTAACTGGGCAATACATTTGTCTGTTCGTCTGTATTAGACTTTTGCATTGTGCAAGGCTTCTTTACCTGTCAATTGTGTTAAAAGTAAAACTATTTATAGTCAGTCAAAATCTATTTATATTCTACCCGGAACACTTATGCCTTTATTTTGTCGAAGATTACATTTTTAATATTTTATTTACTCTTATTAATCATTATTTACTGTTGTATTACATCGTGGAAGCCAATTCTTTGTTTGCCAATTTTGCTCACTTACTATGGCAATAAACCCATTTCTGATTCTAATACACCTTTTCCCTTTTCCCTTTCAGGTTTGTACTGGGATATGTTTGCAATGAGACGCGCAGCCTGAGTACAGTGAGTCCTCCTGTGTCTCTGTGTCTCTGTGACCTGTCGCTGGCACCATGTCCAGCCGTGCTCTGGTCAGATGTGGCCGGATGCTGTGCCTGGTTTGGGCTCCTGCAGTCACCGCTCGCCTGTTGCCCGCTGTGGCTGCAGAGGGACACAGGATCCCTCTATGGGCCACTGTGGGACAGAGGCTCATGTGTGAGGCAAGGACAGTAAAGAAAGAAGACAGTTTGCCTATTCTGCCCACACGCACACTGCTGGACGACCTGGTGGATAAAGCAGTTGAACCAGAGGACATCCTGCAGGCTTGGATGGAGAATTCAGGAACAGGCAACCAAGCAGCCATTACCCTTAAAAAGTGGACTCATTTGCTTATAAAAATAAGGGGAAAGTTTAAGGATCAACCGCCCGAACTGTTGGCAGATCCTAGGCTGAAGGATATGTTGACCACGTTGTCAAAGGAGGTCTGGAACATGGAATTAATACAATTTTAATGTACACTTAAGCATGATTAGAGCCCTCTTATCCCATCTTTGTTCTTGCACAGGTGTCTTTAGTGTGGAACAGCGCTCTGGTGTCTGCTGTGCAATCTCTGTGGATCATGAACCTGCCCCCCACGGATCCAGTGCTGAATTCTGTTCAGACTGAGATCCTGTGGCGCATTCGCAGATTCACCTACAAACAGCTGGCGCATCTGATCGACTGGGGCACTGGCCATAGAGGACCGCAGGATGTGGCAATAGTCAACGCTGCACTGAAGCATCTGGAGCTACGTTGGACAGAAATCGCTGATGTTAAAACAATCACCACACTTCTATCCAAAGGCGAGCGCATGTCTCCTACTCTAATGGACAGACTGGAGGATAAGGTCTCTGGAAATGCAAGTGTTTTGTGCAAGAACATTTATGACAGTACTATAACAAATCTTCCATGTTGTTAAACGTCTAGGCTTTGGAGTTTGCTGAAGGTTTCTCAACAGAAGATATTCGTAAAGTCTGTGTGTCATTGGCAGCACAGAGTCGTCGCTCCGTCCCTCTTCTCAGAGCTCTGTCTTACCACCTTCTGCAGAAGTCTTCATCAGAGTTCACCACTCAGCTTATGCTCGATATGGCGTTTGCATATGGTAAAATGTGCACTAGAACACCAACATCTAACATCCCAGTCAAAACCATACTTATCACTATAATTATTTTACAGTTTCTCAAGTGGTGTTTATTTTGTTAAATTTTTCTTTTAGGAAAACTGAATTTTCATCATACTCAGGTGTTTCAGCGCATGGCCTCTGAGCTTTTACCCAGAGTCCCTGAGCTCAGCCCTTTAGAAGTCATTCGTTTTGCCAAATCTTTCGGTTTCCTCAAATGGCTCCATCTTCCTCTGTTTGAGGCCTTTGCTGAGGTTTGAGACGACCTCCTTTTTAGCTTTTAGATTATTTGGGCTAAAAAGGTTGCAACAATATATTGACTTTCCTGATCTGATTCAACAGAGTTATGCTTCAAACTGTGAGAAGTACAATGTTTTTCAACTCTCCAACATCCTTATGACATTTGCTCGACTTGGTTTTCAGCCAAGCAAAGGAGATGAGTTCTATTCAAAGGTATTTTTTTCTATTTGGGAGTTTTTCATTGTAGATTTAGTGATTAATAATGAAATCTCCTTATTTTCCACAAAGGTTCACTCATCCCTGGAGAAGTCTCTCTCCAGACTCGACCCTTTCCTACAGACAGATGTGGCATGGTCCTTGTGTGTGTTACAGCAGGCTAAACCACAGTATCTGATCCCTCTATTACAAGAGCAGCACATCTCCACTCTGACAGGTGAGCTGCTTCATCTCAGGAAGCATGTAATCTTCTAGATTCTTTGACATTTTCTTAGTTGTATTTTTCTTCATCATGTAGTTGATTTAATCTCAATACAATCCTAACCGAGTGTGTAATATATAAACATTTATTTATTTGTAGTTGAAGTGGACAATCATTTTAATGCTAGTTTCAGTAAATGGCTGTAAAACACACCAGATTCCACAGCTAAAAAGATGATGAATTGCAGTGTGAATTTTGATGACGAATTTAAATGGGGTTTTAGTTTAAAATCTGTTTTTGTTTTAATTTAAATTGTTTTAAGTATTTGTTTTAGTTTTTGTATCGGTTTAGTTTAAAATGAAGGAATACATTAACAGATTTAGTGTTCAAAAAACGTTATGTCAAGTATATATATTGCATTGATGAAAACTATAACTATTATTTGACCAAATAAATGTTTGCATTATATCGGAATTGTTTTGTAAACGTGTAAGCATTTTTAATTTCCCTTTTGAACCATTTGCAGACAGTGCCCCGGCTCGCAGAGATAACTATCGGCTTAAGATGCTTCATATCGCAGCCACTCTTCAATTAGAACATCCAGGGTCCTTCAACACAGAATCCTCTCAAAGTGCTCTGGATGCCCTACCACACCAACGCCCCATCTCGCCCCTCTCAACCCTTCAGACCAGCCTCAGAGAAACCTTAAACATTCTGGTGGACGGCAGAACAGATGCGCTTCGTGTGGGTGTTGACACCGTCTTTGGTTGGACTATTGGTAAGTCCCAAAGCTTTCTGATGATAACACACACACTTAAAACTGTTCTGTGTGTGTAACTGAATGGCTGATTAATTAACTGCATTTCCGGTGATCAGAAGGTGAAATAGTCGTGGACAATGACAACAAAGCAGTTAACATGATGTCCTTCAAAGCACCACATCTATCCAGTGGAGGAGGACAAGACAGTGTATCTGACGGAGCTCGCCGGTGAGTTCTGCATTTATCTATACTCCAAGCTTCACTTTTAATTGTTTTAGTCGATAAATGAAGTGATTGTTTTTTAAAGGTCATGCCTAGAAACAGAATTGGGAAATGTAGTATTTTTGATCAAAGTTGTAAAGCTTTGTGATATGTTGTTATAGACTTGCTTTCTTGGCCTGGGAATTTCCAAACTTCTGCTCAAAGAGTAAAGACCTCTTGGGACGTTTCGTTATGATGAAGAGACACCTTCAGCTCGCAGGCTTCATCACAGTGGAGGTGAGGCGCAATTTACGGTCAATATTATAATTACCTGTCACATAAACATGTCATCAAATGTATTTACAAAGCACAACCTGAGGTGATCAAAGGGCTGTACAGGCAGTGTATACATTACACATGATAATAGTAAACAAGAAAATAAGAAGGACGGAAAAAAAGTTTAATAAGCTAGAAAATAAACGTATTAAACAATGTGATGTGTTTGTTCTTTATACATTTATTTGAGTTACAGTAGTTTGGCTATTGTTTGGACCATACTAGGATTGCTTTCTCTCCCCATTTCAATCAAAATATATTTATATTGTGCTTTTTATACAACAAAATGTCCCCTGACATCCTCTGCACTAATTCAGCACAGTCAAGTCAGTGTTAAACTTTACTCTGATTTTACACCAAGGCATTTCACTTAGCTGCATTTATTTATATTCTGCAGATCCCAAATGTTATTGTCTTTTAGGAAAAGAATATTCAAGATTGCAATCAGAAATGCAACCCACAAAAAGATGTTTTCATTCTGTGTTTTTTCTTAGTAGAAATGACTTTGCTGATCGTGTACGTGATCGTCAGAATAGAGTTTGCTTTTACTTTTCATGCACATGTCAGGTATATGTATTGGGCGGCATCGTAGAGCAGCGGTTTGTGCTCTCGCTTCACGGTCTTGAGATCTATTTCTGGTGCAGGGCCTTTCTGTGTGGAGTTTGCATGTTCTCCCTTATGTGTCTGTGTAGGTTTCTTCCGGGTGCTCCAGTTTGTCTTACCACTATAAACATGTTCAATAGGCTCCTCCCCTGAAAAAGAGATGTTGCCCAGGGACTACAGGTGGAAATTAGCACTTGAGCTACAACCTGGTGCAATGCATCGCACCTGTTAAAGTAAATGTGCACTGTCGTGGTATCGATAAATAAATAAACTGACTAACTCGTGTCTAGTTGTGTGAAGGCCGCTTGACTATGCTGCCTGCTGGCATAGAGATGCTCCTACGAATAGTTTCTTTTGTGAGGCAGAGTGTGACGTTTTCGGGCCATGCAAACAGTGGATATAATGAGAGCTGGGAGTCAGGCTGGTCCCTCTGCAGTCGCTTTCATAAATTGAGTCCCGCAGCAGCCTCATCTAGGCCAGTCCAAACTCTCACATGTCTCTCTTTTCATAATGCATTATTGCAGTTTTTATTAGACTTTGGGAATGTGTCATCAAACCATAACAAGTGTCCGCAATACCTATACTATTGATAAGAAAACGGGATTGTATTTATTGTCACACCTCAACTGCTGTTAAGTATAATTTTAAAACGGTGCCAATTTAATATTCTAAATGCTGGAGTTTGTATTCTCACAATTGTATTTTGGCAATATGGTGATAAATCTATTTACCCAGACGTCAATGCAAGGGTTTCTTTTATGGCTTCAAGGTTAAAATATCAATCTTAAAGTGGTCTTCAATGTTGAACATATGTGGTTGTCAAAGATTTTTTGGCCCAACGGTTTTGTTGAAATGAGGAGAGGGTATTCTGTAGGGACTCGGTAAACAATCACAGTCCAGAGGCAAACTATCGTGGGTTCACCTCCCACGGGTTCACTCCGGCGGGTTCCTCCCGCGGTTGTTCCTCCGCGGGTTCACCTCCCGCGGGTTCACCTCCCGCGGGTTCTCCTCCCGGCGGTTCTCCTCCCGCGGGTTCTCCTCCCGCGGGTTCCCTCCGCGCGGGTTTCCCCCTCCCGCGGGTTCACCTCCCGCGGGTTCACCTCCCGCGGGTTCTCCTCCCGCGGGTTCTCCTCCCGCGGGTTCTCCTCCCGCGGGTTCCCCTCCCGCGGGTTCACCTCCCGCGGGTTCACCTCCCGCGGGTTCACCTCCCGCGGGTTCACCTCCCGCGGGTTCTCCTCCCGCGGGTTCACCTCCATGACACTTTACTGAATGTCTTAACACTACAACTGTCCTTTCTAATGTAGTCTTGAAGCTAGAAAAAAAAATACAAAATAAGATCGTGTATTAGTTTGCAACTGTGTAGAGTTGTTCCATGACTGTTATTTGCACTTTTAAGTATAATTTTGGCCTGTTTATCTTAATGAACATTGCTGCTTGCTTTCTACTATCATGGCCGACTTTTTTCCCTACCCCATAACGTTCATCTTATGTTGTACAGAGGCCTGTTTCAGTGTCTGTATTCTGAAATGCAACATGTTTCTGAAGAAATTATAGACTATACGAAAGAATATTAAAACCACTTTATCCTACGGACACAATAATAACAACCCCAAAGCAGGATAAGCCCAGGAAAGACTTTTCTAAATGTACAATATCTTTAGAAAACATGAGCTGCAACAAATAAATGGCCAAATGAAACGTAATTTAGCACTCCGTTTGTATCTATAATAGAAGTTACTTATTTGACCTTCCACAACTTGGATCTTATTGTACAAGAATAAATGCTGGGAACTAGAACAAAAGAAGTTTATCCCCCAAAATTATTGTTCCATCAATCCCCATGATGGGCCTAATTTTTATTTTATATATATATATATATATATATATATATATATATATATATATATATATATATATATATATATATATATATATATATATACAAATTTGTCATTTGTGTTGTCATTTGTGTTGTTCATTCTGCTCTTTTTCAGGTGCCTTTTTACGACTGGTTGCTGCTCAAGAGTGACTTCCAGAAACTGTCATATCTGAAGGATAGAATTGGAAAAGCCGTGGCTGAGGACATGGCCAAGTGAAATGGACAGTGGCGATAGTGCAGGCTCAGCTAAACGAGAGCTTCCCCGGCTCAATGGGACCACAGGGAATACACACAAACACCCACGCTCACAGCACTGCAGAAAGAATCAACCTGCTCATATTTTGTGAAGGGAGGAAATATTAATATATTTATGGTTTTGGTTCCCTTGGCAACGTACGGGGCTTTCCCTGTTTCCATGGAGATGATGAGCAAGAGGTTTAGGAGGCAAAGAGACGGAAATAAACATTACTGCAAGCGAAACATCTTAACTTCTGCAAGAAAGAGATGCCCTGATATGTAACGCAGAGTTGTGTCGGTCACTGAGCAAACGACGCCCACATTGTCTTGGATTGTTGACTTATCAGTATGAAATAAAACATTTTATTACGTTACATGATTGAAGCTGAATTTGGTCTATATGGATTGAGCGTGTGGATAAGTACCAGTGGGGTATGAGAATATGCTTCACCCAAGAGGTGGGCAATATACAGTTATATATACAGAGTTATTGATAGTATTGTGAATGTTGCTCTGAAGATATGCAAAATTGTAATATCTGGTATTAAAAATATCAAAATTCTGCTAAAAGAAATGCAAATAGAAGAGTGTTGTAATTTTCAGCATGTGTGTAGAGGAAATGTTAAAATCCCTGATTATTAAACCTCAGAAAATACATTTCATTTCTGTTGGATTGCCAAAATATCCCAGCATAATATTTTTGTCAATTTTGTCAATTTCAGCCTCACCTACTTTACATTATGGGTCAAAATGTGCACAATATTTATATCAAATTCACAAAAAAAAGAAATTCTTCCAACTGGACAAAGTTTTTATATAGTCTGTAGAAGTGTATATAATGTCACTGCCTTATATACCAGATCACTGTCAGAGGAGCTGAAGACTACTTGGATGAGTGGCAAAATGTATTCACACAGTCCAGTTTGTCCAGAATTCCACGTTCTTTTTCTATGGAGCCTACCTGGACGACTGAGAGTTTACACAGACGATACTTAAAATTGTGACAAATAAGCATCATTTAAATAATTATTTAATATTACCTACTGTATAATTACAATTATATAATTAGTGATGAGATTATTCAACTTTCAAAATAGTTCGAAATAAGAAAGAGTGCATTTGAGAAACATAAACAAAAATGGTTTCTTACATTAATTTTCTCATTTCCCAGGAGCTAGTTTCCTGCCCCTCTCCTCCCTCAGGAATCACCGGCTCGATTGACGGACAGCTGACTTACACCCGACTGGCACTTCTTGTATTGAACCTCTTGGTCATGGCATCTTCTTTGGCTGGATCAGCAAACCCACGGCGCAGGAGGCTGGCTCTGTTTTAAAACACAGTGCTTCTATTTTTGTGTCATTTTGGAGGTCAAATGTCCAGCACAGTTACTTATAGATGAGTTTTGCTGATTGGGCACTGCATGCTGAGGATTCAGTTGCCACGGGAACAAATGTTAGATTGATGCTGCTTCTTGTACTTTAAGTCATAGCTAGTTTGAGATCTAATCAAAACTTTTTTAAAGGTGCGCTGTGTAACTTTGGTCTAACTAGCGGGTGGATAGTTCTCAACCCATCAAGATGTTATTGCTTTGCCTGGAATGTTCCACAGTATGTCATTAAACATATTACAGCTCATATCTGTGGAGAGGCAACCCCGCTCACAGTCAGAATGCATGCTTTTAAGGTGTTTTTTGCGACGATTAAAAGCGCATGTAAGTGATAAATGAAATATAGGCCTAATGGTGCCATATGGTGCCCTTTTAAATAATATTCATTTTCCTTTCTGTGTGCGTTTACTTCGCTTTTGTTTACTTATGTGTTTCACTTTTGTTATTGCAGTACTGGTACTTTCCTTCAAGGTTGAGGGCAGTACTGAGAATAGGCCAGTTGAAATCTGCTGACATCATCTCTCAAGATCCAGTTGTATCCTGGTGGAGAGAGAGGGAGAATAAAGATGAGGGAGGGAGAGAGGAGACAAGGGAGGAGAGAAGAGAGGAGAGGAGGGAGGGGGCAGCAGTTGGGCATAGGGAAGAGTACACTGCGGCTCAACCCCGCTCTCTCTTACTCAAATGGACTCGGCATCACAACTGCAGCACCACAGCCTCTGCTCTTCTCTGCTGCTGCTGTTAGTCTTTTCCCCCAAACTCATCATTGACCGTCACATGCTCTGATCCCCCTCTCCTCCTCCTTCTCCTCCTCCTCCTATCCCTCCTCTTTCACTCACTGACTGCGCGGCTGTATGTTTTATTGGTGCGTCAGAACCACAGTGAGCCAAAGAGTGAAGCATGCCTGGGGAGAGCATCCGCAGATCTGGCCCCGCTGACAAGCACCTCGAGCTGGGAGCCGAGGACGCAGAGCTCCCTGGACCAGGTAGGACTTTGGACAATTTGGATAATGACTCTTGTTTTAATGCACTGAAAGCATGTCTTCCTTGTGTTGACTTATACTGTACATACGCCATGATTCAGCAGCAGCAGCCTCTTCACCAAACTGCAGATTGTGTCACTCCTAATATTACGCTTTCACAAGTCTCCACCTTTGTCCTGAACTCTGCCTGCATCGTCATGTAATTGCTTTGTTCACAAATACTCTGCCTAAAAACTATTCCTGCTGTGTTTGTTCCCCATCCCTAAGCTCATCTCTATGAAACAGATTCACAGGAGGCTTGGGCAGTGTTCAGAAACCTTCCTCTTTCCTCCTCCTCCCCCTCATTCCCTTCCTCCCCTCGACGAACATGACACAGCAGCTTGGCAGTGCACTGTACGCACATAGACTGAAAAAGAGCTGCTGTTATTGAAGTCAACTGCCTTGTCATGACATCATTTGTACAGTGGAAGATAATGACGAGACTGCCAAAACACGTACATTATCAAATCAAGTATCTGCTTAGTTGTCATTAAAAAAAAAAATATTTGATGTGCTTGAGTTCGTCCTGTGGTAGAATTGTTGAAACTACACACTGGCAGACCAATTCTGGGCAAGAACTGCAGGTGGAAATTGGCAACTTGGCACAAACATGTTTTCTCCCTTGTGCAGGTCAATGTTTTTTGTATGCAATGTACTTGATAAGCGCATTGAAATACCAAACTAAGACAATTGAAACCTCTTCTTGTACTGTGTGGTTTGTTAGGAGTAAATAATTCAAACCACTGTTGTTGCCGTTTTCCCCTTGCAGTTAAACCCGAGGCTCCATTCAGGCTGGAGTTGCAAATTTAGTGACGCAGCTTCAGCCCGTCCGATTTTCTGTATCCTGCTCTTTATTCCAGTCAACATAGTGTCTGATTTGACTGGCTTTCCCCAGAGAAAATGCAGACAATCCTGAAAAACAACAAGCTCTGCCTCGGTCTATGGTCAATACGCATCAATAGCAAAAGCAGAAAATGGGTGGAGCATTTTGCTTCTGAAGAATGACAGAGATTAGGGGGGAAAAAAGTCAATTATTAAGTGAACCTTAGCTCCAGGGAAACAGGAAGTATGTTATTTGTGGCTTGCAGTGCTTGTGTGATAGAAGCCAATAACTATTTGAACTGAGGTCAAATAGAAGCAATGGCCCACTTAAAGGGAGGCTCTGTTATCTGCCGACTGCAGTGAACAGAATATTGATTGTAAAGCAGATATACAGTGCTGTGTGTAGTATAGAAATTGGTTTAAGCATGACAACATATTTAAGAATCCCCTGGGGACTAAATCTGATTTGTAAGTTACACACTGTTTTATTGAAAATCCTTTCACTTTTTGTCACATTTCTGGTGGAGCGTACGCCACCTGCTTGTCTCTATGGAGATTAGCTTGGTCAAGAATGTTCCACAGTATGGCATTAAACCGTACTATCTCTATGGAGATGAGTAGAAGATGTAACCTGGCAAAGTTACAGGTCAGATCTGTGGAGAATTAAACCCACCCACAGTAAGAATGCTCGATTTTCTAGGGTTTTTGAGCAATAATAACTTCTATAATATCATAAATGAAAGATTCATACGTTTAAAGGCATACTATGGAACATTCCTTGCAAAGCAGTTAGTAACATTTCTATAAGTGGTAAAACCCTCACCAGAAATGTTAAAAAGTACATAGTGCACTATTGAAGGGTGGCAATCTACAGCTACATACTGAACAAAACATTGATTGTAAAGTGATGAAATAAGGACATATAAATGACTGTGTGTTGGCATCATATTAAACTAGCAGCCGGGGGATTAAGTATTTAATTTAAGTTACATGCAAATCATTCCACTTACTACCATGAAGTCTGATACATTTTTCAAGCAATGAAGTTTTCCTCTTGTACAAACATTTCAATATTTGTTTTCCTGCGCTTATAGCATTTTCAAACTAACAATCTATATTTGCTATGTGTGAACAATTACCCATCTTAAACAAATGTCCTACCCTAAAAAAAAGGCAGGTCGTCATGATGTTGCAGCAGCTCGTCAGTGTAAAAAAGGAAAAAAGCATTTGGAAAAAGGCATTGCAATGACTTTAGTGTAGAGAACAAAATTAAAGCATAGATGTGCTTGTATTTGTTCAAGAAACTGATTACACCGTCCTCTCCTTTCCCAGACCTAACTAGACACCCATCGGCAGACTCCACACCAAGTGACAGTGGATCCTCTCCTAGTGACACTGGATCAAGTCCGTCCCCAAGTACTCCTCAAAAGCTACTGCCAGCATACACCTCTCCTTTTGGCCCCAGATTAGTTAATGTGAGTCGTAGGTCCTCCGAGAAGACCCGCCCACAGCCGGAGGGTTCAGACCGACGCCCTGTCCCAAGACTCTCAGGGAAGTTAGGAGGCCATGGACCATGTGGGCACCATGTTCCAGTTAAGATGGAGAGGATCAAGGTGTGTGATTTGAACTATAGTAGAGGTTAAACCTCACCCACAAAAGCAACAATATTTATTTTCCTGAAGTATATTGTACGAATTAGTTCTTACTCCCTGATGTTTTGTATGAATAATGTCTTGTTTTTAGGTCCTGACCGGTTCAGAAGTTGAGAGCGACTACCAAGAACCCCAAAACATGGACACAAGGGTAGTGATGGGTCAGGAGTCGCTGATTAAAAATACGGAGAAGAAAAAAGATAAATCTCAAAATGCAGCACATCAGAAGGCTGTTCCAGGAAATCGTTCACATGAAACAGAAACTTACTTGGAGACAAACAAAACTGAAAGCCAAAGCCAGTCACATCAAAAATTCAGTGATCTGCAGCCTCCTACCACTTTCCCATCCCCTTTTCTCACCCCTCTGCTCCCTGCGCCCTCATCGTACCCTGACACCTCTACCCCAGATGACGCTTTGGGAGAACAGGCCCACTCTTCAGATGAAGTGCCTTCCCTTAATTTCTCTGAACTTGTTTGCCCAGTTACTTTATCTTTCTCCGAACCCATTTTTGCGGTGGATCCTTTACGAGTGGGCGTGCCCTCTTCTCGTGACCCTGACTTGTACTACACCGCTCCATCGACCCCGATCAAAATGCGCACTTCCCACCTCAAACATCACTCTTACCCAGGGTCTCCTTCATACCCGCTCTCCCCTGGTTCGCCCTCGGATAGTGAAGACCTATGTTCCCCTCTCACTTCTTCCTCTGGGTCTTATATGACCGCGGAAGGAGATAGCCGGGCGTCATCTTACACCTCCTCAACTTCACCCTCACCCAATCCCCTCCTCACCGAAGAAACGCAAGAGGCACCAGCTTGCTTTGTTGGATCCTTATCAGAAATAGGAGATGAAGATGGCGAGGATAAGGTTCGCTCTACACCAGAAAGAGAAAGTAGAGTTGGAGACTTCTTCCTTTGCAGAGCAGAAGAGAGTGCCTTTATTTCAGATATAACAGGGATTGCAATTTTGGAGGAGGAAGAAAGTCACACTGAAGAGGACATCAAGGTTTCAAGAGAAAGTTGTCGTCCAAGTTGGGTGACTGAAGATATTTCCCCTCTACGAAGCAGTAGCAGTCGCAGCAGTGACTCCCAAGAGGATGGAGTGGAGTCTGAAGTTGAGGTAACCAGGATGGGGTCTGCGGAGTACTCAAGATCCTTAGGTTTAAAACTCCAACTAGAAACCTGTACGTCAGAGGAAATGTATGGACACAAAGATCCTGATTTAGCTTCTTCTGCCTTGACTCCCGATACCATAACGTCAACCAACCTTAGCCCCGACTCACCAACCATCTCACTGGACGCCTTCGAAAGACTTAATTCTGGTTTTTCCATGTTTTCCCATGTGGCGGGCAGCAACCATATCCTGGGTGATGAAGAAATGATACCTGCTTCCCTTCTTGGGTTCCCGCCACACACCAATCTCATCTTCAGGGCGGATTCAATGGAGATCATGCTTTTCCCCACCGAGGAGGAAGTGGAAGACCTCAACGAGAGTAATGACGCGTATGGAGCTGGAGAGGAGGAGGCTGATGTTGAGGAAGATGATGAAGACGATGAAGACTATGGTATTGAAAGCAACGATTGTCTTGACGATGAGTTTAATGAGGAAGTGGCTCAGGAAGTGGCTCAGGAAGTGGCTCAGGAAGTGAATCAAGAAGTGGCTCAGGAAGTGAATCAGGAAGTGAACCATGAAGTAAAAGTAGAGGTGGAAGTGGTTGAGGAGAAAGTTCAGGGTGACGATGATGATGATGAGAAGGATGACGATGATGATGAAGACGACTCAGACAGCAAAGAACATGCATATCCAACAGATGAGGACAGCTCCTTTCTCCACTCTCTCTCTGAAACCTCTATCAATGAAGGCTTGGACGAATCTTTCTGTTACCAAGACGATACGGATGACTCATTGGATTCTGCCTCTTTTAATGGAGATGAGGATGAACGTCTGTATAGTACTGAGCAACATGCACAGATCCAGGAACCAACAGCTCCTGGAGAAGGAGACCCCAATCCTTCAACAATGGACCCAGAAGTTGTTGAACCTGCAGCAGGCCAATGTCATCAAGAAGCAGGGAGTCAGAGCCAGTCTGATCTCGCTAACATTTCAGAAAACTCTGGAATTAACGTAGAGGAGGATAAAACTCTAAATATATCAGAAGCAATGCAAGCTGAGCAAGATCAGGTTACTGAAAACTCAATGCAAAGCAACATAAGTTCAGATGATGCTTTAGGTGTTGAGGATTTGTACATTCCATCTAGTGAAATGGAGAACTCTTCTTCCCAAAGTGAAAGTGTAATTAAAGCTGAAATTGATATCTCTAGATTATCAAAACAATCTTTTCTTTCGAACACCACCAATACATATACTACAAGCATTGTGACGCAAACCTTTATGCCTCTTGGTGCTACTTCTGCAAAACGCACAGAGATGTTTGGCAAATCACAAAACTCAGCTTTGACAACGGAGGCCAAGGTTGAAGAAGATGAGTCCAGCCCTCAAGCTATAATTCTACAATCAAGTAACACCATTTTGGAAGAAAGTGCTGATGAACCAGAAAGAGATTCTTATAAGTTACTAATCAAGCCTCGTCAATATCAGAAAGAGAGAGCTGTGGAAGCAGGGAGGCTGTCGTTGTCAAAATCCTTTGCTAGTCAGAAGTATGTTAACACTTATGAAGAATCCTTAACATCTGCCGCCACCAACGATTTAAACAAAGGACCGTTACTTCTATCCAATCCGAAAGAAACTAGTACCAACCCAAGCAACATCCCTGTAGCTATAACTCCAGAGGTTGTGACTCCCTCCATAACCCCTGAACATAAGTCTAAGGATTCTACCCAAGAGAATCTGAGGGAGAATACTTTGTTGATGACAGATGAAGGGATATTGGGAGCTGTTGGGTGCTCGTCACCCTTGGTAATCTCACCAAAAAGAGAAAACTCAGAAACAGACATTAGTCATCGAGCCGGAACATGGTGCGATGAAAAAATAAGCTTACAACTTAGTTCAGGGGATGGGTACAATATCTGGGCAACAGGGCACTCTCTTGGGATGAGCTTGTGTGGTAAAGGCAAGCAACTCTGTGGAGATTTAACCAATCCTGCGGGGCAAAGAAACTACAATGTTTTTGATTCTGTTTTGGATGACAATGAAAACAATGGACATATTCAAAAAAGGGACAAAATGGCTGATGAGGGATTGGAAAGTCAGTTCAACCTTGGATCCACAAAGTCGAGCGGAAGAATATCAGAGCTAGACGATGATGGTGACTTTGAAACACAAGAAGAGTTGAGAAATGTAAATGTTGAAAATATATTTTCTTGGCAAGATTTTCAGAATATAAATGAATTCCAACCACTGCAGGGGTCTATGTGTAGAGGTCTGAATGCTTTGTCAGAAGAGGCGAGAACCCAAAGTGTTCATTTAAGAGAGTCTGTTTCCAATATACCTCTTGAAGAAAACCCACATACAAGTCCGGAAAAGAAAGTAGTCACTCAAAGCGAAAGCGCATGCTTACAGGCAAAATTGAGATGTCAAAATATCCCAATCCCTCAGCCAAATACAGCTATGTCTTGGCTTCAAGGATCGTTTGGTTCATTTACCCCAAAGTGTAAATCTGTTGAACGTAGTTCAGCACAGCTAAGAAAGATGGATAGTAGTGAATCTCAGGGAGAAACTGAGAAGAACCTCTGTATGGAAGCCCAGAGTGAACACCAAAAACCAAAGACTGACGATGGAAATCTTAAGGAAGAAGGAGAAGAAACTATAAAAAATGATAAAGAAATAAATCGGCTACAGAATAGCCCTGAGAGTCAGAACAAGCCTGGTAAAAACAGGAGGAGGGGAAAGCAGAAGAGCAAAGCATCTCCTAAAAATAACGTGGATGACAAAAGTCCCGAGGTGAGCGAAGAAACAAAGTTCATAAAAGTATGTTCTGACAATAATTATCAAAATCTTGAAAATAAGGTGGAAAAAGGGTCTTTGCACAATATCTGTAAGCCACCCTCTAGTCAAAAACGGGAGCACCTTGACAACCAGATGTTATCTTCGAATCCAATGGGTAACACAGTTGACCTCAATGACAGGAAGGTTGATACCAGCCATTGCTCATCTATCTTAAACTCCACATTGTCAACATCAGCTAAACCAGAAGACAATCTCCCTACACCAATCCAAGAATCACAACCCTTCATTTTAGAGGCATCCACTACCTCTTCTCAAAATCCTTCAATCCGCAGTTACCAAGAAAGAAATGTCTCCCTACCATTACCCTCAATATCGCCACTAAACCTTTCACAACCAACACAGGAGTCATCAGTGGGTTCAAATCGACACTGTAACGCCCCGTTCACCTCTCACCCCACTGCTATGGCAACAAACATGGAACCTCAAGAAGAAATCAAGCAAGAACAAGTCAGATTCATTGGTGAGTATGAATAAAATAGGATTGTTTTCAGATTATTTGAGTAAATCTGTTCCATGTTGTTTATTTAAGACTCTGGTCTGGCCGAAGAGGAGACAGACAGTGAAGATGATAGCAGACTGCCTCTTCATAGACCGCAGCCCAAAGGAAATGTGGGAAATAAACTTGTGCATAAAGACTCCAGTCATCAGGCGATCCAGCCATACACTTCAATGATGGAACGACACGGAGGATGTCCTGTCAATCATAGCTACAGAAACTCAGACCCATGTGACCTGGTTCTGAAAAGCAACTGTGAGTTCTTTCATGGGATGTTATCAAATTGTAGGGCTAATTACAGGGCTAATCATGGGTTTCAGTGTTCTTTTACACACAGGCCCCATTTTGAGGGCGTCTGACAAGGATAGAACAGTTTGTTTTGAATTTTCTATAGTTAGTGCAGATTTTTAACATTCTGAAACCCAAAGATTAAAACTGAAGGGCAGGGTGGAATGATAGAATGCAGATTTTTGACCTGATTTTTGGTAAATATCTCTATAATTATATGGCCTTGCCACAAGAACAAATGTCTTCTCTGTCAGCGTGAACAAACTAAGGTGAAGTTATTTATTTAACAATAGTTTCAAAAAATGTTCAACTCAAATAACGATATGGTTAAATTTGGTTTAGATATATATATATATATATATATATTTTTTTATGTATCTTACAAAAACAATGATTTTCCCATAGTTACATAGGGAACTTGACTAGGTTTATGTTTAATGTCTTTGTAATCAATCGGTCTTGTCCTCTCGAAACTACAGCAAATAGTTCAATATGTTCTCTGCAACACAACCAAAGAAACTTCATTGGTAATTAATTTGGGAATTTTCTTTGTCTATTTCTTTCGTCAGTAGGCTTATAATACTTGCTCCTGTACTTTTACAATGCTATATGTCAATGTTTACGAGCATATTGTAACTGAAATGTTTGTATTCTGTGAAGGCTTGACTTCCTGTAATGAGTCCGAGAGCGAGGAGTCAGTTCCAGAGCTGGAGGACGCAGAGCCGCTGAGGCCAGAGCACCATGTGAGTCTTCTGTCAATGCTTGAAGACTGTATTTCAATGGGAAAGTTTTGCAATTAACATTTTGACCATTTTCAGTCTTTCTCGTCTGTGAGTGACGGGCTAAATCGACCCAAACAAAGCCGCAGTGAGAAGAAGGCTCGCAAGGTCGGACACAAAGCAGCTCAAACTAGCTCATATTATCATAATTCCTTTGTAATTTTTCCAATTAATTTTTGCTTCATCTGCTTCACTCCAGGCCATGTCTAAACTGGGTCTGAAGCCGGTCCACGGTGTGACGAGGATCACAATCAGGAAGTCCAAAAGTATTCTGTTTGTCATCAGTCGACCAGATGTTTTCAAAAGTCCTGCCTCTGACATCTATATTGTGTTTGGAGAAGCTAAGGCAAGTTCATATTAGCCTCTTTACCCGATATTTGCCATTTTTACTAACAATAATAGAGTTTTCTTCCATCAGATTGAGGACCTATCTCAACAAGCCCACAAAGCTGCTGCAGAGAAGTTCAAAGTTCCCGTCACATCCACTCCACTGGCCCCGCCCCTACCTCCCAGACTCAGCATAAAAGAGGAGAGTGATGACGAAGAGGAAGAAGAGGTACCTTTTTTCTATAGCAGTTTCAATCAAAATGCTACCTCTAAAATGTAGAACTTTCCAGTATCAAGTGGTTTGGAAATGTCTTAATTTACTTATGCAGAATTATGTATTTTATGTGTTTAGACAAGTAATAGGAAATAAAAAGACAAATAAAGCAGATTTCCAATAAAAAGATAATAATAATTAAAAAATATATTTAAATTGGTAACACAAGATGTCTGGGTATTAAATTAATTATTAATTTCATAAAATTCTAATTATTTCTGTTGTTAATGAGTTGTAGAATGCAATGATGATGGTTGTTGTACTGTGTGTGTGCGTGCGTCTTGTGTTGCGCAGGTGGACGAGGGCGGGCTGGAGCACAGGGACATCGAGCTGGTCATGGCTCAGGCGAACGTGTCTCGAGCCAAAGCCGTCCGTGCGCTCAAACACAACAAGAACGACATCGTGAATGCCATCATGGTGAGTAGAAGTGAGAGTGAGACGCTACACGACCAAGCGAATGTGACACTCGTAACATGTCTAACTTGCCTGCTTCTCCACAAGTACCACCTTTAGAACACACTTGACTGTCTGACGACCACCAGATCTAAACCTGGTCTTTAATAGGACTATTTAAGGGCTAAAATAGGGCTAAATCAGGTAAAAATAAATAAATAAATGTGGATCATTTTTTACAGTACCTTTTTAGATGAGTGATAATCCAAAAGAGGACACAAATGTGCATAAAATATTCTAGAATTTAACCAGATACTAGAACTGCATAGGAGTTTGGGAACCACTCATCTACACAATTAATTACATCTAAAGCTAAATATCAGCGGAGGAAAATGTTTAAAAAATACATGCAAAACTGCTACGTTTTGCAGTACTAATTGTGATTTTATATTGAAATGTAATATACTTAATTGTTTATTACGTTTTCAGTGAAAATCCAAAATGGCTACTCTTAAAGAACAAATGCTATTGTCAAGGCTAAAGGGCAGAGCAAGGGCAAATGTCAGACTGTAGTGAATCATAAGAGAGAGGGAGAGAGAGACGAGCAGAAAAACAACTGAAAATCCTGCAGTAACCTTTGCTATGGCGCAGTACATTAGAACTCCAGTAGATGGCGCCAGGTAATAACTGAGTTTCCCTCTTTGTTTACAGGAGCTGACCATGTGAGAACTCTTCCAGCAAAAAGCCTAAGACGTCTCTTCTGTTTAGTATTGCTGCTTTTATGTGTTGCACCCTCACTATCTGCTTAATAAAAACCTCTTTCATTGTGGATAAATGTTATTTTTTTATCTATTTTAGAAAGTTTATTTTAACTTCAGTATCAAGGTTACATGACAAATACAAGGAAACTACAGAATATGCCGCACGTTTTAAGGTATTATTTCTCTATGTATTTACTGTACACAGAGGGGACTTATGATGTAAAATGAACTTTTATGAGTTGTATTTCTATTGGTTCATATGCATGAGTAATACTGTATTGTCCTTGCATTCGAGGCTTAACTCTAAAATTACATAGGTCATACAATTTGACTACAGATTTAAAAATGCCATCTTAATCACAATTTAGATCAAAATTAAAATGTAAAATTATGATCTGTATATGTTAGGGTTAAATACTAAATACCCTTATTTTAGTGTTCTGTTGTAGTTTTGTATTTATTTTAAAAAGTAAAGAAATACCACCTTTTTATTTGGGTACTTTTTATTTTACAAAAACTAGTAAGAGCTCGAGGTGGAAATCAGTGTAGGGCGCGGCTTCTAAAGGTGGCAATAATTCATACAAAACATGTTGGTTGGGACGGTCACATGCATCAAAAGTAAAACATTACATCATTTAGTATATTATTACAGGCTCTGTGTAAACATTTGACACCATTTTAAAAAGTTAACGCAACACATCAAAGCGGCTTCAAAAACAAACTGGCCATCCCACTTTGTAACACTCGGCTTTTGTCTCCCAGTCCACCTACAACATACATTTTTAGTTTTGTTCTGCTCAAAAAGTTGCAATTTGCATAAAGAACAATATGAGATCAGTATTCTTTAATAACTCCATTGAAATTAAAGAGAAAAATGTAATGTTTTATCATCCCTAAAATGTAGAATGTAAAATCTACTTGAAAGTTAGAAGTGTAATGTAAAAAAAAAGCTTCAGGACTATGTAGCTTTTCTGATGAAGGGTTTGTCTCCAACTGACCTATCTCCACGGAAACAAGCATGTAATAAAACACCTTTGACTAAATGCAGTTTATTGTGTCATACTGTGGAACTTTCCAGGCAAAGCAATAACATCTCCATGGAGACAAGCCAATGGCACAACCCTCTGCCAGAAAAGTCACACAGTGTATCTTAAAATGTCCCAAAATGCCTCACCAAATCGCACAAACTGCTACACTTTTCCTTCTTTTCAGTCCTTTAAATTGCAGTGAATCTCTCCCACTTTCACAGAGTGGATGCTGTTTACACATCCAGAGGCGTCGGCGCGGACTGTGTTGCAGGCAGGACGTTGCTCTCAAAGTGGCCCTGGTTTGTTATATTCCCCGCAGGAAAGTATCTGGCCACCACAAACGTTGAGCCGTCCTCAGCGGTGGCTTTACCCACGCCCAGCTTCTTACTGCTCTTCCAAACCATGGCAGTGAAGTGGCCTGAGGAAGAGCAAGACAGACGAGGAATTCAACACTTTAAATATTTATACGCACAAGAATCACACGTTTCCTTCTCTCAACCTCAAACCATCATGACATTAAATGAATCTGCACAAGTCTGACTGACATTAAAAAACAACACTGTTACTTGCAAACAACAGACCAAGGGAGACCATAGATGTTACGAGCACAAAAAATACATCATGACATAAAAATGCATAGGCTTACAAATAAAGGCGAGAGCAGAAAATCATAAAGGGAACAGGCAATATTTTTGGGGAAAATGTTTGAATATATATTATTTGGAAATTATCAGTCAAAATCCAACAAATATTTACAATAAATGTATTAAGCATCCTGAATTTTCTGTATATATATTTTGGTTTTGGGTATCAAAAAAAGGCCGCAGTGTAGTGAGTTTGATTCCTGACTATTTACTGCATGTCCTCCCTTCTCTCTCATCCCCCATTTCACACTACTATCCTGTCATTAAAGCCTACGGGCACAAAATCATAAAAAAAAAAAAGAACAGTGACGGTGTTTTTCCATGACTGGATACATAAATGAGGTTGATTTTAGACATTGTAAAAGAGTTGCATTTCTTACCCGTGCCCGATGAAAACCCTGGACGTTTGAAGTTGTACTGTTTGACCTCATCATACCAGCGGTCTGTTACGTCTTTACCTGGAACAAGCAGACGAGACATGAGTCCATTCATTGTGTTAGATCTAGTGTTGTCAGAAGTAGGTGCCATTTCATACATAATAGTTTTTAAAAGACATTTCTTTCCTTCATACATGTATAGCGGTCTATATCAGAACAAGCAGAATCAAAATCAAGATAAAAAAAATAGTTTGAAACGTTAATATCCTTTTAACACTTGCTGGATCACATGCAAAACTTGTTGTCAAATGTTGGTAATTTTAGTAAAAAGTTGTCATTCTGGAGTATAGGTTGGGAAAAAGGTTGCAATATGTACACATTTTACACTGTCTTTATACTTATTGCCACATTGTTACTACATATACTACATATTTCACAATCACAATCACAATATAACACATACTCACATTTACTACACGTTACACATATACTACACATGACACATATACTACACACATGACACATATACTACACATGACACATATACTACACATGACATATACTACACATGACACATATACTACACATTACACATATACTACACATGACACATACTACACATACACATATACTACACATGACACATATACGACACATGACACATATATACGACACATGACACATTACGACACATATATACCACACATACACATGACACATACACATATACTACACATGACACATATACGACACATACACATATACTACACATGACACATATACGACACATGACACATATACGACACATGACACATATACGACACATGACACATATACGACACATATACGACACATGACACATATACACACATATACGACACATATACGACACATGACACATGACACATGAATATACGACACATGACACATATACGACACATGACACATATACTACACACATGACACATATACTACACATGACACATATACTACACATGACACATATACGACACACATGACACATTACTACACATGACACATATACACACACATATACGACACATGACACATATACGACACATATACGACACATATACTACACATGACACATATACGACACATGACACATATACGACACATGACACATATACGACACATGACACATATACGACATACACATACGACACATACACATACGACACGTTACACATACTACACGTTACACATATACTACACATTACACATATACTACACATTACATATACTACACATGACACATATACTACACGTTACACATATATGTGTAATGTGTAGTATATGTGTAACGTGTAGTATATGTGTCATGTGTAGTATATGTGTAATGTGTAGTATACTACACGTTACACATATACTACACATTACATATACTACACATTACATATACTACACATTACATATACTACACATGACACATATACTACACATTACATATACTACACATGACACATATACTACGCATGACACAGCCCTCTTCAAATACCAAGGATGATTTAATTGAAACTTTGTGCCACTGATTTTGACACTGGAATTTTTCTATAAGTGCATGTTTCATATGAAGACTTCAAATGTTTATGAAACGTCCCTTCCTAGAGCTTTTAGAGGTTTATGGTCCCACACTCCACATATTTGTTCAGTGACTCATGGAGCTTTAGGTGGGAACGGGAAACGGGCCTCAGCTGTTCACTTTGATTCTTTCACAGCAAAACTGGCCCATGTAAAAAGCATGGATCGATTATAGTTCCACGGTAAAAAAAAAAAAAAAAAAAGTGTGAAACTGTTTTACCTGACTGATCATAAGACGCCCAGGCCAGGTTCTCTCCACAGCTCCCTCTGGTGGACTCAACGCTGTGTTTCAAGATTCTTGTGCTTGCCAAACTTTCTGCATAACTGTCAAAAAAGTGTAAACTGTGATTTTAATTTTCTGGAATTTAATTTAGCATTTCTAGTACACCAACACTAAAAATATCATTCATAAATTACATTTTCATTGTAGACAGAGACGTAAAAGTAGGCTACATAGATATCTACAGTGAAAACAAATATTATTACTTCATAACAGCATAATTGAAGTAGGGCTTGGCGATATGGCAAAGAAATTAATCATGATTATATATTCATTACTGATATGATTTGATCTCAAGTTTTGATTAGATTTGACCTTGCATTGTTTTTCTTTTCAAAAACAAAATATAAAAGTTTTAAGTTGATTCAATGAACATAAACAAAAACGGCTTTTAAATTGTGCCATTTGACACATAAAATCACAATAATTGCCTCAGCTGTAGCTGAAGTGAGGCCAACTGAGGCCATCCTAATAGAGAATATTTACAACAAAACACTAATTGTTCATTTTTCCTGTCATTTTGTTGTGATTCTTGCTTTGTCTAAGTCATAAAACCTCTTCTCTCAGCACAAAGCATGTGTAAAGTTCAGAAAACGAATATTCACTTTCTAATTTTTAGTTTACCATTTGATTACCGGTAGTTGCGATTAATTGTCCAAAGTTCAATCTCTGCCCCAAACAACATGACTTTGTTGTTGACTCTAGACCCTTTGATTACCGATCAGTGGCGATTAGACTGGAATAAATCTTAATCTTGAATCAAATTGTATTAATACTCCAGCTCTAAAGTAAGTAAAGTATAAAAGTATAAAATGGTGTCTTCTATATAAAATGGTATTCTCTATTCCCAACAAACATGCACAAGATAAAATGCAATGCAAGTTCAATTTCTTGGTATCGGTTGTATAATCAAAATAAAGCAACATTGTCCATAATAATAAGTTAAAAAAAACAGGTAAAGTGTTATATTTGGTCAAGAACATTTATACTACATGTGGATATGATGCAATTATTTCTTTTTCAAATTGTTGTGCAAGAAAGACAGTTGTGTATCTTCCTGTAATGGACAGGAAACACGTTTGGATCTGACACATTCTGACTATAAACTGCTACTTTTACATACTATTTCTGTGTCATTTACAATGTATTATCAGGCAGGATTATTTAATCATTCATTCATTCGCAGTGACAACATTAGGCTATCATATAAGTTACTTTTTTTGGACATACCGTGTTGCCTCGTTGCTAATCTTCTTGCTCAGTTTAAGCGGAGGAGCTTGGTGTTTTCTCCTGTATTCATTATGGGATTGGAGCAGGTCTTCAGCAAACAATTTAGAGGCTGTAACACACACACACACACACACACACACACAGGACAGAGATTTGGTCAGTAGAAACGAGAGCTGAGTCATGCACATCCCTGTCTGCTGCTGCCACTCGTGCTTGTCACTCACACTGACACAATGGACCCATTTAAGCAGATGCAGCTCCAAACAAGACAACTTACCAGACACTACAAGCAGCAAATTCAGGGAAGAGGAAATATTTCATGATTGTACACAAAATGAGGAACAAGAAACAACTGCATCCATGGCACGTTTTAGCATGTTAAGTTTAAGTCGTGTGGGTACCTGACTTCCCCATTGTAGTCGCCAATAAAGAGCTGTGTTAGATCCTGAAGCTCTTCTTTCTCGTTCAGATTCGTTGCCTCTCTTTCCTGATTTGTTAAAACAGCTACTTTCGTTTCAGTCTTCCTTACTGTCACCAGCTATATTTACAACCCCCGTGAAGTACTTTCATTCTGAGGCATGCTGTGTCTAACTCTCTGCTCACAAGTAAAGACAACCTACAAATGAAAGGGGACTTCATGAGATCACTGATGACATCATCTCTGTGAGACAGATCCATATAAGGCCGCTCTTGTGCCAGATGGAAGTGAAGAAGGCTAGTGTTACTCTTAACAACAGGGGCCCGCACAATCTGCTCTGTCATGGTGCTCTGTGCCAGGACTCAGAAGTAAACCTGCTGAGAGCACGCGTGCAGACAATGTAGGCCCACGCTGACATTTCTATTGCTGTTCTTTCAAAAAGTATTCAGATTCTAAGATTTCTAATTTGGAATTTAGCCTAATTTAAAGTGTGCCTGAAAGGTTCTCATGTTTTTATATGTAATACTTGGTTTGGTGGGACAGTTCCCGCGGTAACTTTTTATCATAGTTTCACATCAGGCAAATGGGAGTCTGTGAAGATAAATTGAAAAATAAAAGTTTGAAAGAACAGTAAGTAGAGCTGAGTTCTAAAACAGAATGTCTATGTCATCACTAAGCCACATTTCATAAAAAATAAAAAATTAAAACTTGCAGAACGGACAATTCACTTACAATTTGATTCTTTTTGTTGTTGACAGTTTTAACTGTCATTTAACAAAATAAAGCTGTGATCAGGTATTATTATTTGTCAAATAATAACTCATCATTTATTTGTACTATGGCCCTTGTTTACAATGTGGTTGCTAAGTAACAGTTGTAAAACCACCTCTACCTTTGTCACATCTGCTCATGTCCAACCAGGAAGTAACATTATAGGTGTCACCAAAAATGTTTTACCGGCAAAAATGATATTTCTCGTAGTAAAAATATACGCCAACCTGTCATTTACACTTTAAAGGTATATGGTGGGCGTCTGACTCCTGCTTGTCTCCATGGAGATCCTATTGCTTTGCCTGGATTTTTTTGTTGATTGATTACGTTGATTGACTGGCACAATCTTATTTCGGCATTTGACTTTTAAGAATACATTCTTGAATCTTTCTTTTGAATTGTTCCTCAGAATGTCGTTCAATTGCATGTGCGTCAAGATACACTCGATGAGTTTCATACACTGTTTAACATTCCAGGCAAAAATGCAATCACATCCACATCCATCTATATGGAGACAGGAAGGTGGAGTCAACTTTTCAAGAACATCTGATTTTAATTGTCTGTAGACTTCAGCAATTTCACTCAAAACTTATAAAACCTAGATAATCAACTTAACAACATCAGTCAAGCTAAACTGTAGAGTAGAAAATTATTGCACTTTAAAAATGGATATCATGGGGTAACATTTGATTGTGTATTTTTCTTGAGAGAGGTAATGTTATAAGGAGCTAAGTAAGTTGTAATTGCAATGTATTGTGTACTCTTTTACTGCTGTGCACCGGCCCATCAGACTGCAGAAAGTAGATGTGATGCAGGTCATCTTTTCTTTTTTAAGATGAATGAAATTTGACCATGCTTTCCCCCTGGCGAATAAAGATGAACTAAACTAAACTAAACTAAACTTGGTCCCTCCACCAGAAAATGTACATAGTTCACCTTTAACTGTCCAAATGGATGTCCCTGAGAGTGTGAATGGAAGTGTAACATTATGAGTCGCAGTAACATCTCCACCAGCAGATGGCGCCACTATCAGTATGCAAGCTGCTTCTCTGCGTTCACTTCCTATACAGAATTCTATGTTGAATTAGTTGAGGGGTATATGCTTCATCCAACTTTAACCCATCTCTCTAGGGTTAAGAAAATATCAGAATCCATGACTGTATTTTGGTTTTCTGACCACTTGTCTTTCTTTACAACTACAGCGCTTTCACATTCTCTCTTGCCTGAACTTTAAAACCAGACACTATTCCCTATTGTAGCTTTTTTCCTTTACGTGATATGTGGTTTAATTCAATTCTCAACAAAGCCATTTATACAGGAGTTCTGGCTGAACTTTGCAATGAAAAAAAGGCAGTGATTGAAACATTTCCCCACCACAGCTGACACAGAGACCGACATATGATCCCATCTTTCACGGTGCTCACTCACAGGTTTCACTTTCCCTCTTTGAGCTATATATCCCCCTGTGACTTATTCATCACTCACAAAAATGGATGACATTATTTTTATGAAACTGGGGATATTTTATGCAAAACCCTCACAATGGATAACCTTTCATTTTACTGTACATCTCATAACTTCCAACTGCCTATGTATTTTGGTGCAGGCTTGCAAATAAAATATGCCCTTTCCAGTGCCCTCAGATTCTGCAGGTGATTACACAAGTATACGACAAAGTGCTGCATGCAAACTTCCCAGTGTTTGCAAGTACAGAGCTGCGTCTGACTGGATCATGTCCAAGCTGTAAACTTTATTATCATTTGGCTGAAGTAGATAAATCAAAATAAGTGCATTGCTGCTGCTGTCGCTTGTGTGACACAGTTTCAAAGCAGTCTATATGACATAACATTTAGTTTGACGACATAAAGCCACAGTGTACGTAGGTACGTGGGTCGTATTACTTCCATTGCATAATGCAACCTGCTCTACCTCAGGGAGGGTATGAAGCCTGAG
This sequence comes from Chaenogobius annularis, assembly GCA_015082035.1. NCBI lineage: Eukaryota > Metazoa > Chordata > Actinopteri > Gobiiformes > Gobiidae > Chaenogobius > Chaenogobius annularis. Next base: position 857,401 of record BJKM01000152.1, read on the forward strand.
CTCTTTCAAAAAGGGACTACAGTCACTACTGAACCCGTGTTGCCAGCGCCTTTCTCCTTCTCAGTTTGTGGACAGGCCATGGCTCCGGTTCAGCTCAGAATCTACGGAGTTCCAGGAATGAATAATCTGCTTGCGAACCAGAACACTAAATTACATCAAAAACAATTTGGACATCATACATTGAACAGGCCTGTGAAGAGTCTTGCCCAAGGGCACAAAGACAGCATGCACTTGGTCTGAGTTCAAACCACAAACCTTCAGGATGGTCAGGGCTAACCACATGAGCCAACCTTTGTTTAAGACTTCTAAAAGTGCACCATGTTACTTTTCTGATGGAATGTACCTACCTATACCTGCTTGTCTCCATGGAGATGTTGTCCCTTTGCCAGGAATGCTCCATTGCATTACCCTCCTCTAGAGAACACTGCTGTCAAACCAGCAGATGAACTATCAACTCCAGTGCAATAATGCTTGCAGCCACCAGGTGGGGCTATGAGACAAGGCTCTGCAGCTCACCAAACCTGTGAGCTGCACTAAAAGCTGTAGTCAAAGTAGCTAATGACATCTCTCGTTCAGAACAGAAACGGACATGATGGGATTCATGTGAAAAGTCGAGCCACTTGCTTTCTCATTAGCCGGATAGTGCTAGCTTAACAAATTGATTTCCTCTTTTCCTCCTCCAACCATCTGCCCTGTGATGGGACTGGACAGCTGCAAGACGACATTTACATAGTGCTCTCAAGACGCACCCTCTTCACAGCCATACATCTCAATTCATACTAATTGAGATGGCTGGTGAGAGAGCGTCTGTGGGCGAGAAGGAAAAGGCTTGGTTCTTCATTGTAATTTATGAACACAGCTCCTTTTAGAGGGACAGTAGACATTGATCCATCCTGCTATCATTCATCTGTTCACAGGCCTAATCTTCTCCAACTCTCGTCTTTCATTCATCAGATGCTTTTTCATGCTTTATCCCTAGCCACTCTCTCTCTCATTCATGACCTCCTTACACCTGAGAATCAAGCAAAACGGAGTCAGCAGTTTGAATAATCATCAGGTTTCTTCTGCTAGTGGTGGGAATTTACAACACATGCCGCGCAGAATGACTGAAATCTGAGGTCTGCAAGTGCACTTAGTTGCATATAATTCTACTTTAGTACTCCCAAGAGGATGGTTGTGGAATTTTTTAATAACTTCTTCTGTTCACCTCTCTGCTTATTAAGAGGTCTAGAAGGGTGAGAATAGAGTGATCATCGAAGGAGGTGTGGAGGAAAGGATTGATCTTAGCAGAAGACAAGTGAGGGAGGAACTGTAGCATTTATTTTTTTGTCTTGTTCCAGATTCTGACACATGAAGAAGGCTTTTGCAGAATCATTAGCGGGCCTGTTCCGCCGAGGATGAATTGAATCTGCCAGGTTAAGTGGAGTTAATCACCTGCCAATCACAACTCACCATGGCCCCCTCCTCTCTGGCAGGAGCAGCTATACAAATCTCATCATATTTATAGGAGCCTTTAATTAAGCTGAGAGAAATGAGAGAGAGAGAGAGTGGCGTGAGCAAGGGGCATGACGGCGGCACCAGACGAAGATAGGAGTAGACAGTAAGCAGTAACAGGCTGACTCCCATCTGACACTAAGCAGCACAAATGTAATGTCTTAAAAGGCCATCACAGTCAATAAAGTTCCTAATGTGCTTAAAGCAATTATAGCGTCCGGAGAGGAGCAGAGTGCATGCAGGATATTAACCTCTGTAACCCTCTCTATCTGCTGCATAATTCAATTATCTCATATCCTCCTTGGTGAAAACTGTACACACGCTCAAATGCTCAAGTTTGGTTTTAGTAAGTCTGGCCAGAGTACGAGAAAATGAAATGCTGTTCACAACGCGAGCCAAGAGTTGCGATATCTTGACAGTAAATGACCATGCAGCTGCAGTATCAGGGGATTTCCGTTTCTCGTGATTTCATCACAATGCGCCACACATGAAACGTATTGGAGACACATTTTTAGAATAAACTCAACCAAACGAAACTGGCGTCAAAGTCAAATCTGCTGTGTACTAAAGATGTGATCATTTTGGGTGGGATTAATGTAACTTGACTGAAGTAGCCTTTAAATTATAAGTTGGACATCAAAATATGTTCTAGTTAGAGACATCTTCTCTTTACTCGTCTAATTTTTTTCAAAATGTATATTTATGTTTTGTTGGAGGTCACTACAGAAAATGAATCAATGAATCTTACAGTGATTTGATGAGGTTTCACACACAGGAATGTGTTTAAGTAGAATGTTAACAAACCATCTGGTACTGACATCGCCTGGCCAACCAAAACATGCTTTTCTTATCTCCTAGAGTTTAGAGTTGGCGTTATTAGAGAAACGCACGGTCTGTTACTATCAAAACATACATTTCTGCGAGGAAAGAAATAGCTAAGAAAGAAATAGACAGAGGACTCCTGACGAATCAACGAGTAAAGCACTAAACGCTGTTAATCTTAAGTGAGACAGGTTTGATTTGGTTCTGAGTTTGGCTTGCGATGCGGTGACCAGACTGCAAAATCTTCTGTCGTCCAAAATACAGAGAGAACCAGGCTTGTACTGACCCACTTCTGCTTCAAATCTTTTCCTGGATTCCATACACCAAATTCCTTTAAACAATATAAACACACTTGCAACACATTTGGCGTTTCTGGCAGGATATCTCAATGTCAATGTAAAGCCCACAGGAACAGCTAACAGGGCATATCTAATGACTGTAACCAAAAGAGAGTATTATATCCAGATTCAGTTATGCAATTGTTTATATTTGGCATAATAAGAACAATGTATGCAAGCACGCAGACCTATTACATTTAAGAGATTTCTTTTTTCATCTAATCATTCACTGGATACCGACAAAATATTAAATAAGGCAGAAACAATCATACTTTGTCTTATTTTCAGGAACACCAACTTTGTATCTGTGGGGATGGAAAATATTTGAAAAACACGTACATCTCAACACGCGTTTCCCTTTAAGAGAACATTCTCTGCCTCCTAAAAATGAACCAGTAGGAGGATGTAAATTCATAAAAGGATTATTTTATTTTAGAAGCATATGCATGAATCCTGTGCTCAATTTATATGCAAAACGCGTTCTACTTTTTCATTAGTGCAGCGCCACATATAATAAATACCAAATTGCGTGCTTCTTTTGTGGGAGAATGTTATTAAGAAATGATGGCCCACAATAGACCTATCCTTATTCTAATCCTATACTATAATGTTCCCTTTGCATTTTTATTTCTGAAAAATAATGTACAATTTGCCGTGCTACTCAGGGGAGCCGGTAATCCTGGCTGACACGTGAAAGTGCTCCTCTCCCATATTCTCCTATCTGCTCCTTTAAATAGCTTTGTCCAAATATTGCCGCTAATAGACTCTCAGAGCTGATTTAATGCTATTTAATAGGTGTCGTGCAAGATGTAATTTGCATAGCCAGAGAGAAAAATTTGACATCTTTAGACATTAATTATTGCTTCTGAAAATAACCAACAATCCCTTAGCATAATCCCTCGGAGCCCCCATTTTATGGACCTATATTTATTTATTTTTCACGTTTCTCATGTGGTGCAAGTCTGTGGGGTTGGACCTGGTGGGTTCAGTATAGCCAAAATTCATATTCCAGTTAGACTGAATGGTCAATGATATATGATCATGTTTATCTAGCACTTTTCTACCTCTCATTCAGACAGGTTAAGGTGCATATGACAGGTTAGAGTACACTTTTCAGAAAGAGAATATGATTATATTTTAAGAATAACTCTAGGGTGTTGGTTTCTTTTAAACTTTGTATTTGTTAAATTTTCATCACAAAAAGGCAACTTGACTGATATAAATAAATTTACCACAGGGACACAGAATCTCTTTGTCTATGTCATCAATAAACCACATTCAATTTGAAATGCAGGGACAGATAACACTCCATGGACACATTTTTCTGACCGTTTAACAATAAAGGTGTTGTCAGGTATTATTTGTCACACTGCAATTCATACAGATTTGGCCGATGTTGTTTTGGAATGATCCCCACTTGTCACATCTGCTGCTCATGTCTTTGTAAACTTCACCAAATGTCAAAATGTTTCTGTCAAATCTTAAATATTATCACGTTCACTACGTTTTAGTGAAAAGTGTCATAGGCACTTTAAGTACGGTACTGAGTTTAGGCGTAAAATGTAAAATCGGATTCATGAGTTAATCTGACAGACATAACATAAAATAATGCAAACATTTCCAAATGCATGAGCACTAAACCGCTCCCTAAAACTAATTCTGGATTTTTGCTTGCTTTCTCATGCTGTTGGTTGCATCTCTATACTATTAAGTAATATAATTCGTCCTTGCCTTGGGAATGCCTAGCGACAGCCTCAGGTCATTTAATAACAACCTTATTTAGTTCATTGAATGCTTTGAATTTGCTGAGGCAAAGTGAATTGTTTACTATGCTGGGGAAGTACTCCGCTGCTTGGGCCATACAGAAGCAGTGGCTGTCTCCAAGTGAGAGGTGTTAGCCCATCACAAGACTGTCGACACGCACTGGAATAAAAAATATAGCTGTCAGCTGCCTAATGCCAAGATGGGGACAGGAAGTGTGTGTGTTTTTTTTACCAGTGGTCGGCAGGGACCTACTGTGAGTCTGTTGTCACATAAGCCACCATTTGTCACTCTGCTGTGTGCTGTCAGGTTATCTAGTGTGAATATCAAATGTGCTGCAAAAACAGTCCAATCAAAAGCCAATCCAATAAAATAACACTTGAAATCCCAAATGATATTTATCATTTAACACTTTTTGAAATTCATATAAAGTGTAAATGTTTACTTATTCATAATATTATTCACAGATTAATTAATGAACAACGTGAGTTTGGAGTTTGGAATTTGGAGTTTGTGCATATGACAACTCCAAGAGACATGTCGAAAAGCTATGATATCGAGAGCAATCATTTTCTGAAGCGGAAAGTAACGTATTTGACTTGCCAAGGGGCCCATGAAATGATTTGAATATAGACAAATTCAAAAGTAAATTCTTAATTTTCAGCACAAAATGTTTTCAATGTGTTCAGCGTCTCTCTGTGGCCCCCCAAAAATGACTATGTGGTATGAAAAGTTCAGGGTTCATAATGATGCAGATTGAGGAGGAAAAACCATGACAGGGTGGGGTGACCTCTGCTGGACCACCTCCTGCCATTACTTATACACTTTAACTATTTGTGGTCACATTTTCCTCCTTGGTTAAAAGCATAAACAACAAAAATGCATTTCCTGCTTTTATTTTTAAACAGAAAAACCTAAAGTGCAACCTCAAAACTAATACATGACAATAAAATGAATGTATTTGTTTTCATGTTTTTCAAAGCAAATCATTTTAAAATGATCTATTGTAATTTATATGTTAATTTAAATTGCATATGTCAGGTTTTTACGATGTTCTAATTTTGACTTTATTTGGTGTATTCATACCTGTTTTACACATGAATTATAGTTTTACACCAACTGAATAAGTATTGTTGGAGTCGAAAAATCTGTAGAAAAATGACAAGAAGTGACATCACACTAGGCTAGGGACACTCATTCTATAAAACAACTTTTTGACCCTCTTGATTCAACAAAATAAAGGTTCTCTCATGTATTTTTATTAGATTTATTGGATGTTAGAGTGTTAGCTGGGTAATTTCCTAGTGGGAAGTCATCAATTACAAACAGGAAGTGAAATTATAAACCTAAAAAATTTGCTATTCTGGGATAATATATATATATATTTAATTTTTAGCAAAATTCATACTTTAACATTCCATATTTAAGTAGAAATATTTGACATAATATACTTAAATAATGTCAAAGTTTACATTTGAGCTAATAAACCAACGTAATACCTACACATTTATCTTTGCCAGGCATAAAATATTGTGCTGTATCAAATCAACATTCATTTGTCAATTCCACATCTCTCTGCAGAGCTGAGCTGTTTCTTTTCCACTAAAGGGGGAAGTATTAAATCTGTTTAACTTGTTCCTAACTCTCTCAAACCCTTAGCACATTGTTAAAAACCATTTGCATTCATTTTAGGCTCGTGCACAGTTTTAGAAGAGCTTTTTTCAGACGGGGGAGTGAAAGTGGGGTGGACCAGCTTCAGAGCGCCGCATTTGGCTCTTACATCCGGCTTGACAAGAAATAAAATACTTTGTTGTGCAGCTGCCTCATTTTTGTCATAAAGTCCTGCTTTTACAGTATACTCTTTAAGACACAATTTACTAATCTGCATAAAAGTCTGTTATCCCAGCATTTTTCATTTAACATACAAAATTACAACAGACATTCTTACAAAGTGCTCTTCACAGATCTGACCTGTAACATGGCCTGGTGTGTCACTTTTCTGTCTCTATGGAGATAGATATGTTTGTGGAACATTCCAGGCAAAGCTATAACATGGAAACAAGCAGGTGTGGAAAATGACAAAGTGTCATATTCAATCGTCCCTTTGTCTATATGGGGTCCGGTGTCCTTCATTTCTACATTGTCACAAATTACAATTACAGCGTTTACTCCAAGGTCACACTGTGTGAATGTGGCAGGTGTAAGATTTAGGAGCAAACTCGGATCACTAAAAGATAAATGGGCATTTAAATGGTGCTTTTCTACAATACATTTACCGTTTTATAAGGCACAGAGTTCACGTTTATGATAAAGCAGCTGACAGCATGTATTTGCATTTTAAGTGTGAATTAAATAGCTGATAAAATTCTCACAATTACAAAGAGATAATCCAAGGGTTGAATAATCAGGATTATATGCCATATTTACAATTTTTGCAACTGGCCAAACTTTGCTTTACAGTTCACAATGCAGAATCAAAATTAAGATGTTGCAATGTTAAGTATAAATACTATGTGTAGTAAATATGTAACAGCCATGTTAGAAGATGTGTGGCATTCAATCATTATAATTATATAAGAATAACTGAGTAAATTAACCTAGCTCACGCAGATTGATCTGTGTTTTACTCTGAATTGAGTTCTTCACATGAATCAATCTGGAAAGGCTCTAGCTGTTAGAGTCTAGCTGAAAGCCATCGTGATGTTAAAAAATACTTCACGCTGATTGGTCGAAGCGTCTCAACAGAGGAAGAAGCAGAACAATCTCAATCGTGTTAAATCCAGAGTTCAGAAAAGCACAGTCCTCCCTCTCATCCACAAATGTACAAAGCGCCATTGTGTGCACGTTTATGAAAAACAAAAACAAAATTTCTCCTAAAATAGGCCGAAGTACGGCCAACAGCACCGCCATGTTTGTTTTGGTTCAGTTGCTTTGACTTCCGCCCAAACCACAATGCTGCTCTGTGATTGGTTCCAGTCCTGCCTGTGGGCCCTAATTGACATGTGATTGGCCCGTTTACCACTGGCGCGAACTGCAAAGAGTTTGTGAACCCACAAAATTCGCGATAATTCATCTGGCTGGCGAGGTTATGCATAAATAACATGTGGGCTAAAGGTAAAACCCTTCCACCCACTAACCAGAGGGTTGTCTCTTCAATCAGCAGTTATTGCTCTTAATTTACTACAATTTTCTAATGGGAAAAGTAAAGCAACATAATATACGTATTTAATCTTACTACTTTTTTCTTCTTTATTGGTCCAAGTGAAGGTAAATGCATTCTTGCATTTTGTTGTTTCTTCTGAGCCAAAAGTGGTACTTAATGCTCACTTTATTTGTATCTGACAGTGTGACTTGGTCTATTGTGTCCATGGATCACACAGGAGGATGAGAGAAAACAAACCTGAAAACTTAATATGAAGTGAAAACGCATGACCGTGGCCTGAGGGAGAGAGGCTGTCTGTGTGTATGCGTGCGGGCAAGAGAATGAGACCCAAATAAATGCCCATTTTTCTTCAGGCCAAAATGAGATTGGGGAATTGGACACAACTCTATGGTTCTAGTCCGTGAAAGCTCTTTCATATTTGCACCACGACATATGGAGTGTGAAGACAAGCCATTGGCCGCAGACGAGGGGGAGAAGAAAGAGGATGAAGAGATGACAACAGAGGAACAAAACAGGGATAAAGGAGAGGAGGGTGGATGTAGTAAAACAATAACGTATATACTTATTATATATTTGAAAGGGAAAGTGCATATAAATTAACACATGTAAATTACAGTGTAAATATGCCAAATTATAGCAAAGATGCACATTTCCATTGTCCCTTGATCTGAAAGCATTTGAATTTAGTAAGAGTAACATTAATTCAAAGTAATATTAGTTAAGTAGAAGTAAAAAGTGACCCAAATAATATAGTTCTCCCAAGATAAAAAATAAAAAAAATAAAAAAATATTGCTGTGATTGGAATGTTCCACACTATGGCATTAAACCTATTTGTCTTATCTTATCCAATTATAGGTGTTTTTATTTCTAAAAGACTAACATGCATTCTTACAGTGAGTGATGTTGCCTCTCCAAATACCTGACCTTTAATTAGGCCTGGTGGTCTCACCTTGTTTCCATGGAGATAGATAGGTTGACGAAAAGGAATAACATCTTCAAGATTTCTATTTTGATTATGACTAGATTTGTGCAGATTTTACAAGTAACTTTGCACATAGTTTTCTTAAGTGCATAAGTGCAAAAATAAGTGACGAATTACTTTTTTCCCTATTTCCTTACAATTCAAATTGTGCTCAAAACAAATACATTCAATCTATGCTTTTTAAAAATCATTATTATTTATTTTGAGGTTTTCCTGGCACAAAGGCTTTATTTGGCCGGACAACTGTAACAGGGAATGGGGAGAGAGGGGAGAGACATTCAGCAAATGGCCGAGGGCAGGAATCGAACCCAGGACACCGAGGAGGTTGCAACCACACATGTGCAACCACTGCACCACTGGCAAGCCAGTTTTCCTTAGAAGATTTAGATTTTTGTATTTACTACAAATGTTTTAATTGAGAAGCAATTTAAATAAATAAATACATGAATACAATCATGGGGAAACCACTACAAAGATATATGTATATATTCTTGTCACTTCCAAACTTCATCCAGTGTCATGTTTAAATAATAATGAGCATTGGCTTGATTTTTTTCACTTTCCTCCATTGTGCCCCAATGTACAGCCCTGTCGAACCAAAACCGAGAGTTCATTTTACCCGTCTTAACAAAACACTTGAATTCTGCTCAGTTCAGCATGCTCTAACACCGTAAACTACAATATACAGCCTCCAATTTATCTCTCTCCATCACGGCCGATGCTCTGATACACTTTGGCCCGCCGCGCTCGCAGACACCAGCGGGGGCACACATTAGCAGCAACACACCCGGCCGGGACGAGCTGGTCGACAGTCAGAGAGGAGATAGATGGGGGAGGTAAATAGGGGTGTCATGGCTCGGTGATAGAATGAAGCAGAGGAGAATTCATCCTGTGTTTCCTCTAGCCTCTGTCCCTCACTGACAGCAACCTGAAATAGGGCTCAGTGCATCTGTATACAAGTGTGTGTGCCTGTGTGAGAGTGAGCACCGGGGCTTTTTAAACTGAAAGTGGGGAGAGTTACAGCAAGGTAGAAAAAATAGTTACAATTTGATCATTATATACAAGAGTAACATTCAGGGTATGGCAGTAACACATTTACAGTACAGCCAAATATTGGGAGGATTTCTAAAAATACTCTTATACTTTTATTCTCATTCGAAACTTAACTTATTTGAATGTCATGCATAAAGGATAACGGAACAGTTTCTCCTGTGGCGCCGTCATATTTTTACAACTTTTAGTAATGAATAATGATAGGAAAACTGTATATTAATCAGATGAACTCATGTAGAACAAAATGTATTTTCCAGAAGAGAGAGAAAAAAAGTCTAGTATACATATGAGTAAATATATGTTAACATCAAGCCTTGATCTGTAGTAAAAGTAGTAACATAACATAATTTTACATTGCTTGAGGAATAAGAAATGTCAACGCTCAATTGATGTGGCAGCCATTAGTCTTTCTGACTCCAAATCTAGGTTCAAAACAGTTATTTTTAGCTTGTGACTGAACACATTTTATACGCACTATTATCTTTAAAACATTTATATAAAAATATTATGAACGGTTTTTTTGCCTATTAGACGGGAAGTGTGAAATGGGGGATGAGAGTGAAGGGAGGACATGCAGTAAATGTCAGAGTCAGGATTCAAACTCACAATACTGGAGCATGGCATATGTGTGATGTGCCTTAACCACTCGACCACCGGGCAGCACTATTATGAACCTTTTTATTCGTTTCATTAAAAATAAACTTGCCTTGTCATTCTGAGCACACAATCACACAATAATGAGCGATGTAGGTGAAGGGTCTTGCTCCACAGTATGGACTTTCCAACTTTCCAGTCCAATGAGGTTCAGTTTGCATCTTGAAAGGTCCTTTTTTCAGACCAGAGTTTGTTTATTAGGTTATTAGCTACCGGTAAGAGCAGGACAACAGCGCCATCTGCAGTCCGACTTCTTCAAGACAGTATCCCGGGTGTGAGAGAGTAAAAAGGCCCTCTTCGTCCAGGTTTGTAGTCACAGCAACGTCACGAGACCACTCAGAAGAAGACTGTAAGTGCGCAATCAACTCAACAACAGTACAACTTTTCTATATATTTTGCTATTAAAACTCTTACTGCAGTTCATTTTTGAGCATTTCATATTTGTATTTATAAAAAGGAAACCGTGAAATTGGTATTTTTTTTATATGTCTTCTCCACATTACACCGCTGAAGAAAAACTGCTTCGTCAAAAAAGAAGTCTCCCTCTCCAGTCAGGTGCAAACTGGATTCCCATGAGGCCTGGTCAGTTAAGTTGTTATTAGATCCTGCCGAGCGTGCAGTGTAAAAGATGCAATACCTGTGGGTAATTATTTTACATGCTCCTTTTGCTGACAAACTGTGAAGCCGTGGCATATTGAGTTTGATTTCCATAACAGGCGGGACAAATTCGGTTGCATGTTTGTGGAAATAAAATATGAGAAATAAACATCTCCTGGGCTTTGACCAAAATTGAAATAGCAATCATCAGATCACAGCGTTATGTTGTATTTGGAGTTATGAATAAATCAAAACTGTATAAAAGTAAGATATTTGATCTGTCCCTACTGTGCGTTTGACAGGGCAGTCACATTTGCCCAACAAACAGTTCCCTGCTACTTGCACTTTTGCTCCAGACCACACAAAGAGCACAAAGATCTGGCGAAAGAGTATCTCAACCATATGATGTCAGTACTTTTTTATACCACATATTGCAAACGCTGGAGAATACAATAATCTATCTAACTGAAAACATGCGTATGTTTTGTGAGATAGGATTAAGTGGGTCTATTAAAAAACAGCTGGCAGAATACTAATTTGGGTACATTAAAACTTGCTGCACATTACAAAATGAACATAATTTGACCACAAGCTGTGTCACCTCCACACCGGCCAATTTAAAATGTTTTTAAGGTGGTATTAAATCATACTAATTGTACTTTTGACTTTGAAAAGGAAAAAAAAAGTCTGACAATGGCACTGCACAGTAGACGAGCTGTCCACCCCTTCACGAGCCACACAAAGCTCTTTTTTTGTTACAGAGGCTTGAAAATGGAGGCATTTTTCGTCAATGCTGAACCTTTTGCTGTATTTGTCTGTTTGACGCTTAACAGATGGAAAAGTCATTAGCCCCAAATGCTACTCGAAGTGGTCTTAAACTGTGTCTATCAAGCTTTTCAAATAAAAGTGCATTTGGCAGGAGTTTATGCTTTCTAATCAGTGGTGGGGTACTATAGCAAATATTGATTGTAGTTTTACACCAGTCAAGTGTTTGTTTGTGCACAAAAGTTAAACATCTTAAACATGTCAATGTTGTAGATGGATTCCATGAAACATAAACAGAATCCTATCCACATAAGACTCACAAGGTATGCTTTGCTTTGACTGTTTATATATTCATTTAAAAAAGCTAGTTTTGTTGTTTGTTAGTTATAATAACTAAAATAGACAAGCTTTGGCCCTTGTTTATAGTATGGTGCATTCCAGTGGCCCTGAGTTTCAGCCTGTACATTCAAACTCAGAATTCCTACTTGGAAACCCTGAGTCTGACATTTTAACCTTTATTTAACCAGGTGAGAAACCCACTGAGATCGAGACCTCTTTTTCAGTCATAAATGTTTGTTGTTTGGTGAAAGTAAACATTCTGAGTTAACGTATTGATAGTACTTGATATTTTCACTCTAGTTGCTCTCTACTGTGCACCTGCTTCTGAACCGGCTCCTGTGCAGCTGTCAAGCCTCTGCAGTTATAAATGCGCCGTTTTACTCTGTTATCCTAATGTTGCTAAGATCTTATCGCAGCTAATGACCACAGAAACATTGATTTGTAACTTTTAAATGTAAATCAACGTTTGGGATAATAAATGAACTTAATTGGATCAGTTAAGTTGAGCACTTTCCTAGTTTCTACCACCCCACTTGATTGAGACTTTGGTGTACATACACTGTAACGCACTGCTCATAGTTGTCCCGTCTTGACAACTGGAACACAGAAATTCTGAGAAAACGTCATTCCGAGGTTCGATTTCCAAGGATAATTGCCACTCAACATATGTCTAGTCTGTTGCCACTGTCCAACCAGGAAGTAAAATCACAAACTTCACCAAAAGTGTCAAAGAAGGAAAAACTAGAGGGGAACAGTTTTTGTGAAATCTTCAATAAAATTATCTTTACTGTACATTTTAGTGAAAAGGGTAGTCTAACATATGCATTATAATGGTTTGTACTTTGCAGTGAGCTCAGTCCATACCCATAGAGCCTCATTATAACCCTGACAACGCTGTTTATCAATGCTTTTACTTTGGTCTGTTGTCTTCTCTCCTCCTTTAAGAGCTTCCGTGGAGTAATTAAATTCTTACATCTTAAAAACGCAAGATTGAAGTCAGATTAGGATGAAAGAATACGTTCATGGCTTCAAACAGACAGACTAGTTGACTTGCCTTGTTTGAAGTTGTTTGCTTTTAAGTATTGTCGAGTGCCAGCGAGTCTGTGTGGGTGACTGTCTGTAGGGGAATTGGCCTCATCTATCTGCCTCCGAGTGCGCGCCCAATCTGACTTTTTCCGATTAAAAATGAATGTCTTCTCCTGTGCTCCCAGTCACCCTCCCGCGCCATCTTTTCACTCCTATATCCTCTATATTTTCCACCACTTCATTCATCACAACCCCCTCCCTTCTCCCGTACTTGCCGCTGTCTCACACACACACACACACACACACACACACACACACACAGGTTGACACTTCCCTCTCATTCTCTTTACGGACTCCCCTGTCCTTCTGGCTTTCTGAACATTTTTCATCAAAGGCCCCTCGCAGGTAAAGCGTGGCCTGATCTCATTAACTGGCACAGAGAGCATGGGACTTGAAAGTACGCACTGACACACACAGCATGTGCAAGGCTAACAGTAGACCCCTGCTAACACCCAGCTGAGGACTTTCCACTGTAGGCTGATGTTTAATTCTACAGCTGGCAATGCTATATTTGGTATTGTGTTACTGCGTGTGGTTTCAGCCCGGCCAGTGTGCTAATTGTTATTACGTAATTTTATTGAGCAGTCGTTTTTTCTCTTGAGCAGTATTTGTCAATGTTGATCTATTTACGAGTCGTAGATAAATTTTTTTGGTTGAAAATATGTTGGGGTTAGGATCGAAGTATCTGTGCAAATATGGGTATTGACAATAACATGCAAATATTTATGCCAATTAACATGTCAATGTTTAAGTTAGTTATCCATTTTGGACATGATAAGGTCATTGTTTTGTGTCAAAACACCTTCACCAGCAGCATAATGGACGAATCTGTCTGTCAGGTCTTCTGTTTGTCCTTTACAGCCCTTTTGAGTCCCCTTTTTATACATAGCAATTGAAAAGTCTTCACTGATAGTGTTAGACCAGTATAGAGTATCGAGTGTTGGTATAAAAAAAATACAGCAAGTAGGGGGGGCGGGGCATGTTGTCACACTTTGTCCATTCCTGTCTCTGTCTCAGAAACCATAGACAACATAAATGTAAAATGCATACCAAATGAAAGAGCAACACCCCCGCTATTTTTGGTCATTTCATTCTATATTTCTCTCATGTTCACACCCAGAGTTATAAGCGTTTAAACACAGGGTTGGGGGCTGTGACAACCTGCCCCTTAGAGGAGTCAGTTATCACATCTTTGGGGCTGGTTGTCACGCTCATCTTTAACTAAAATGAATGTGATTGTTTATAAAGATGGTACTTTTTACATTTTAGGATACACAATAGTTGTTTACAAAACAATTTTCATGGAATTTCAATGACGCTGAAATGGGGGCATCTAAAGTTCTGACTCACATTCTGACCATTCTTAGTGCACACACAATTGTACATTTTCCAGTGTCATCACAAAAATCCAGCTATTAATATGTGAACATCATTAAATGAATTAAGTGACGCTTTATTTTATAAATGCCTCATAAAAACACATTATTTCAATTTATTGGAAAGTTATGACAAACTATTGCATGGTGTTTTTTGTTGTTGTTTTTTTTGTTTTGGTGACTTAGAAAATTGATTTTAAGGAGAGATCCAGGCTAAAATAGTTCAAATGAGTTCATATTCAGATTTGAAAAAATGCTGTGTGACGACTTACCCAGTGGTAACATGCCCCGGTCACACCTTATCTCAGTGTTGTATCAGTATTGTATCAAAAAAAGTCGGCTTTCTGGTTGTGCCACACCACCCAAACATGTGGCATAAGGGCCGAATATTGTTCCTGCCACTGTCGGTATCATTTATTTTTGTAACACCCAAAATCACACCGGCAATGGCCTTGATGGGCGACAATGGAACAGTCTTTAGACCAAACAAGACAGAGTTCCTCAGGCAGCTGATCCTCAGGGGCATGAGATAGGGCGCTCTACATTTAGCAATGGCGACGCATTGCTTCCTTTTGCAGGAGTTTGCTCAAGATGTTAATTGATTAAACCCATGTGTGAATCTATATACTTCAATTGTACAGTGCAATTTTTTTCAGCCTGGCGCTATCTCAGTGCATACTAGTGTTGCCCAGCACAGTGACTGAAAATCATAGGTCTAGCTAGAGCACTTCCCAACATTACAATTATGTAAAACATTTATCTTTTAGAGCCATGCTGTTGCAAGACTGTAATTTATCCTATGCTGTACACACAAATGTTCTCTTCTCTATCCTATCTTATATTTTCTTTCTTTTTCTTTTCACTTTATAACATTTAATATAATAAAATATGTGTGTATACACAGCTTTTTTTTTTAGCTTTTGTTTTGGAAACAGTAAATATATCATATCGATTCCTTTATCCACTCTGCCTTTATAACCAAATATGTCTTGGACTGAACAAGCTACGACAAGAATACAATTTGCATCTTTGTCATTAGAAGGAGCCAACTATTTTTTATTTTATTTTTGAAGCCGCAATTGACAATGATTCGTAAAAAAGTACTTTCGCTACTTAAGTAAATTCTACAGCAAACACTTCAGTATTTTAACTAATATTTTCACTGAGCTACTTTTACTTGGATTGGAGTATTATTTGACCAGGTGTATACGTACTAAGTAATGAATGGCAGTACTTCGACCACCTGTGCTACATTAGGCCTTAAAAGCTGTAGACTGGCCCACTTTCACTTTGGACCGCCTTGTAAATTAACAAAAACTAAATTGTACCGGAATAATAATTTGTCTACATGAGGCCGAGCTCTTCAATTCACAAAAACACGTTTAAATACGTCCGGTTTATTATCAGCTTTTTCTTATTCATTTCACTTTTCTGCACCTCTTTATGAAATGCATTGGGTTTGGATAATATTGGCTGCCTTATGGGCTGGGAATATAATATTTTGTGTCTTGACTCGAGTGCCGTGCATCGATAAACAGGAAATAGCTGATGCTGAAGTGATAGCTTTGTTTTGCTAAGCATGTCAGTTCAACATACATTATTATCTCTGGAAATGCAATGGTTTATCACGAGCGCAAGTCAGCGTTTGGTGAGAAATTTTCAGTTTATATCTTCTTTTTGCCATCTTGTTTTCGCCTGAGTTTGCGTTCTCTCTCATCCAATCATCTCGCTCCAGGAGCTAGGCCCCTGTGGACGTGAAAGGGGTCAGGACGCCCCACAGAGTTCGCCTTAAATAGGCCATTACAGTTCGCGTATGTCAGTGGAGACACTTTTGCACCTTCCCGATGCAAAGTGAACACGTGGAATCATGGCTATAGTACCTTTAACAAACGAATTAAATTCCTCACAAATTTTGTTCCCCTCATGGGCTGTTGTATAAAATGTGTCCTAGATATGTAAGAATTGTTATCATTGCTATTTCGAATTCTTGCCCCTTCCACTGCTGTCACACGTGAAGACTTTGCATTGCTGCTGGTGTGTTCCCGTCTCCCACTGTGTGTTCTGTTAGTCGTATTAACCCGAGGTCCGCCTGCTTTTCCCGATCAGAGTAACCCTATTAACATCCATTAAGTCTCATTATCAGCCTTGTGAGGATCATTAGCGCTTACTTTGTGCAAACGCCACACCATGCATTTTGTGCTAAGCAACTTTCAGCCCGTAATTGGTGTAGGTTTAATCAGGGGCAGGGCCAGTTAGAGCTCTGTTTTCCTCTGAGCGAATGACAGTAATTAAACAATTTAGGTTTATTTTTGACATTGTGGCAGGGAAAACTGTTTTAAAAGGGCTGGAAGCTTGACTGGAGAGGGGGCAGTGGAGTGACAAGCTGACACAGAGTCAACCATAATTATACATGACTGTGGGAAAAGTCAGTAATGCGGGGTCATACTGATGGATGTAGTGTCACAAAATCTAATCTGATTAAATTGAGTGAATTTAAGGGTGAAGATAATGTTTAAAAGGGAATATAACTATAAAATCATAGCCGGAACAGTTGTATTTTATTTAGTATAATTGTAAAAGTTGAATTGAGGTCGGTGGTGTGTTACTTGCCGAGAGTGATTTTGTACATTATGATGATTCATGGCGACACAAAAGTGCTGAACAAGGAAGAGTAGCTTCCAGATTTCACTTCTTCTTTTAATATAAAGGAGAAGAAACGTTTGGCAATTATGCAGATTTTAAACAGTCACAGAGTGCCAGGAAGGTATAAAATCAAGCATAATAGGATAAGCAATATGAACGTACCGGCAGAGAGACTGGGTGTGTTCATGTGACATTGCAACTTAAAGCAATTCTTTTAAAATGGAGATGGAGCCAACAGTCAAGGATATGCCAAACAATTGTAGAATTTAAAAGCATTAAATACTTTTAAAGACTAGATAAAGTTTACACAACAGCACAACATTTAATGCTTCTTAAGAAATGCAAGTTAGATTTGATTAATTCCATTTTGTGGAACATTCCAGGCAAAGTAATGGTAGTGGTGGACAATATATTGAAATGTGTTGTTTTGAAGATATGCAAAATTTGATTATTGTACATTGTTTATAGTTTTTTCAAGTAATGTTGTAAACCAATTTTTGTCAAGCAGGTGGCTGGCCCTCCACCAGAGAAGTTAAACTTCTGAACTTGAGTTTACAGCCGCTCTGCCACATTCAGTGCTGCTGTGGTCATCACTGTAACACGACAAATGGGGGTTTACGCAGATGCACATGTGTCTGCCTCTGCACTGGACATATGGCACAGTGCTCAGAGGACTACACTGTTGAGTGAAGCATGTTTTGAAAGCAGAACTGAAGTTAGTTTTACAGTAGCACACACTAAATGCGTGGGTGGTCCATACATATTCCAACTGCAGTGGAAAGAGTTAAGTAAATGAAAAAAGTTCACATGAAAAATACTAACTTCTGCTGCCCGGAGGTCGAGTGGGTAAGGCACAGCACACACATATGCCAGGCTCCAAGTGGAGCCAGCCTCAGGGTCGTGAGTTTGAATCCTGACTCTGACAACAGACTGTATGTCTCTCTCATCCCCCATTTCATGCTTAACTGTCCTGTCCAATAAAGCCTTCAGGCCATAAAAGAAAATACTAACTAGTAACTAGTCTTTTGAGGACTACCGTTAGTTCATTTAAGTAGCATTTTATGTAACACTTTTAAACTTGATCAATCAAACTGTAAAACTGAATTTAATTGTTATAAACTACCATCTGCATGTTCTCTGAGCTCTGACCAATCAGAACTGTCAATTAAAAGTCATGTTTAAAAATATCCCCCAAAAAAGGACTCAGTTACTTAACGTGAGTAATTGTAATTTGTAAGTGCCACCCTTGTCTGAACCCTCTTCTGACGAAGTTAGGATAATGTTCTAAATGTAAATGAAGTGCCATGACCAAGAGTTTTGCAACATAATAATGTCTGTGCCATCCTTAGCGTTGTAATTGTTATTGTATCGTTGGCATACGCAGCCTAATGCCCTGCCAAATAAAGCTCACAAGCCAAAAGTGACATTGAATGTAACAAAATACTGTTCAAATGTTCTAAAATGTATATACAGTATATATTTTATAACTAAACAATATTGAAAATGAGAAAAAGTATTACAAACACATGATTGGCCTATTATTGTGCAAGAGTGATTCCTCCAGAAGCTGAACCATGCAAAGAATAAGTCTGAAATGTGACCGAGAAACATCTCCATCTTCCCTGGACCAAAACCTTTTTACAATGAACAGAGACCAAATGTTTAAAAGAGTCAACATTAGAAAACATGAAACATGCTGAAGTAGAAATGACCCATTAAACAAAAAGATTTGTGAAATCATAAAACTTCAAACTTGATTTCTACACTAGGAAACAATATTTATTTCATAAATTTTTAGACAATAGAAAGTAATTTGCAACACAAAATGAAAGGACAAAATTTGCTCTCATTGTTCTGATGCAGATCATTCTAAAACTAAAGGTTCAAGTTTGTCACATGTGATTTTTGTCAGTATCGATACGTGCTTAAATGAGTATTTCATTTTAGTTTGGATTAGTATCTGTGTACTGAGTTTGTGAGAATGCTGGAGGGGGTAGAGTGTGGTCTGTGGTTTTGTGTGCGCAGTGTTACAGCGGAGATTGGATCTGACCCATTAACTTCAGCGGCCTCTCGCTGAGCTTCGGCGCAGCAGAGGTCAGTGCTCAGATTCCACTGTAAATCTGCCGCTACATCACGGTCATAGATCAGACACGGACAGAAAAAATCAGTAAGAGCGCTTGCTCTGGCATGAAAAACACAACGCTGGGTTCAACTTTCCCAAGGGACATTTACTTTCAAGACCATTCTCTATGCTCACATTTGTGCAGTTATTTTACAAATAACAAATGGTGATTCATTTATTTGTTTATGATTTGCACTTTTGTGTTTTGTTTTTGCTCTTTAGATTTGCACTTTGTGTTTGCACTGCATTTGAACTCTGTTCATCATGACTTGCATTTTGTTCAGGTTTGCTTTTTGTTCTTTTTGTATATGCTGCTTGCAATTGAACAGTTAGATTTCATTAACATAAACAGGCCCATAATGTGTACCTGCGCTTTTGTACTTACTTTTAAAAATGTTTTTATTGAACCCTTATTTAACCTGGAGAGTCCCACTGAGATTAAACACCTATTTTCAAAGGGAGTCCTGGTCAAGAGGCAGCAAACAAAACAAATGAACAAAAAATAACCAACCAACCAACCCAATTAACATTAAAATAAAAACAATTGCATATTGCAAATGCTTTCATCTTGGTTTTAAAGGCATTTAGGAACAAGAACTCAAACTAATTTCCAGTCTTTCTGCAGCATGTTCCAAGCAAAAGGACATTTGCATCCCAAAATATTTCATATTTTCTTCTTAACATCCCCATATTTTATTTGTAAGTCATATCTAACAAGATGAATAGATCGTTGTTTTTTTATTTGTTTGACAGAAATTATGGTATCTATTAGGATATGTTGAGTGAATAAACTGGCACCTTTATGTTTGTAGTGTCTTCAAATTCAGCCCACGGCTTCTGGTATTGCCTGAAGAAAAACCGCAGCATGTGTCGTGTGCAGGAGGTTAAGTGCAGCAAGCTCACTATAGCAGACGTGGGCCTCTGTCCAAGATGTTGCTGCTCTTTAATTTTTACCCTGCGGCAAAAGCAGTTTGGACACAGCTTTGGGTCCTGGGGTCTAAAATCTGACAGCATTGGTACCATCGCTTATCCGAGACAATAAATCACACTCTACAACAAATCTCTCCACTGTAGATATTAATATTTCATGCTTCCACACCGCACGTCTTCTTGAATAATTGCTGCAGTTATTCATGTACTTTGAAATGCATTACCTGAGGAGCATGCTCTCTGATAACCTTCACTATAAGATGTGGTCTCTCTTGCTTTGTCTATCTTTGAAAATCACAACGGTCGATAAGGCCTCTGCGCCCTTTTATCCACTACTGCTTTCAAGTCTAAGGACCAACACTTGATCAACATAACATGGTGCATTAAAACATTGAGAAGTATACGGCAGGAAAATCAATCGCCGTGATTATACAGTGGACTGCGTGATCTTACTGTATCTGTATTTCAAGCAGCGGAATTCATTAGCATTCACAAGTGGCCCTTTAATGCGCCTTGCATTTTGCTTAGACAATCAGATATCGTGCTGCACTTTGAAAGCCAATCCTGGTAATGGCGGCTGTGGCCGGGGCACGAGCGCGCACAAATCGTCACCTCATTCGCCTTTTGCTGAATTGGCTTTGATATGCTGCTTCTGCCTCGGTTTTGTTTTGATCAGGGCAAAACCGCCCACGTGTTGGAGGTGAGCGAGTGAGAAGTCCTCGGTGGCACATCTCATGAGATGTGATTTGCTGAACTCTGAGGCTAGCTGCAGGGAGTAAAGGAGCTTGTAGAGTTATAATTGACTGTTCAGTATGTCATATGTCTTTATTACTGAGAGCTTGGATTAACATTCTTATTCATAGCAGTTTATTTTATGAGTTTTTCACGACTCTTTGAGCGAAGAGTACAACAATAAAACTAGATTTGCGTAGGACGTAATTTTTTGTGAGCAATATTGAATATTAATTTTATTAATGTTGTTTTGTCTCTGAATCTGGGACTTGTTAAATGTTAAAAGTCCAAAGTCCAATTAAGGTTTATCGGGGATATATGGGTGCATTTTTACATTACGGCTCTATCCAAATATTCTTTAAGGCAAAAGCCTGTACCTGATTTCGAACCATGAGGAGGAATATGTTTTAGTTTGAACCATGACACAGAAACAACTGTCAACATTATATATTTATAGTTATGTATAGTTTATGTTCTGCCTACTTTTTGCACCTGTTGTAGTGTTCTGGTCACTCTCCTCTGATAGTGGAAGAGGAGAGGACGGGAAGCTCCGGATAGAAGTATATAGGAAACCTACACACACGGATCAGTACCTGCTCTTTGGCTCTAACCACCCACTACAGCATAAGCTGGGTATGATCAGAATACTACAACACAGAGCACAAGAGGTGCCCACCAGCTCAGAGGGCAAAAGGAAAGAGGAAAAACACGTCCGGAATGCTCTCTTAGCCGGTGGATACCCGACTTGGGCTCTGAACAAAGTGAAGAGAACCAAAAAGCAGGACAAAAGGGACAAAATGGAAATAGAACCAAGAAGTATGGGTGTCTATATCCCTTATGTCTCGGGACTGTCAGAAAAACTGCAAAGAATTTTTAGACAACACGAAGTCCCTGTTTATTTAAGACAAAAACTGGTTCACCCTAAGGACAAGTGCCTACACAACAGAGTGAAGTAGTGTATTCTATCCAATGCAGTGAAGAAAGTTGTAAAGAGCGGTACATAGGGGAGACTAAACAGCCTCTTCACAAGAGGGTTTAGAGACACTCAAGTTCAGGACCCCAGAGCGCCGTGCATCTTCATCTTAAAGCCACAAACCACTCTATTGAAGACAGTGAGGTGGAGATTCTGAGCAGGGAGAAAAGATGGTTTGAAAGAGGAGTTAAGGAAGGAGGCAATCTTTGTTAAAAAAGATAATCCTTCCTTAAATTGTAATGGAGGTTAAGATTCAACTTTCCAGTTGTTTATAATAGTTTGTTGAAACCCTGGAGACCCTGAGGCATTCGGATGCTAATCAGGCACTCAATGAGGAGGGATCGAAAGTCAGTGTACAATAGGATGTAGATGGCCATCTCAGGGCTGTCAGTAAAATAATTAGATTTGTCTCAAGTGAAACCAAAAACTCCCCCCTTTATAGGAGGGCTCGCCCTGTGGGCAGGGCTTACACAGAGGAGTTTAATAAAACCTGAGTTCTCAGACTCGATTCACCGATTGAGAATGACTCTTGGATGAGAGTTGAAACGTTTTGTTTTTCTAAAAACAGAATCCAGATGACTAACAACTGAATCTTTTCTACAATTTATTAGCAATAGCACATATAATGTGGTTTGGACTACTGTGGATGTTATAGTACTAAAACTTACCCTAGATGTCACATAGTGTTTCGAAAAGTTTCGAAACCTCGAAACATTTGATTCAAATGCTTTGCTGTTTTATGACTCTTCACTTTGCCCATCACTATACATTTGTCTTGGCCCATACTTCAGTGCTCTGGGGTTAAACTACAGGATCAGTGAGCACCACTATGCAGCATCGTAGATCTTGACCTGATCTTGAGCTGGGTTTGGTCAGGACGACTATTTTGGACCATGTGTGCCTTAACTTTCTTTTCTTTGGGTGCCTTATTTTTCCTAAATTCTTATTTTCAATTTGACCCAATTTGTCTTTCTCTGGTCCGTCGTGTTTTTTTGTTTGTGTTTTTATAATTTTGAAATATGAAAAAGAACAAAAATAATACCTGGAGGAATTCCATCCAGAGACAGGGAAAACATGCACAATTTTTGTTAGTTATTCCAGTGGTATTAATCGGGGTCCAGAATAAAGAATGCAAACTCCACATAGATGTCCCAACCAGAACAGCGAATCAACTGACCTTTTGCCTTGAGACAAGAGTGTAGAGACTCCAGAAAGAACGTCACTGTTAATATACAGTGTAAATGATAAAAACACAATAGTCTTCAATTTCAATCAAATTAAAAATATAATCAAGTCTTTGTCCTGTATGATAGTCTGCAAATGTACATATGTCTGACTCACTCCAATTTTTTATTTTGTCTGGTACTTTTATTCCCATAGTGTCTCCACAGAAAGTCTCTGCCCCCTCGTGTAAGAGATTTGCATATTGATCTCTGCTTTCTTTCCCGGGATGTCCTTTCTGAGGCAATCTTCTCCACTGTCTCATCACTCGCTGTACTTTTGTGCAATATGTTTCACAGATATAGTTGTTTCCAAATATGACATTAGTGGCATTGCTGGCAGGATTGGTGCAAACATACAGAATGATTCAATTATATTTAGCGGTAGTGAACAACATGTTGGAGGATGATCTGTAGGATTTCATGTAGGATAATCTGCAGATTGTTGTAGTAATTTTGTATTCAAAGGCCTAGTTAAAAATATGAATAATCAAGCTTAACATTTGTAGATTTACTATTGAATATTTCAAAGGAAACACCAATATAATCAACCTATGACATTCATGATGTGACAGTTTTTTTATTTTTCACTACATGCTAGTTGTACAATTAAATTGCATGGACAGATGAATTGTTAGCCCTTAGCGAGGTCATCGTTCTAGCGCCTAACATCTACGAGACGCTTTATCTGAGCAGATAGTCACACTGGACAACGTCAGTGTAGCCTCCAGCTCCACTGTAGAACTTGGAATCTTATTTGACCAAGAGCTCTCATTCAAAGCACACATACATCAAGCTGTAAAACAGCCTATTTCCATTTGCGTAATATAGCCAAAATCAGAAAAATCTTGCCTAAAAGTGATGCTGAAAAACGTGTCCATGCGTTTGTAACATCTAACTCTCTGTCACAGCGAGCCCTAAAAGCTCCATAAAAGCTTTCAACTGGTTCAAAATGCAGCAGCAAGATTACTAACAGGAACTAAAGGAAGAGAGCACATTACGCCGGTGCTTGAGTCTCTTCACTGGCTCCCTGTCGAGTTTAGAATCAAATTCAAAATCCTCCTCCTGACTTACAAAGCCATAAATGACCTGGCCCCATCCTACCTCAAAGATGCTATAGTACCTTATCATCCAAACAGAGCACTTCGCTCTCAAAATGCTGGACTTCTGGTGGTCCAAGAGTCTCTAAAAGCAGTAGGAGGTAGAGCGATTAGCTACCAAGCTCCTGTGTTGTGGAATCAGTTTCCTGTCCATGTTAAAGAGGCCGACACAGTCTCTGCATTTAAGACCAGGCTTAAAACGTTCCTCTTTGAAATCGCTTATGGTCAGGCCAGTTTGGAACAGAAATAAAACCTACAGTTCCCAGCTATGCTGCCCTAGGAGCAACTATACTGGGGGAAGTATGGCAGCTTGAGCACTATCCTCCGCTTCTTACTACTTTTCTATCAAACAATATTTAATATTTACTTTCACATGCAATTTGTTCATCGCTTTTACTTCTTCTTCTTCCTCTTCCCTGACGGGAGTGGAGTAGGCACATTGATGACCTGTGGATCCAGATGCTCCTCAACTGCCTGGAGAAACGGTCTGCCTGGAAAAACGGACTGCCTGGAGAAACGGTCTCTACTCCATATGAACGGTTCTTCTTCAGCCTCGAAGAATTGGTTCTCCTCCTGAGTGGGTCTAGCTCCATCGTCTATCAGCAAATTGAGGCGCGTCCGCCAGTCCGTCGGATCTCTCCTTCACTGTGGAACTCCTACAGGTTTCCCAAAGAGGTTTGGTAGTTTTTCCTGGCCGAGAAGCAGGGTCTAGGACAGGGGAGCTTTGGACATCTGTCTAAGGACATTTCCAAGTCCCTATGAACATTGTTTATTTAGTTTTTTCCACTGTAGCCCCTCGAGGCAACTACTGTTGTGATTTTGGGGGTTACAAAAATAAATTGAATTGAATTGAATTGAGCTGCTGCGACCTTTTTGTCCTGCTACTGTGGTCCAACCTGACCAGCATGTTTTGGAGGGAGGGGAAACCGGAGCATCCGGGGGGGTGCTGAGGGGTGAGAGCGGGGTGAGAGCCACTACTTTTTCTTCATTTATTACTTTTTAAAGCAAAACAACAAAGTCATAACCCACTTATTTTCAGTTAAACAACCATTCTAGGACGAATTATTTTCCATTATTACAAGTTCCTAAATGAGAGGACCTCCTTGAATCTCAAGGGGCTATCCTTGAATAAATAAATAAAACATACCGTATAAGCTTTAGCTTTGAAATTGGAATTGTCAACATTGCCAACTGTTGTGGAAAACTTAAGTAATGGTTATCAAGAAATAAAGTAAAACAATAGAACAGACTTGTATCAAAGTGAATGGTTTAATTCAGTGTCTGAATTAGTCTGTCCCTAACAAATGCGTCTGTCCCTTCCTAGTCTCAATGTCCCGACTCTGCGGTAACAGTTTTACATCAGATGGTCACATGACACGCATCACACGGGAAATTACTGGCCCAAAAGACAAAAGCTGGCTACAGGAACAAAAGAGTAGAAGTAGTTGATTACATTTACATTCTGACCGTCTGGCACTGAGAAAGGTCAATGCCCTCCTGCACCCCTGGAGTTTCTTACACAGAGAGAGAAACCAGTCCTTGATCAGGGCATATCAGAGTTCCGGCGCATAATTGGCAGCTGTGAGAGAGCATGAGGGGTCATCTACATAGGGTCGATTCAAAGTGTATTTTCTGCCACAACACAACAAACACGCACTATTCTACTGTCAGCCCATTCCTCCAGATAACAGCTTTACTCCTTATATTTACCAAAGAAAATCCAGGAAATTTAAAATATTATGTTCCTTTGCGCATGGCTTGAGACCACTTATAAATGGAGTAAATAAGAAAACAGAAACCAAAACTACAGAGACATTTGTTGTCATTTGAACTCCAAAGGGTTCAGAAACAGCTTCAGTTTGAATTGGGGCTGATTGTAGTCTGGCATTTTATGAAAAATCAGCTGGAGTGATTAATCCTTAATTTATATTAACCTAATACTAAACAAAACAACTTTAAGGTTCAACATTTCTGTTTAGTTATATTCTTCACCCATAGAGTACACATAACGGCTACTCATTTTACCTATACCTGACCTCAATACACCTGCTTGGTCTTCTATTGTAGCTTGTGTCAGATGAAGAAACAAACATTTCTGAAACACTCTTGGTAAAGGCTGTGAGCCGAGGCAGTAATTACAGCTACAGCGTCTGTGGTTCACCTCAACCTTGAATACTGCTGCTATTCTGGACTACAGGAAAAAGAAGAAGGCCTGCACTTTGAGGTCTATGGATATTAATTACTCACAGGGGCAACACAAGGCGCGGTAGAGTGTAATTTTGTGGTTTTGAATCACCTATTGACCAGTGCATTAGTGACACATTATAAGCATTGTTCGTGCGCTGAAAAATGATGTGTGTTTTTTGCTGTTCGCACCTGTCAAAGCTCTTATGGCATGTCGTATAATGGGAATTGTGGTGGAAATAGAAGAAGAGAAGGGGGATGGTAGCATTCCAGTATTTTGTGTTGTGCAAACTGTGACCTAGACTTGGCAGAGATAAATGCTTGAGCAGAGTTTAGTGATACTGTTCTAATAAGTAAACTTTTAGCTTGTGATCTGACTGAAATAGAGACTTTTCTTTTGGTTTTATTGTAGTCTAAAAGTTACTTATGTACACGTTGTTTATGTAATACTGACATTTCAAACTTGATTTAAAAACTAAGAAAACAATAGCACAATATAACATCATTTTCATCTCAAAATATTAGTAGTTTATTAGTTCTGATATAGCTCAAGATCATTATAAAACTATTCGGGAAACGTGAATTTGAAGATCAGGTCAATAGATTTAGTATTGATAAGTGTATCCGGGTATAATTACAAACATAACACAATAGTTCAACAATGATAATATAACATCATCATTTCTCTCTTCCATGTCCCCAAGTCAACTCTATTTCTGGCACACCATTGATGTACATTCCTCTTCCCGTTATTTACCAAAATCTTGAATCGCAGTTCCAAAATTGAACAACACGGTTCTTGTCCCGTCTTGCATAATCCACCACATATTACAATCTGCTTTCCCAGAATAAGGCCACCAGGGAATTTTCCCCCAAATACTCACACTTGGAAGCGGCTGAGAACGGCGGGCACACACTCTCTCACACACACACACGCACACACACACACACACACACACAAAACAAACCAGTTCAAGGACATGTGTGCCTGTGTTGACAGGAAAACCTCCCTAATTTTGGTGTGGACTTTCCCAGTTGAGTTTAGACCTTACCCTGTCCTAAAATGGGAGGGGAAAGGCCATCACAAATTCTACAGAGCACAAGAAACATTACCAGTCTGTAGTAAGAGGAAGGTTGCAATGACAGAGATGACTACATTTTAAAATACTGCTTGAAGAAACTTGAAGACCTGTTGAATCTGAGCACATCATCATATCTTTCCAGAATCAGGATATTTCACCGATGGAGAACACTTTTTTGTCAGACATGTCAACGGATAACCTAAATGGAGTGTCGAAAGAGATGAATACAGAAAACTTGCCTCTTGGTCCAATGGGTGCAGCAGGAGAAGCAGCTGTCCCGAGGAGCTGTGGGGAGTTCTTGTGTATCTTTGGGACGGGGGACCTGGGACGCTCCCTGGGCCAGCGTCTGATCCAGTCTGGATACAGTGTGGTGTACGGCAGCCGCAGACCCGACAGCTGTGGCCCCATACCCCAGGGAGCTCAGGTAATGCACACGTGGAGAAAGAAAATTAATCTGGATCTGGAGGTGGGCGATACTATCAAAGATACTGTCAAAGTTGTGTGGAAGGATAGAAAAAAATGGAATATTGTGAAGCACATTGTATAGGGTCTATATAAAAGGGATAGTCACAAGGCTACATAAAAAGATGTAATTACTGAAACTTCCAATAGATGCAAAATGTCAAAATATTTGTGCAAAAAAGAAAAAGAAAAGGCCATAACATTTTAACGAAAGCGGAAGATATTTTGCCAAAAGGCTGAAAACATTTGTACAAACACACGCAGTGGCAGTTCTGGCTTGAATGAAACCTTCATAGCCCCCCATTGGTGGGGTCATTGACCTGAGTGAAGTTGGCCCAAAAAGTGTCCGATTCACCCCAAAATGGTGTGAAACACTTATGCACACCATATAAGTGTTTGCACGCTTCAATTTTGAGATACTGTATGGATCTTTGACTGGTTATAGGCTGGCCCTCCTGAACTGTCCCACAAAATATTTGACTCCATTTTGGGGGATTTGGATATTTTGATGTCTGATCAATATGTAATGTTCATTATCACAAAAATGCTGGTATTGTGTGCACAAATGTTTCAGACCACTGTTGAGAGAATCTGACACTTCAGGGAAGGGGGCAGCCAATAACCAATCAATGATCAATATCTCAAAAACAGAGCATGCACAAATGTGAATTGACTTCAATCATATAATTGTTGATGCAATGGTCCTTAATAGTGGTATTCCAGTAGCATTGTTTTCTTTGAAGTGATTATTAGCTTAGCACCTTCTTGACTTCTTCATATCGGTCTCCAGTATTGAGCGTTCTTAACCTAGGCATGGTGTGTTCTGTTTGTGTGTGATGTGTCGGTGCAGGTGAGGAACCATGCAGAAGCCGCCCAGTCCGCCAACATCGTCTTCATTTGTATTCACCGAGAACACTACGGCTTCCTGCAGACGCTCGCACCTCAGCTCAAGGGGAAGGTATCTGATTGTAACATAGCATAGTCTTTAGGTCCCTGCAAGACAATATGGCAAAAAAGAAATGAATTTTCTAACTCGGTGAGGGGTGTAGTAGGACATTCTGGGCCCTGGGAATAAACCATGTTTGAGGGCCCGCGCTGCATGTTCTTTTTTTGAAGTTTTTTGAAGGGCCCCGTTCCTGCATGATTACTCTCTGGTTAATTAAGTTTTACTTTCCAGTTTAACACTATATATAGTTTTGATTGAATAACAAATAAATGTGACTTTTTATATTCATGAACAACGACAGGCAGACTTTTGAAATAAACCACTCATTGAACATAACTTTACGAAATGTATTTTTCCTAAGTCTGAACTCAGCTCCAATGTTTTGCACCCACAGGATTGGCTGTACACATCTCGATTTATAACCAAATAACAACAAAAACAACAACAAAAAAGACTGAGGAAATAATTAAGCTCTGCAAATGATCAAATCTTGACTAATTTCGGCTGTTTTAAAACCATGACCAAAGGAATTAAAAACTCTCCCAGTTTATTCCTCAGGTCTTGATTCTGATTAATTATACGCATGTTTCACATCTGGTGGAGTGGAGGTTGACGTCACAGAAATGTCAACCATTTCAACGTTCTTCTGTGTTCTAGTTTGATAAAAACACTTAAGTAAATGCAGACAGCACACAAATATCTTCTTTTTGGGGCAAAACAAATTTTTCTCTACATTAAAACAGATTAGATTAAAGGTACAGTTCCTTTAATCTAGTCTAACATGTAAATCTTTCCATGTCTTGAAGGTTCTGGTGGACGTGAGCAACAACCCGGCGAAGGGCATGTTCCCAGAAGCCAATGCGGCGTATCTGCAGAGGTAAAAGGGTCCGATGTGATTAGAGCATTAGCCAAAGTAATGGGTTAATTCAGATGTCATGCGGCCTCCATTGCATTATCAAGAACAATTATAGAGGATGTTGTTTGCATTACAGGCTGGTCCCTGAAGTATATGTGGTGAAGGCCTTGAACACACTATCGGCCTGGGCTCTGCAGAATGGACCCTCAGATTCAAATAGACAGGTAACATTTCAAACATTTCATTTTTGAGCTAAAATGGGGAGTGCACTTCAAAAACATGCCTAAAGTTGTTTCAGTCAGACACTCCTGATGTAGTCATTCCACACTAGAAATTAGAGATGATGTTCCTTTGTGAAAACCATCAGTCATTATCAGAGTTATTTGTTTTTTCTTTCAAGCATCAATTATCAGAATCAGAATCAGAATCAGAATCAGAATCAGAATCAGAATCAGAAAGGGGTTTATTGCCATTGTCAATGAACAGACTTCACAAACATAGGAACTTGTCTCGGCCTTAAGGTGCAACACAAAACACTGAGCAATAATAAAACAACATATATTCAATCAAACAAAAGGGCATGCATTTAAGGGACAATTTAAAAATTACGATAGTATAAAATAAAAATAAAAATAAAAATAAAAAAATAGGCATTGCTATGTGTTATCATCATGGATAAAGTGTGCGGCTATTTATCCATTTCAACATGATCCTTTCCGCATGCTTTCCTATACTTAATCCAAGTTTTCTACATGTGTGTCAAACATTATTTGCAATTATTAATATATTGTAAAGACATCACAATATTTTCAAAAATTCAAGACAATTCTGTGCCATCTAGATAAGTCATTTGCCAAAAAAAGGAAATCCTAAAAGGAGGCTATTGTAATCTGTTGACCATAAAATAACAAGGTACAAGTAAAAGCACTGTACTTTTTAGCTACCTGTACTTACGTTTTTTTTACTTTTTTACTTCATTAATTGAGAGCAGACATCTGTACTTTCTTACACTACCTTTTTAACAGGATATAGTAAAGTACTTTTCATAAAAACCACTACCACTAACCATTGTGCACTTCCTAATTATAAATCTTACTTTCTCTCCCACTCGGTCTTATTTTTGAGGACTACGAGCTTCTCATAATGCTCTGATATGTTCACACAGCGAGTGCTATCCAACAACTTGAAAAAAATGAATATAAAACATGACAGATTACATCAATATCTTAAACCAGGGCCATTCAATTTAATCTTCCCGAGGGCCAGATTTTTCGGAGGGCCAAGGCTTCTGGGCCGGAGGTGCACAACATGACAAGACTGTCTCAATAAATTGAGTTAATACAATGCAATAACCATAAGATTTTTGTGTGAAATAACACACAAAATGCTTTACCAACATTCTTTTGCAAATTTGTCCAGTTCTGAACCAGAATTAAACTAGGACTAGACGAGAATCAAACAGGTCTAAAGCGAATTAAACAATAACTAAACCAAGAACAAACCGGGTATATACTAGTGCTAACCCAGATTGTGGGCCGGATTAAATCGCTTGGAGGGCCTGATTTGGCCCCTGGGCCGTATGTTGAATCGTCGTGGCTTAAACCAAACCAATAACTCAAACCAAATAACCAAATCGGACTTGTTGATCCAAAATGGAGCAGTACTGGCTGGATGTTGTTGCAGTGAATCCCATCTCTGTTTGCGACTTAAATCAATTAGGCAGTGAGTGGCTTGATGTTGTTCTTTCCTGTGCTTTTTGTCTGCTGTGCGAAGCGGCAGAGTTATTTTTTACAATTTGGGTTTGATCTTTGCGGTACAGTCCCAGGGGAGACAGAAACCACACAGGAGCCTACATGTACTTTTCTCAGGTAGTCTGTGTATGCTCTGTGAGAGATGTTGACCGAGCAGCTGTTAGTTTTACCTGATTTTGACTGAACAAAAGTGGTTTAGACTGCACCGCTGAATTTGTAAACATTTTCAATTCTCTTGAGCCCAGATCATCTTTCTTTTGTTATCAGTGTAAAATATGGTCATGTAAAATTGTTATAGCCTAAAAAAGGATGCCACGTGAAAATAAAGAAGAAATATGAAATGTATTCTTTTGCCATGTCAATTCAGTTCGGTTCAGTTCAGTTCAGAAAACATTATTTATCTTCAAAGAGAACCACAAACGTAAATAAATTGTATTGGCAATTTTTAGGAAAAAGCAACACAAAGTTAAGAGGAAGGAAGATTATACATGATTTCCAAATTAGGTGAAGGTGAACCTCCATCCCATTCTCAAATCTGGGTCTGCTGAAGAAAAGCTGCCCCACAGCCTGATGCCGCACCACCATGTTTGACTGTGGGGATGGTCTGGTCAGAGTCATGTGCCGTGTTAGTTTTCCGCCACTCGTAGCCTTTTGCTTTTAGGTAAAAAATGTCAGATTTGGTCTCATCAGATCCTTCTTCCACATGTTTGCTGTGTCCTCCACATGGCTTCTGACAAACTGCAAACAGGACTTCTTATGGGTGTTTTTCAAAAATGGCCACTCTTCCATAAAGGCCAGATTTGTGTAGTGCATGACCAATAGTCGTCCTGTGGACAGAGTCCCTGTCCACCTGAGCGGTGGATCTCTGCAGCTCCTTCAGAGTGACCATGGGACACTTGGCTACATCTCTGATCAGTATGCTGCTTGTTCAGCCTGTAGGTTTCAGTGGGGGGGCCATGTCTTGGTAGGTTTGCAGTTGGGCCATACTACTTTTCCAGATGATGGATTGAACAGTGCTCTGTGAGATGTTCAAAGCTTGGACAATCTTTGTACAACCTAACCCTGCTTTAAACTTCTCCACAACGTTATCCCTAATCTGTCTTGTGTGTTCCTTGCATTTTAAGATGCTGTTTGCACCTTCTCTGAACAAACTTCTATGTCCTTCACAGAACAGGTTCTGAAATTAGACTACTCACAAATGGACTCTATTGAATCATTAGGTCAAGATTAAATCTTTCAGCAATCATCAAGCAACTTTTGACATCAACTGGTTGCACTCAGAGAAAAGAGGCTGAATAATTTTGCACGCTACATTTTTCATTTTTTTTACATCCAGAAATCATGTATAATTTTCCTTCCCCTTCATAACTGAGTGCTGCTTTGTGTTGTTTGTTTACAAAAAATGCCAGTCCAATTTATTTAAGTCTGTGGTCCTGGCGAGACAAAGTTCCAAAAGTATGAATATGGTTGCAAGCCACTGCATTTCTGAGAAAGCAAAAAGGATTGGGGTTCTAAAATGTTTTGAGGCCAAGGACCCCTTGTCGGTAATAAAATATCCCAATGACCCTCTAGGGTACTCCACAATAGCATCACAACAAAATTCAAATCTCAAACCGTGTTTATAACCAAATTTGGATGAAAGTTTCCCACAGTCCATAATTTATTTGTGCAGTTGTTTCCATCTAAATCACTGTATGTTTGTGATCCCATTTAGAGAACCACTGCTCAGGAAACAAAACGTATTCTACCGCATGCTAAAAGTGCAGTTTTTAAAAATAGGTCCCCTCAGGTACTGTTCTGTCATGGCAAGTTCCCTATTGTCAAATGCAGAGGACAAATATTGCCTTTGAAAGATCAAATTCAAAATAGAACATGACATTTTCCTCACTTACCTTGTAGACCTACATGTGTGGGAACAACGCAGCAGCGAAGCAGGCTGTGTCGGAGGTGTGCACCCGGCTGGGCCTTGGGGTGCTGGACAGGGGTTCTCTGGGTGCGTCTCAGGAGCTCGAGGACATCCCGCTGCAGCTCTTCCCAGAGTGGAGGCTGCCTCTGAGCATCGCCCTGGGCCTCACTGCCGCCTTCTTCTTTTACCTGCTCATCAGGGACGTCATCCACGCCTACGTGAAGGATGGGAAAGACATCTCATTCAGGATTATGGTCTCACTGGCTAATAAGGTAAGAAAATCAACTGTTTGCAATTCAAAGCAGATGGGTTGGAGTAAATAATGTAAATATAAATGCAGGAGTACCAATCTTTCTAGGACAAAAGATAAAATTAATAAGAGGAAGGTTACTGTTTTACGTGATAAAGCCGTGTTGTAACTGCAAAACACACTCCAGCACATGGTTTTAGGGACGAACTGTCAGATATGCAGATCATTATTGTCTTTATATGCAAAACTTCAGAACTGATTCTCTGCTGCTGGCCCCACATCCAGCGGCATATCATCGTATTTTCATTAAGGATTTGAAGTCTGAAAGAAAAACTAACATATCGTGATAGTCCGTTTTGCAAGTTATGTGTTCATTTACAGCCTTGATTTTATCCTGCTTTGCCATTGTACCAAGGATACCTCCAGTTTAGTCCGTGCTGACAGTTATTTGTGGATGACTCTATCTGTTTTGCATCATGCTCCAGAAGTTCAAATTTTCAATACAACTACACTATGTTGAGTGTTCATTTCTCTGTGTTTTTTACTGATGTGATGTAACCTCCTCTTGGGAAAGGCAGCTGATTTCCTCTTTGCAATAAGACAATGTCAGCTTTTAATTTGTTTTTGATAATCCACATTTATATCAGTTCAGTTTCAAGCATTCCATCCTGCAAACACAGACAGAATTCATTACAGATCGGCATACAACTTTGTTTTTGTTTCTTGTAACCTAGAGGTGAACTTATTAAACCAAAAGATGCTCTTAAAAGTAAAGACTGTCCAAAACACGTCCTGCACTGTAGAACTATGCACTATCTGACTAACTTCTTTTAACCACTGTCGCGTTTGATATCTTGTTAAATGTGTGCTTCAGGAGCCAAATTAGGAATACATTTGAATATATATTTGAGAAAACAAATATTACTAAATTCCCAGTGTATTCAAATTTAAGAAGGACATGGACTTGTTTCACGTCTGAATGTGACTGTCATTTGATCTTGTGTGACAGGTGTTCCCCATCGTGTCGCTCATCATGCTGTCGCTGTGTTACCTGCCCGGTGTGATGGCTGCGGCGCTCCAGCTCTACAGAGGGACCAAGTACAGGTCAGGCGGCTCGCAGTGACGGAGGAGAGTTGTGAAGGACAGGTGCCAGCAGTTGGGTACAAATGGGGCTGTCACTGTGTTGTGCAGGCGCTTCCCGGACTGGCTGGACCGCTGGATGCTGTGCAGGAAGCAGATGGGACTGGTGGCGCTTGGTTTCGCCTCCCTGCATGTGCTCTACACGCTGATCATCGCTTTCCGGTGAGTAACAGGTGCACAGACTGTGTGTGAGTGAGGAACTGAAATCTGTACAGGTTTGCTATAAATCAGGGATGTCCAGACGTTTTTCGCCAGAGGTATTTCATACAAAGTGGAGGGCACCGGTCTGGAACAATGTCATGAATTATTCAGTAATGTGCGTTTAGCAGAGGTTTATCAAGCAATCAATCAATCAACCTTTATTTATAGAGCCCTTTACAACACTCAAAGTGACCAAAGTGCTTCACAATAAAAATCAAGACAATACGAAACATAAAACTATGTAAAAACAAACGGTACAAAACAAAGTGTCACTACATTACAGCGTGTTAAAAGCCAGTCCGAATAAATACGTTTTAAGCCTCGATTTAAAAAGGCTAAAGTCTGTGATGGTGCGCATGTCGGGGGGCAGTTTGAGTCGGGAACAGCGACAGTTGTATGTTTGCACCAGAGTTGCCCTGGAAGCTTTATTATGGAGTTTTTTTTGCAGAAAATGTTTCAATAATTAGCTTATAATGAGTTTTTAAAATGTCAGTAAAAATTAGCAATGGGCAACATATTAGTTCCAGTATCTGTCAATATCGAAGAATCTGCCGATATTTAGTACCGATTTTTTATTTTTTTTTTCAAATAGGAAAAGAAGAGCAATAAGGCTTAAAAAAGGCTCTATGTTCACACAATCATTGAAACAAATTATTTTATATCCCAGTTAAATAAATGTGGTTATTCCTTTTGTTATTTGAATTACTTCATCCATTTTCATTATAGAAAAAGATTCAGTTGTAGTCATCTGGACTCTGTTTTATCCATTTTCGTCACAGATATGTGCCGACAAGAAAAAGAAAAAACTAAATGTCAGAATTACAGAAAGAATAAAATACAATAAATCTGTCTGATTTTACGAAGAGGGTATTTTCGGTAGCAAGCAGTGGATTTTCATGTTTGTTGTTGAAAAATGGCTGTGACTTTTTTTTTTAACCCAACCTGTGAGATGTTTTATTTTCATTTTTTTGATAATTGCAGGTCTGTACAAAGAAGTGGGCAGAGTAGGGGGTGCAAGTGAACATTTTTAGAGCAGTCAAGCCTCAAATGCAAAACAATACAGGATTACTCGAACTTGGAAATGAAAATACAACTTTGTGTAACCTGATGATGAAGGAACACTGTTTTGTGGTTAAACAGTCGCATAATATGTCCTCTCTAAGTGTATGTATCGCATGTTCACAGATGCACTATGTAAGATTTCTGGTCTGTCTGAAAATGTTAAGTAAAAACTGTTTGGTTACTTGCTTGTCTTTATGGAGATGTTAAGTGTTATGCCATTATGTGGAAATTTACAGACCAAATGACATCCTGAAGAAAAAGTTTCCCACCTTCGATCTAAAAACCTACAAAGTGTCGATTTAAAGCAGTTCAAAAGAGATGTCCACAGAAATACAAACCAAAGTGTTTTGTTTTGTGCTGTTAACAAATATGTAAGAATCAGTAATATGTTTGCGTTATCTAACTTTGCATCATACATTTTGACCACCAGGCTTTATTTTATTGGACAAGAATTGATCTCACCATGCTGAGACTGACCAAAATTATTAATACCATACATAAACTATTCAATGAGACCAAGACCAAAGTTTGATCAAAACCTTTCCTACTTTTACCCCTAGTTATTACGTGAGGTACAGAGTTGCTTCAGGCATTATATCCCAGGTAAGTCAATAGCATGTTTTTAAATGTATAATAATAGATTTTAAGACAGTCTTCCTTTTTTTAAGGTGGTGAAAAACCAGACGACAGCCTTTTCCAACACCTTAGCGTGGCGCACAGACTCCTACTACGCCATCGGGATCCTTGGCTTTGCTCTGTTCGTCCTTTTGGGGATCACTTCACTTCCTTCTGTCAGTAATGCGCTCAGCTGGAGAGAGTTCAGCTTCATACAGGTGAGAAAAGATAACGCAGATGATTGTTGGGACTGTTTCACATAGCAGGAGGGAACTAGTAACTGGCATAAGGCCTTCTGCAGCTCTGTTTCAATATTATGCAGCGCAACAGTGTCGCCCAACATAATGCAGTTCAGCAAGTACATTTCTGATACGTGGTCTTTTACTGACAAGACAGCCAGTTTCCTCTATTTTTATTTCGTTTTGATAATCTTTCCTATCATTTCAAACATTCCGTCCTTCAAACACACACGCAATTACAGATAGCAAAGGTCAATAAAATTTAAATATACAAACAAGACATAAGTAAAAACATAACATATAAACATGTATTATAAGTTACTGTTTGATTTGTTCAAACTGAGGTACAAACAAGTTTTTATAACTGTTGTTCTTACGCAGTACAAAAATCATGTTTCCCGGTAATTCACTGGTTTGGGATTAGGATTATTCATTTTCCCTTGAAATACGATGAATGACTGATATGTCCTGTTTGCACAAGACTGTTATCATGTAATTACCATAAGTACACTTTTAATTACTATGCTGTTTCCATTTTATTAATCTTTTGTTTTAAAGAAGTGCTACCAGCAAAAATAAAAAAGTTTCTGCTGTAAATATTATTTTTGTTTTGTAACTTTCACCAATACAAACTTTATAATATCTTCCCTTAATATTTGCAAACGTTGCACATTTCCAACTTGACAGTTAAACGCACACTGTCAGGTAGTACGGAACTCTTTGTTATAAGCAAGCTCTTTTTATAAAAATGAATACAAACAAGCTCATTGGGAAATTTAATTTGGAAAGACTGGTTATCTCACCTGCTCAGTGACTTTGAAACGTTGCAAATGACAAGCAGATTGATGATTCCGTTTATACAGAGGAACACACACACAATATTAAGTACGGGTAGTCTCAGTGTCCACATAAAGAGACTCCTGGAGGTTTTGGAAAAGTCAGTCTCAAGATTTGCCGTGTACAATCTTCACCTGTTGTTGGCGCAGCAGTGTTGAAATACACACTGAAAAGACTATAACGAGTGGGACATGTCAAATACATTGTTTGAATACTTTTAAATAATAGTAATTCTGTGACGACTGCTTGTTTTACTTCAGAAAATAAAAGGATGCCCACCATCACCAAGTTAGAGAACACAAAACATGAAGCACAGGCCTAGACAGGCCGCTACTCTGGCAATCTGTTCAAATCTAAGATAAAAACGGTTTTGTTTGGCTGTGCATATGACTGAAATGCTTTTCTTTGCACTCTTCTCTTTTATGTCTTGAACTATTTGTTGATAGCCTGAAAATGGCACTTTTAAATTAAGATTTTGTGATTTCTGTCATGTCTTTGTGATTTTAATTCATTTTTTTCCTGTTGTGTGAAGCACTTTGAATTGCCTTGTGTTCGAATTGTGCTCTACAAATAAACTTGCCTTGCCTTAAGCACTGGCATTTCAGTAATATTATTGTTTGGTTCCAGACCAATACATAGCAGTTACATTATTTTTGCATTATTCAAAATAAATAAATAAGATGGTAAATATTGGAATTCACACATTAAGATATGCACTGATAAGTACCTAAAGTATCATTGTACATTCTGCAAGTTTGCAGGTGCGTTTACAGGTGTTTACAACGCAATCATCAAGTTTGAGGGAGACATTTCTGACAAACCGCTGCTTATTCACTCGTTCATTCATCGTGATGAGCTTCCAGAGAACTTGTAATTAGGCTGAGCATACGTGTAAATCACATTTTGACTACTTCATTTTGGTAGTGTTGAGGAAATATTTGCATGATTAATTGAAGACAGACCTGGGTCCCAAAGGGTCCTAACAAAGTGTACCTAATAATGTGGCCAGCGAGTCAGTGATTGTACAGTTCACTCTTCATAATCACACAAATCTTAATTTTGATCAGTTTGTGCTCAATATGGAAAGGCTTCTAGGCTTCTCTTTTACCATCCTTCGCCTCCTCAATCGCCCTTCGTCATTGGCCTGAGTCAGTGTTTACCTATTTTCCACTTTGACCACCCTGACAGCGCCCTCTCTGGGAAACACTCATTCATAAATGTAACTGGGTCACACTCCCTCCCCCCTTTTATTCCAGCCCAAATTAGAACAGCTCTTTAAATGTTAAGTTATTCATCAAATGTAATTTGGAGAGCATACATTATCCTTGGCCGCGGCCACTGGGTTTGTGAATTGTGTGGAATACATGTTCTTCAGCGAACATAAATGTCTTTGAGGGAAATGAAAAGACAAACCTGCAATCCAGAATGTGTCTTTGGCTTTATTGTGTGTCTTTATATTTACTTATCTGTTAGAGCTGAAGGACAGAAATAAAGACTTCAAAGTATCTTTTACTCAGGCTGACAGTATCAGAGTATTTAGCCCTTTTTCACTGTTAAACGTTTCAGTTGCTCTCTTCTGTGTCGACTGACTCTGCTCTGTCTATTTCTAAGAAATTTGCTGCAGAAAACTTTCATCATCTACAAATCTGCTGGATACATTTTCTATCTTATTATATATTGTTTTCTTTTTACAGTCCAAGCTGGGCTACGTGACCTTGTTCCTGTGCACTTTTCATACATACCTGTATGGATGGGACAGGTTTCTGCAACCCTGGGCCTATAAATGGTACACTGTGCCGGGTTACTTGCTGTCCCTGGTGGTGCCATCAGTGGTGCTGGTGCTGAAGCTTCTACTGCTGCTGCCCTGTGTGGACCACAGCCTGACGCGCATCAGGAGGGGCTGGGAGCGTGGCACAGCCCAGGATGACGCTGCACACAAACTACTCATTTAAGAGTAAACGTAGTATTATGAACAAATCATATACCCCCAAAACTGCTTTCTCTGATTACCTGTAGATTTGTCCCTGGCTGGTTTTCCAGCCTGTCCATGAACAGGCACAACTCCTGAACTTTTGTACATAAACTTTACAGTGCCTTTTCCAGCTCAGACAACACATTATATAAAACTGAAAGAGAGTTTGTAACATACAGTTCCATATTGTTCATATTTGTTGCTCAGTCACCAACCTGACTCTAGGCCTCTTGACTCTGTCTAAGGTTCTGCCTTAGACAGTTTCTTTTTGTCAGGCAGGTGCATTTGTTTACCTGCTTCACATGCTTCTGGTACTTCCAGTGGTAGTGATTTCCTCAGAAGCCACACATGATGGTGTTGCGACATGTCTATATGCTGTGGTTTTGCAATTTAGGGAAGTTTACACACTGTCCAACATCCTCTCCAGGACTGCGTCGCACCGCTGGATCAGGGAGGCCATCCAGATCCATAAGCGAGCTCTAAGAGCATGATTCAAGCGTCTTCACCTTCCCACACCTGGGATGTGGTTTTGGGCAAAAGCCTTCTCTACACTCTGAAAAAACAAAAACAAGCAGCTCACGAGACACATCTCAACACCATCATGATGTTTCTGAAAAATGCACAGGAATTATACAAAACATCAAAGAAACCAAAAGTAACAGTTCACATTATCAACAGCTGATGTAATGATTGCCATGTTTTATAAAACTCAAATGCTTTTGAACTTAAAACAAGTTGGTGTAATCCCTCATTTGTCCAGGAGTGCTCCACTGTAGAAAAATATTCAGTTGTAGTCATCTGGACACTGCTTTTTTTTTTTTAACATGAAGTTTCGACTCTCATCCAAGATTCATTTTCTCTCTGGGCAGCAGATAACTCTTGGATGAGGGTAGAAACGTCTTGTTTTTAAAAAATAAAAATAAAAAACAGTGTCCGCATGACTACAACTGCATGTTTGAAATTGAACAAATACTTGTTAATTTTCACCCTGAATCTTCCCTTCAGGGTTCACTTGTTTTCGGCATATTTTCTGGAAAAAAAAGAAAATCAAGATTAACATGCAAACACAGTTTTTTTATATAAAGGAATACAGTATACAAATATGTTAAACGTGTTAAACAATAGTTTGGAGAAGAAAGCTGTCAGAAGAAAGTACAAATCTTTCACATTTTGGGGAAATGGTCCCTCCCATGACCAAAAAGTAGGAGTGGTAGTAGTGTTATTAATGAAAAATTCTCCGTTGTGTTCCTGATTTCTTTACTGGCACAACAAGCACTCAAGGTAAGATCTGTGTCAAAAGTGCTGAATAAATACAGTGTTACTTTTAAATCAATGCAGTTTTATGTCTTTGTGGAAATAGATGAAGTTTTCTGTGTGCCTCGTGATTCTCATCTCAAATGCTGCAGCAATTCAAGGTGAGACTTTTTTTCAATTACTTTTAGAATTCTATGTAAATTATCTATGCCTTCATTAGTTGTTCAGTTACCTCAAGACCATATTAGTCAGGGAGAAGTAATGGTCCTGCACAAAAACATTCGAAATGTCAATACAGTATTTCAAAATACAATGTATATTATTGTTAATAAAGCTTTGTTAATATTAAAACTTAAGGTTTCCAGATTATTTCCACTATGTTCAGAATACAGTTCATTCCCTAAAATCAATGGAATACATTTCTGTACTTGATGTACTTGTACCAAAGGTTTCAACTGCACTGTATTAATGAGAGAGAAAAAGGGGGAAAAATGTATTAGTGATAAATAAATGCAAAACAAACAGTGAAACAAGCATGAAGCTGTTCTTACACAATAATATATTAAACCTCAAAGTGAAAGTATTGTAAGTATTCAGAATACAGTACACTGACAATGTAACATAAGGTGTGCAGGTATTCAGCATTCTGTCCCTAAAAACATTTCAGGATTATAAACAAACTCAACTGAGCTCAAACCCGGACCAAACCAGGACCCAGTGTGAACCCTAAGACACCTAAGTGTAAATTCACAAGGGACAGATATAAATGCATAATTGTGTTTTAGATCTTTCTGGTAAAATGTTCACGTTCCCTCAACAAACCAACTCTGCTAATGTGAGGCTCACCACATCTAAGCAGAGCTTCAGTGCCTTGACCGTCTGCCAGAGGTAAATATAATATAACATAAATACATCAATAGGTAACAGTTTATATTAAGGCAAATACAAAAATACAAAATATTTTAAAATGTTGATAATAATTGGCAAAAGATAAATGAATCATGAAAACATTTTAAATAATGACTTGTTAATAATGAACAAAACACAATCTAATCATTAACTTATAGGCATATCTGCAAAGCATCAATGTTCATTGACACTTAAGTAATCAATGACAAACCATAAAGTAATTATTAACAAATATCTAATATCTAATGATCATTAACTAATGGTAAACAAAGGCTTAGCTACACAGCATTTATAAATGTTTAGTTATCATTTACTAATCATGGACTAAAATGTTCTACCAAAAACACTAACTAACAAAATAAATAAAACTTTGTTCCTGACTTTGTTGATTTGCCTTTCCAGATCATTTACGGACCTCAAACGGGACCATGGCCTCTTCTCGATGGCTCTGCCCACTAATGCCAATGAATTCTTGATGTTTTACAATTCTGATTTAAATGAACTTCAGCCCCATGTGAAGACAGATAAAATTGGGTACAGAGGCCTGAATTACAAACCCAACCAGTGGCACTCCATCTGCACCACCTGGGAGTCCAGCACTGGACTGGTGCAGCTGTGGTTCAACGGACAACCCCTGGGCCGCAAATATCTCGTCAGCAGCCAATCACCTATGTCCGGACGTCCTATCATCATTTTAGGACAGGTACATGAAGTATTATACTATAACATGATTACTAATCTGCGTTTCAGACCCAGCTACAGAAAACCTATTGAAACTGTCGTATGCTGAGTCCTTTTCTCATTTCCACGTTTTCTTATTCTAAGAAGACGTATCAATGGCCAAAATAAGTTTTCCCCATGATCAGGAACACCACATGACTATTTTTATCCTTCTGTTATTCAACAGATAATATGGTGAACATAATAATAATAATAATAATAATAATAATAATAATAATAATATAATAATAATAATAATAATAATAATAATAATAATAATAATAATAATGATAATAATAATAATAATAATAATAATAATAATAATAATAATAATAATAATAATAATAATAATAATAATAATAAAAATAATAATGAATGCTCAATAGAATTAATAAATCAGGAGATGCAGCCTGAATACAATTAGTCAATTACACACATTGGTTTCCTCTAATCTCAGGAATAATGTGATTTTTATAATAGATAGTGGACAATGTTTCAAAGGTAGTCATGTAGAGATAAAGCAAACCAAACTTTATACTGCTCAGAGCTGACTTAAGCCTTGCCCTCCAAAATGGTCTCCTTCATACCTCTTTCAAACCATCTCTTCTCCGTGTTTAAAATCTTCACCTCACTGCGTTAAAATAAGTGGTTTGTGGCTTTGAGTTGAAGATGCACGGCCGACTGCAATCCAGAATGTGTGTGCCTTCTATGTTTGTACAATCTGTTGTGCAGTGGATGTTTGTCTCACCTCTGTAAAGTTCATCACAGCCATTGCAATGTATCAAATAAACTACATTGCTCTGATTTTGTGGGCATCTTGTCCTTAAGACGGACCCGTTATTGTCCGAAGGTAAAACCTTTATCCGTTTTTCAGACGGTCCAGACACAATGGATAGAAACCCCATTCCTTCATGGTTCTGTTTCCCTTTTACACTTTTGGCTCTTTTAGCTTTGTTTAGTGCCAATGTTGGTCATCTAGAGGCTGAGAGAGCATTCTGGACGTGTTTTCCTCCTTCCTTTTACCCTGTGAACTGGTGGGCATATCTGTGTTGTAATGTCCTGATCAGCCCTGAAGCGTGTACTGTAGTGAATGGTTAGAATCAAGGAGCAAGTTTTGATCAGTGTGTTTGTGGTTTCCTGTATACTTCTATCTGGAGCTTCCCGTCTATTATTGTAAGACAATCAAGCAAGGCCAGGCGGTTCATCGTGGCATCCTCACGGGGGGACGGGGCTCCATGTACAAGTCAACCACAATGAGTGAGACTATAGATTGTGTTTGTTTTACTAGGAGCAAGATTCCCATGGAGGAGGTTTTGACATTAACCAGAGTTTTGTGGGGATGATGACTGATGTGCACATGTGGGACTACGCGCTCTCGTCCTGTGAAATCCAGAAGTATGTGTCCGAGCTCAGCTTCACTCCAGGGAACGTGCTCAACTGGGCAGCACTGGACTTTCAGATCAACGGGCGAGTGCTGATCGAGAATAAACAAATGTACTGTCAGTAAACTTCACACAGGACTGGTGATGTGTCGTTTGTTTGTCAGTTTTTGTTTTTTAAGTCATATATTATGCATTATTCAGGCTTTTAAAGGTATTTATGCTATGCCATGTAGATGATCCTGATATTAGAGTCTATCTAAATGCCAGCAGAGACTTCCAGACACAAAAAAGGAAAAGCAGATGTGTTGAAACCAAATGCGCAATTGAAACCAAAGACAACTCCTGCAACTCCAACTCCTCTTTGGGCCTATAAATTGCTGTACTGAGATTATTTTCTGTTACGTACTTGTGTACTTGTGTTTAATGGGAAAAAAAAGCTATTTTCAGTCTCTGCTCTGGTATCAGTTGATATCAGGTACCAAAGTACAAGTATCTATATTATCAATAAACTGATAAAGCACAATACATTTCTGTTTTCAATTAGGGAAATAAATTCAGCATAGTTTCACCATCTGCTGTGTCCAGTTTCTTTGTAGGTCGACAAAAAAACATAACAAGAAGTTACGGCTTAAAATTGTTTTCTAGAACATTCCTTCAAGCTTAAGAATATTCATCTTGTCCTGTTAATTGGAATTGTTCTGTTGTTTCTTTTATATCAGACAGTAGTTACAAGAAGTGCATTTACGTGAT
Source organism: Chaenogobius annularis (assembly GCA_015082035.1). Lineage (NCBI taxonomy): Eukaryota > Metazoa > Chordata > Actinopteri > Gobiiformes > Gobiidae > Chaenogobius > Chaenogobius annularis. The sequence continues at coordinate 902,070 of BJKM01000152.1, forward strand.
ATCATTTTTGACATGTTTTGACGTCAAGGTGATTAAATGATCTTGTACCTGTTGTCTGATACAACTAAACTATAACTTGACACTCTCTGCATATTTTGCTTTATTGTGTTTGTGTTTATTTTTGGCAATTTCATTTATATTTGCTTGTGCATAAATCAATGAGTGTGTTTACATGCACACAAATAGCCCAGTTATACTCAAATTTTTTAGATATCCTGTTTTTGTGTGTGTCCATGTAAACACAGTATTCTGATAATGACAGTATCCTGGTTAGCAATAGTTAAAAATGATTACTATGGCATGTAAATGCAGTATTCTGATTTCTCAACATGAGTGCTGTACTGAGAGGAATAAAGAAAGACATTTGGCATAAAGTAATGTTTAAGTGACATTTTCGTCACTTAAACATTTCTCAGACAAAAATTAGAGACGTTTTTTATTCAAAAGACAAATATCTTTTCACACAGTAAAATTGTCCAACACAACATGAACAGTAAAAATACATTTTCCTAAAATAAAATAAAAGACGTTTTACCTTTATGCAAGTCAAACTCGTTTTGATGTGTCCTGAGTCTGTTGACGTGATGTTCTCTTCTTCGTCGCCCTGTCGAGATTCACTTAGAGAAACTCCCTGAAAAAAACGTATTGGGAATTTATCAGTGGAAAATGAGAACTAGCACAAAACTAAATGTACATTAAAGACCAAAGCAGGATATTTCAAAACCCTTATTTTTCCGTCCCTTTGTTTTGAATCCCCTGCTGATGGATTTTAAACGTTTCCAATGGCGAAGACTTTAACCGCAGGAGCTGATGTTCACGACACTTGGTCCGGACGTCACACTGTCCCTGTTAATAGTGTTAACATATAGAACATATACAGTTCCTGTGGAAAGCACACAAAACCAATCAATCATGAACTAAAGCATACTTAGAGCTCATTTTATAATATACATTCATTTAAATGTGAATGTGTAAAAAGTGTAAATACTTTCCGGATTCACTGTACAACTACAGAGACAAGACATAGTATTTACTGACCTTTTGTAATTGCATTTGCTGCCTGAAGATAATATTCCTTGCTTTGACAAAGCAGGTTTCATTGTGCACATTTAAAGTCCAACACACATTTTTGCTGTTAGGAAATTTTGGACATGAGCAGGAAATGTGTTAATCGTAAGTATAAGAGGAAGGAACAGGAGTTTCAACTACAGTTCCTCTGCTCTGGATCTGAAATACAAGCTCTCAAGTGAAGGTAAGACTCACGTATAAAAACAATAATTATGAAGCTTTCTATTTGCATTGTTTTTAATAACTGTAATTTGTAATATTGTATTTAGTTATATTTGTATTGTATTGTATTGTGTTGAAATAGATGAAGCTCTTGGTGTGTCTTGTGATTCTTGTTGCCAATGCAAGAGCCATAGAAGGTAACATTTACTTTTGCCATTCACCTGAAAAACAACTACATCAAAGTTTTTTCTTCAAAATATATAATACTCCAACAGAAGCTACTCAAATAAGTCATTGACACTAAATGTGGTATTAGCACTGGACTAAAATCAAAATGTCCATTTGTTTTAAAAATCTATTGCATACCAACAATATTACGATATAAATTTTATTCTGATATAAATTGAGTGAATATTTTTAACCAAACATTTTGTGTTGTGTTGCAGATTTGTCTGGTAAAATGTTCACGTTTCCACAGCAAACCAAAACAGATCATGTGAGGCTGACCTCCTCACGCACCAACTTGGGTGCAGCCACTGTCTGCCACAGGTGCAGTTACATACCAAAAACACTCATTTCAAAAATAATGCGGCAAATGTAGTAACTATTAAAAGAAATGTTGTCAACTGGACAAAAGGCAAGCACGTGACACCACTGGGGAAAGTTACGGGTCAGATCTGTGGAGAGGCGACCCTGCTCATAGAAAGAATTCATGTTGTCTAATGTAATCACCAATAATGAAAGAAATGCTTGATCGATATATTCAATGTCATACTGTGGAACATCTCCATGGGGACACAAGTAAATTTGCATAGCATAGAACATAGAACATATTTCTTTCTTTATTTACTTCCCTCCCAGATCATTCACAGACCTCAGACGGGACCACAACTTCTTCTCAAAGTCATTGCCGGGTTCTGCCAATGAGTTCCTGGTGTTTTATGACTACACCAATAAAGAAGTAGAGGTCCATGTGAGGGATCGGAGGGCTGAGTATGGCGGCCTGGACTACAAACCCAACACGTGGCACTCCCTCTGCACCACCTGGGACGCCGGCTCAGGACTGGTACAGCTGTGGTTCAACGGGCAGCCCCTGATCAGAAAATATGTCAACCAATCCAACATGACCGGAGCGCCTATCATCATTTTAGGACAGGTTTGGACTAAAACACAACAAACGCCACTTAGATATCTAGTGACGCCGTGGCCCCTGGGGTGGAAATATTGAAGGAATATATTATTACTCTAAATATCCAGTCCATGTCACAGTTTATTTTAGCTACAAACCTGGCTAACTGAAATAAATGACTGAATTAATTTGTAGATTTTAAAAAATGTTTTATTTTAATTTATTTTATGAACATTACCTCTCAGTTAATATGATCAAAACAAATTTTGCTTTCACTGATAACTAATGACTATTTATAAATTACAAAAATATAATTTACAATGGCAAAATGTTGATGTTTTCACTTTGTGTTTTGGTTATCTAGACAATTATCCAATCAGAGACCAGGATGAGCTAGTCTCACCTAGCCAGTTGTAAATAAGTCCAAAATGACTCTCTATTTGGATTGGTCACTACCAAAATCCCAGCATCTGCACCAATCATGAATCAGTCCTAGTGCAGCCTGGACTTGAAGGTTCTGAGCTGAACATGAAGCAGCACCTGTTCTCTACAGTATCTGCAGATCAAGTGATTGTAGTTCTTTTTAGAACAGTAAGACATACCCTACATTTAAAATGTGTGTGAAGGGCATTCGATGGACAATTTACATTTTATTAGATTAGATTACCCTTGTTTCCTGTTTCCTTGTGGTGAAATGTGTGTTGGATAAGCAATGGGAATGAAGACACACCAACACAGACCAAGACATTCCTATCACTACACATTCACAATACTGATACAAAGAACATCAACCCAGCGGTGACAGTTGTATGTGCAAATACAATACATTATGATTCTCCTTTACAAATGCATAGTCTCCAATTTAAGACATCTGCAAATTGTACCCAGTCACAATGCTAAAAACACATAAAACACACTTTTATTAAAGCAGGCAAAGTGTTATGCAAAATTGACTTTTAGGAGCTTTTAACCATATTAAAATAGTTTTCCCTTCTTTTAAAACCACTCAAAATTGTATTTGGAGTGATTCATGCATGTTTGAGTGCTCTTTATTCTCATTTAAATTGTCTATGAAAAATTCAAACTACTGCTAAAGGCTTTTGCACAGTCTGCCTATGTCAGGAAACAATACTGGTGAGCCTCCATTGTTTCTAAGGTATAAAATGTTTCTTTTTTCAGGAGCAAGATTCCCATGGAGGAGGTTTTGACATTAACCAGAGTTTTGTGGGGATGATGACTGATGTGCACATGTGGGACTACGCGCTCTCGCCCTGTGAAATCCAGAAGTATGTGTCCGAGCTCAGCTTCACTCCAGGGAACGTGCTCAACTGGGCAGCACTGGACTTTCAGATCAAGGGGCGAGTGCTGATCGAGAATAAACAAATGTACTGTCAGTAAACTTCACACAGGACTGGGGCGTGTTCATGGTGGTCATTTCATCTGTGTTTTCGGTTTGCGTGTGAAATAAAACTTTTCGCAAAAACCTCTGAAATATAATCATTTTACACTGTTGATTTTTTTAAGTCTTATTGGAAGATACTAACATTACCAGCAAATGTAGTATTATTATTGTTGTTTTATTTTTCTTTGTGGCAGTGGTAAACATTTGGCTATTCAGTAAGGCTATTAAAATTTCTAATTTGATTTTCTAAATCTTTTCAAAATAATAGGACAAAACATCCTCCTATTTATCAATAACACGTTAATGTTTGTTGATCAAATCATGCCACTCAATAATTTACGAACAAAACAACTAATAAGGAACTGCACATGCAGTGCACGATGCAAAATGACTAGGGTGTTAAAGCTTTTTCATCAAATTTGTGGATAAAGTTGGTCAGTAAAGTTATGAATTTGCACTGACCACCTTAGATAACACCTTTCTTTGAGACATGTATTAGTTGAATGATGAGAAAGCATAATTTCATACCATCACAACACCAGACGATGCCGCAGCCAGTAAATCAATGGTTTTGACATGTGACTTACTGATAAGTCAGTTTGAATTGTCGTCCTGTAAGGACCAATAATCCTGACACCCTAATCAGTAATGGTTGTAATGTATGTTAATGATAAATAAAGAGGGTGAATACAAAAGAAACAGTCACAGGACACTCACAAACTGCTGACGAATAGAAGAGCTGCAGGACACAAGGTAAGAGCATGTTAAATTTGTATGTTCTAAGTTCTTCAGGCTGACACTGTAGAATATGTTTTTTTTTTATTAGATGGCGCTCGTCTGCATTTTTCTCTTATCACTACTTGGAATGTCAGCCGCTCTTCCTCAAGGTAAACGTTTATCAAGCTTTTGCGTGATCCAATTGAGAAATTGTGTGTTGATTTTAGTATTCCAACATGCTACTCAAGACATGTCTGGAAATATGCTGGTCTTTCCACAAGAAACTGATACGGCTCATGTGAGACTCACCACCTCCAGACAGAACCTGGGAGCGGTCACTGTGTGCCTGAGGTCAGAGGAGCACAAACACTGACGGAAGAATTATATATTAATGAGCTATTTCTCTTTCTCTTGTGTGCAGATATTTCACTGACCTTGTCAGAGCCTTCAGTGTTTTCTCCTTGGCCACACCCTCTTATACAAATGACTTTACCTTTTTTATGAATGCAAACAGTGAAATAACAGTCAGAGACATAGGCGTGCCATTTAAAGGGCTAGATTATCAAATTAACAGGTGGCAGTCAATCTGTGCCACATGGGACACAGCCTCAGGTCTGGTGCAGCTGTGGGTCAATGGAAAACCTTCAACTATGAAATTTGTCACAAATTCCAACATCAATGGACCAATGATCATTGTTATTGGACAGGTACGGTATTAGCATGCAGTATTTATGGTCGCTCATGTAACTGATAGAAACATTTTGCATCCCCAGGAGCAGGATTCCTACGGAGGAGGTTTTAACACGGTAGATTCTTTTGTGGGGATGATCACTGATGTGCACATGTGGGACTATGTGCTCTCCCCATGCCACATAGACAACTACAGCCAGAGGTTCAGCTTTCCAGCTGGAAATATACTCGACTGGAAATCAATAGAGTTTCAGATCACAGGCAGAGTCCTGATCCAGAAAGAACAAAATCACTGTTAGATTAGGGTCTATAGGAAACATATTTGACTTTAGCTAATGATGTGGGTTTTTTATTTGTCTATTATTACACAGGTGTTATAGGCTCACCATGTCTTCGACGCAGTGATTGAATGATCAAGGGAATACAGAATGTTGGAATGGAATTATATCGATAATAGTGTATGTAATATACTAGATGGATACAGATATATATAGAGATATATAGATGTATATATGTGTTTGTTATGTATGTGTTTTTACAATGATGTAGTGTTGTTTTATTGTCTGTAAACTCATTAAAAGGAATTTGAATGACGCTGGCCTGGAGTGCCATTCAGATGAGCTCTGAATGTAATGTTTATTTCATTCTTAATTTCAATAAATATTACATCCACAAATGGATCAATCTATTCCTATAAGTACATTTTGTTATGCTGGAGACCATCCCTTGTTTGGTGACTTTGGTGGCCCCATAAGTCCCATGTAAGTAAATTATTGTCCAGACAGTTCTAATTCTAGTAATACCTGTTAATAATAAATAGAGTGGGTACATAAAATGAATAGTCAAAGATCACACCAACTGAAGTAAAGAGCAACAAGAGTCAAGGTAAAGCATCATTTTGTATGTGAATATTACTTCAGGTGGACAGTAAACTGCATCTGGTGTGTTGTTTTTAGATTGCGCTCGTTTGCATTTTTATCTCATTAATACTTGGAATGTCAGCTGCCCTTCCTCAAGGTAAACATATGATAAAACAGATTAGCATAATTCTTCTTTGTTAAATACATTTGAAAGACAGTCTAGAGTTCTTATATTCATGTGTTGGCAATATTTTGGTACACCTCACATAAAAAAAAATACATTTAGTTTCCTTTCCCCCAATAAAAATACTTTATGTACATTAGGTTTTGAAGTACATAGGACATGTTAGGTTACTTTTCACTTAAACAAAACGTACTTCTTTCAAACATTTTGTCTATTTTTCCACAGTTTGTCAAGTTGTGTGAAGTTTATATTGTTACTTTCTGGTTGGACATGATCAGCAGATGTGACATAGGAAGAGGTCATTTCACAACTGTTACCTAGTAATTATATTGTAAACCATGGCCAAAAACCATAGGGTGGTTGTAGGTGCTGTTGTGGCAGAAAAACACTAAACCTGATGCACCATGCAAAACGACCCCCAATGCTCCCCTCCACACAAATGCTAAATTCATCTGGAGCCCTGGTAGTGCTGCTCAAAGACTGGCTCCTCTCAGGTGTGATCTAACCCCAGGGGTCCAGATGGGCCTCTTTGCATATGCCTCGCCTGCCGTTAGGACATTGTCTTTAACAGAAACCAGACAGCCAAAGTCTGAATGCAATCAACAAAAACCCACCCTGTTCCTGTACTTAGCATCTGGCCCATCGAACCAATGATATTCGAGTATGTACTGTCATGTGATTTGTTCAACCTGTATTGTATAAAAAGACACGGGTTCCCTTTGTGTGGGCCGAAGTCCTGGAAGGGACAGACAACTTGTATCAGGGACAGATGAATTCAGGATTTACACTGAATTAAACCATTCACTTTGAGACAATACAACTCTGTCCGATCGTTTATTTCATTTCTTGATAACTATTACTGAAGTTTTCCACGACAGTGCTTTACAATATAGTAGTTATGGCCAAAAACCATAACTGTGTTCAAGATGCCTGCGAGAGATGAAATAAATGTTACTATCAGGAACTTTGCAATTACCTTTAAAGGGCAAATCCATCAGATTAACCGGTGGCAGTCAGTCTGATGGTCATTGTGTTAGGACAGACTCAGTTGTACACAGGAACAGGATCCTATGGTTTTAACATGGTAGATTATTTTATGGGGATGATCACTGATGTGAGACTATGTGCTCTCCCCATGCATAGACAACGACAGACAGAGGTTCAACTTTCCACTTGGAAATGTTCTCAACTGGAACTGAGTTTCTGATCACAGGCAGAGTCCTGATCCAGAAAGAACGACGTAAGTGTTGTTACTGTAAATGATGAGCACTATTTTTTATCTGTGTATATGTTATATTTGTAATTGTAATAGCAATTAAAATGTTATATCGCATTTACTTTCTTTTATTTACACATTCGTCCTATATTCAGTAAGTCATTCAAGGTTTTGAGCTTTTATAAGACTGTTCTGTGTAAAATTAACCAAGTGTGGAAATAATTCATATAAGTTACAGCTTGCCTTGTAGATTCCTCCAGCAACAGTAAAACAATCTCATCTCAGCATCAGCACCGAACACGGTCTCAACAGCCAGAAATAGGTCAAGATCAACAGCAGTTTCTCTGTAATGGGGGAGTGATACAAGGCCTGGAGATTGTGTATGCAGATAATGTAGTTAGATACAGATAACACAAGGATCGCTTCCATTATCTCCTTTGCTTTGGGCACAAAACAGGCTGATCTCTTCTTTAAGCTAAGACTACTGCATGCATACTTCTATCAAGATAACATTATCATGCTATTTTCTCATTTTAGCAAAACAATAATGAATAATAATAAGTGTTTTGGAGAAGGCGAGCTGCAAATTCTCGATAGGGACAATGAAGTGTAGCTTAACTCGGAATAAAGCCGCTGCTCCTCCACGTAGAAAGGAGCCAGCTGAGGTGGCTCAGGCATCTGGAAGGGGAAGAACCAGGACACGGTGGAGGAAATTTCAAAATCCCACACACAAAGCTTCTACAGAACCTCTGCCTCGGATTAGCATGTTATTTAAGGTCTTTTGCTCCAAATTTAGGCTTGCAGACTTTACCATGAATAAGTAGCCCACTTTTCGTAGTAGTAGTGATAGTAGTGGTGGTAGTAGTTCTTGTAGTGGTAGTAGTTATAGTAGTGGCAGTGATAGTAGCAGTAGTAGCAGTAGTATTAGTAGTAGTGATGGTGATCGTAGTAGTAGTAGTAGTAGTGGTAGTAGTAGTAGTGGTAGTGGTAGTGGTAGTAGTAGTAGTGGTAGTGGTAGTCGTATTAGTAGTAGTGGTAGTAGTATTAGTAGTAGTGATAGTGGTAGTTGTTGTAGTAGTAGTGGTAGTGGTAGTAGTAGTTGTGGTAGTTGTAGTAGTAGTGATAGTGATCGTAGTAGTAGTAGTAGTGGTAGTAGTAGTAGTTCTTGTAGTGGTAGTAGTTATAGTAGTGGCAGTGGTAGTAGCAGTAGTAGTAGTAGTAGTAGTAGTGATAGTGATCGTAGTAGTAGTAGTAGTGGTAGTAGTGGTAGTAGTAGTAGTAGTAGTAGTGGTAGTAGTAGTATTGGTAGTGGTAGTGGTATTAGTAGTAGTGGTAGTGATAGTGGGAGTAGTAGTATTAGTAGTAGTGGTAGTGATAGTGGTAGTTTTTGTTGTAGTAGTGGTAGTGGTAGTAGTAGTAGTGGTCGTGGTAGTGGTATTAGTAGTAGTGGTAGTGATAGTGGTAGTGGTAGTAGTAGTAGTAGTAGTATTAGTAGTAGTGGTAGTGATAGTGGTAGTTGTTGTAGTAGTAGTGGTAGTGGTAGTAGTAGCAGAAGAGGCAGTGCTGATAGTGGTGCTTACGGTAGTGGTGGCGGTAGCAGTAACGGTAGTAGAAGAAGTGGTAGTAACTGAATTAGCAGTAATTGTAGTCATAGTAGAAAGAGAAGTAGCAGTAGTACTAGTGTATCTGCAGTACCTCTGCAAATGCACAATGAACCAGCCTAATTTGGCTCACGAGGAGTAACAGTTTTTGTTGCAGCCGATCCAGCCACCTGTTTCACTCCCACAGAGGAAACACAATCCACCACATTCTGTTATTGTCGCTGTAAAAATGCAAGAATGACACTACAGCCAAACTAGTTTTCGTAGAATAGACACAGACTCCTTCCTGCTGCATCTGCTTCCTTATCCTTTATCCAAATTTTTATATTACCTCACCGAGTCTTGCCGTCTTCAGCTTTGAGATTTCAGTCCTCCGTTTGTTTAATATGGTTCGGTGGGAAACATTTGCCTCCAGACTCCAGTCCCCTCTGGAGGTTTTGCAAGCTCAGAGGAGAAGCGTGCCGACCTAAAACACTTTACAATACAACAGCCCAGATGGAATCATTCACAAAATCGCACTTCTGGTATCTCCGCTGTCACCCAGACTGGCTGTAAAACTGCTCTATTTTTTAGCCCTAACCAGTCGAGACAAGTGGGATTTTGCAGGACTCTTGGAAGAAATTGTCGCACTTGTTCAAATGGTGACACTGGTGATGCTTGCGGGCTCCACTTGTGAAACCTCCGGGGACTCCAACAATAAATTAGCTGGAGCTGTGGCAGTAGCAGCATTCACGCTTTAACGCCTATCTTTTGACATTCCCACTGAATCAATTAAGCATTATGTGCAGTGTGTGAACCCAGAAGGAGAAGTCCCTGGTGGAAAAGGCTGGTCGGCTCCTGATGTAATGGAAGGCAACGTTTTTCTTTCTGAGAGCGAGAGATTGAGTTGGAGCATATTGCAAAAGGTCTGATCCACCGGACAATAAGGGACAGTGTCACCTGGGATGCCATTCACTCTTTTCAAGTACAAGGTCCTCAGAATAATCCTGTCCTGTCCACATAAAGTCAAATCACGTTAGTTATAACGATAAATATGATGATTAGTTAAACATAATGGAGGCAATACAAAATAAATTCCAGACGTGTTTTACTTTTCATTCTGCAAACATTAGTTACATCTCAAGCCTAGCATCTGCCTCAGAGAACATGTGCATATTTACATAATACATAAATATGCATATATTTTTAAGGGATCCTCCTTTGCAGTCAGAACCTTGGCACACAGGTTGGCGCACTAATTGCAGCTGGTGAATGCTGTCGTTGTGTCCGTGGGCAAGACACATAACCCACTTTGCCCCCTGGGTCTGCATACACTGACTGGCGTAAGAATGTGTGTGTGCGTGTGTGTGTGTGTGTGTGTGTGTGTGTGAATGGGCGACTGGTTTCTTGATGTCAAGCCCCATATGTGTGATCATTTACCACCTGCCACTTTAACTTCACTCACTGCACTGTTCACTTTCTGCACTACATCTGTACATTCAACTGTGAATGTTTGTGTACATAGTGAGCCTATTTTTATTTTCTACCATAGTAAATTTAAATTGTTTTCTTTAATGCATGCCCTTTTTGATTTCATATATGTTGTTTTTATTATTGTCCATTGTTGTATGATGCACCTTAATGCTGAAACAAGTTCCTATGTTTGTGAATTTTGTTCATTGACAATGGGAATAAACCTTTTCTGATTCTGATTCCGATTTTCTACAATAGTGGTCTTGTTTTTGTTAAAAATCTGTCGTCCAAATAATAGTCACTTTTGGATCAGGCCCCAAACAAATGGAGCGCAGTTGTATGGGGACCAATGGACTTACTGTGCTGAATCAAGGCCAGTAAAGACGATCTTTGGTGAAGTGATGACTTTGGAAATGCTCCCTTTCTTCTCCTAAGTATTTTTTAAAATATATTTTAGTTTATTTTAAAGGTACAGTCCAGAGAGCATTGCTATATTTAAAATCGTAGCCAGTGCCATCTCTAGCCAAAAGCTAATTTGCAGACTTTGTCCCTAACATAGAACAGACAAAAGCAGAAGTATATAGAGATAAAGCATGTAGCATAATAGAACATATTTACAGGGTTTTTATTTCGAGCGTCAAGAAATAGGAAGTTGAATTGCAGAGACAAATAAATTGTGGTTTTCTATAATTGTGCAATAGTGGTATCTCTTCTGCTTTTTGTCCATCACTTTTAAAGCCTGTTTTCACAGAGCGGTTCCACTTTTCATAGTCAACTGCCTAGCCTGGCCCCACACAGTGAGACGAGTAATGGGAGAGGATCGTGGTAACGTTAATGCACAGACATGCACTTATTTGACGGAAGCAGTTTAAATTAGCCCTAAAACTTGCAATCAATCCTGGACCTCTAAAAGGAAATTTTATTTATGCCGGTAACAGTTTAACTTAACTTAAAAATGTGTAAAGGTCTCACAGAGTTTATTTGAACAGTTAATTGTATTATTTGTCTTAATTTCATAAAATTATGTGGTTTTCAAGTTAAAAAGATAACTTAAAGTGTTATAATTTGAGATCATCTCATGACGCCTAGCTCATGCCTCGCGACCAGCCGGTCCTGACCCCCACTTTGGGCCCATTGAACTGACTAAACGATCTGTAGATTTTTATTGGGCTTCTCTGCTCTCATTCTCATTTGCCCTTTCACACAAACAAGAGCTCACAGAGAGAAACTGGAGACGAGATGATGTGAGTGAAGTGTCTTGCCCAAGGGCACGTGGACAGTGCGAGGGATAGTTCCAGGCTGACCTGCTCTATCCACTGATTCTCCTTTAGATACTGAACTTGAAGATAAAAACAGAATGTAACATTTACAACAATTAACTAAAATAAAATATATGCATCGCTTGCATGTTATGAAGTACCGAGGATGAAATGAAAGCAGCTAGTTACAACAAAATCGATTTGCGTACACTACACAAACTTTCATGTGTTGATGGCTCTAAGATTAAATCAGTGTTGTCCATGTGATGCATCCTCTGGTTTATTTATTCACAGATATGAGCAGGGCTTCACCACTTGACACACATAATCTTGTTATGTTTTCATGGAAATCAAGATGTGTGAAATTAAACATGAGTGCGAGTGATGAATATACATTAGCTGGGGTTTTTTCCGCCTTTTCGCCACATTGCTACATCTTAATTCTTTCCCATGGCAGAATCACTGTTAATTTTATTCTTAACACACGCCCAGCAGCAGCAGACCCAAAATAATACAATACAATGGATTGCTGATTGCATACAAAGATAATGTCGTTAGATGATGTCGATGTCTCCAGGCAGCAAAAAGCCCAGTTCTACTTCGGCTCTTTTATCATTCACTGCCTGTTTTTCTGTACCACGTTTGTTTGCTGTTCTGCACCTGTCCACCTGGTGTCACTGTGCTGCTTGTCACAACACACAATAAATACAGCCTAAAGGTCAAGTCATTCACCCTTTTCTGCTTTGTTCTTCTGATGCAGGTGAGACTATCAACAAAGGCCTAAGATGGTTGACCAACATGTGATGGTGGTTTTGAGGCAGTGAAGAGAAAAGTTTTTCACTTTGTGATTTGTTACAGCCATGGCGATCTGAGAATACATGGCAGTATTTAAATGTTCACATAAATAAGGCTTGAAATGCACAACTTTAGGGGGGAAATAGAAAACAGAGCTCTTGTGATGAGTGCATAAGCAATTTTTTTCTTCTTTAATCAGAGATAAATAAATGCATGACAAATGGTGAAAAACATAAATCGGTCTGATAAAGTGTTTTCTACACTTTGATTTAATGGAACCCTAGAGTGTTAGAATATGGAAAAGAAACTATGACAAGAGTACGAATAATTTAGATCACTGTGCAATAGGCGAATGTCTATAAAAAACACAAGGCATATCTTGTCAGGTTGAGAACAGGTCAGAGGTTTGTTGCCTTTAGCTTCCCTGGGTGTGCCCTGGAGGCGCTCTCTCCCAGCCCTGTCGGATGCGTGTGAGGGCGCGGTCAACACAGGGCAGGAGCAGGATCGCCTTCAGCACCAGGACCACAGACGGGACGATCAGACACAGCATGTAGCCGGGCGGCGTGTACCACTTGTACGTGGACGAGCGCAGGAACTTGTTCCAGCCGTAGATGTAGCCGTGAGCCGTGCAGATGGACAGAGTCAGGTGGCCCAGCTTCGACTGAGGGAAACAAACAAGTGTTACTTTGATGTTGAATGAAGATGACCTATTTGTGCTCAATGGATAACTGCCCTGAGCCGTCCATGGGCATAAGCAGACCAGGCGAATGCAAGGTCCCACAATCAGCTAGCCCCTCATGATTAAAAAGCCATCTGAGTTTAATGGTACAAATAGTTAGTACATTGATTTTTTTTTTTGCTCCTGAAATTTGTGATCTGTTTGTATCCTTTATTACGAAAACTGCACTGTAATTGTTGGCCCTGGAGGCTCTGGTCTTATTACGTGGATAATGCAATTTCGTTTACAATTATAGCAGACAGTAAGTGCACCATAAAGCAAACATAAATTTAAATTATTATTGTGCAGTGAGGTCATAGTGTTTGGGCAAACGCTCCAAATCTGGCAGTAACACTTGGAATGATGTCGCTAAAGCTACAGTGCCGGGTAAAAACGATCTTTTGCCAATTTCAAATCTATTTTATTGAACAGTACCACAGTACCACATATACAAAGGATTAGTAGTATTTATTTAAAAGTGCACCATCATATTAATGCTATGATATAATAGTATAAATTATATTATGTAACTGATCTATTAACAGGTTCATTTCATTTCTTTTGTCAATAGTATTTCAGTTTGTGGTTGCAGCAAATCGCAAATGCCTCCATAATACTAATAATTAAATTGCCAAATGGTAATAGCAATTAATTCTTTTTAGGCCCTAATACCTCTAACTACAACTAATGACTCCTGAATCCTTATTGCACAATGTAATAACTTCAGATCATAAGGATTAGCTTGATTTGGACCTGCTTTTTCAATCTGAAGTTTGCCCTTTGCACAATGTGGCCCGTGACCTGTATTAACAATTTTCTGCCTGGGGATTATAACCTGGCACCATAATTCTATTTAATGAATAACTTAACATTTAAAGTCCAGCTCGCTCTCCAGTCTTAGATCCAGAGTTATCCCGCTAGTTAACTACGCTCACGGGAGATAAGTGCCATTGACATATTACCTCACCAGCACAGTGGTAAAACATCGGAAAGACTAAACAAAGATTATCTCAGTGGCATTAGTGTGGACTGATAGTAAGGTACATGACTTTGATAAGAGTGTGCGTCATGTAAACAGTCTGAAGTCTGAAGTTTTGAAACCCAAAGGTCTTTTTAATACAATGTTATGATTTTGTTTTGATTCTTGTACTGGTTTAGCCGTGGTGTAGTCCTGATAAAGCCTACATTTTAGACCTAGTTTAGACTTTTTGTTCGCCCTTGGCAGAATTCCGCATTAGTTCTGCTTTAGTTCTTTGTAGTTAGCACTGGTTTAGTCCCGATGTATAGTCCCAGACATGGTTGCTAACCTGTCTGGGACTGGTGGTGGTGTGGGCCTGGTTTAGTCTAGTTATAATTTAGGCCTGGCTGGCATTTCAGACTCTGACGATTCGAAAGCCTGAGTAAACATCCACAAACTTTTCCCACTGCCTTTTGCTCAAGCACATGTCTGCGTGCATGTACATGTAGGCATATGCAGCAGCCTACCGTTGGGAATGTTTTTTTTTTTAGCTTGTGCTAGACTTTATGTTGGTCAGATGTGCCAAACTTTCCACAGGGATACATCAAAATAGCTGTGGCGTAGAACAATCTGATATGGAAAAACTTTTGAATGAAAGCCAAGTTTAGTATTTTTTTATTTTATAATCTCTACTGGTTTAAATTTTGGTCTGACTGAACATTTTTTAAGTGTGACGACACAATCAGGAGCTCTAAAATAATATCAGGATATACAGAATTATAGAAAATAATATTGAGATGTACATTTTGTCCAAATCGCCCATCCCTTATTTGTCTATAATATTGTTAGTTGTTATAAAATTGCACCAAACTGCCAAAGCACATTTGTACATTAGGATGCTGCATTCACTGACAACGACTATAACATTTCTGATTGTGAGAACTGTAATAGATCTGGACCTCTGAGACCCCTGAGACCCCTGTAGATGCACACGCGGCTGACCCGTGCTGACCTGGATAAAGTTAAACTCCCTCCAGCTGAGAGTGGCTCCGACTGAAGGCAGTGAGCTGATGCCCAGGAGCATGTAGAGGAAGAAGCCCAGGGCCCCCAGGACCAACAGGGAGTCAGTGCCCCACGCCTCTGTGTTGTCAAAGGGAGTTGTCTTGTTGTTCTTCATCTGTAAAAACAGGCAGCATGATCACTTGAGAGAGCAATGGCTGATGGTTCTCCTGCTGTGGAGCCAGAGGAGGGGTGTGGTTGTGGAGCACTGAAAGCTGAGGTGTTGAAAAAAAAAGTATTGACTCGGAATGACCAAATTAAGACAAACAGTCTCCCCTCTCTGCTTTATCTCGTCACATCGGAAGGCACTATAACTATATCAAAGAATATGGTGCTATACTTTTATAGGACTATAGAAACAAATTCAACTACTGAAACTACTGGACACTGAATGTCACTTTTTAGTACTATAGAAATGTAGATCAATGTTAATAAGGATAAGTCAAAGTCCTCCAACACAACCCTTCATGATTAAGTTTTGTTTCTGTATTTCATCAGGGGTTATCGTTCTACTGTACCTGTGTACTCTTCTTACTTTGATACTGATAACAAAAATTGTCTTTAGGATAGAATACATTACAAGTGCCTTTAATGGCCCTATGATGTTTTTGAAGTTTCATGAATTACTATACTATAAGTTCGAGTTTGTGATGAGTGTGAGCCCGACCTCATCCACCACGCTGGAGATGACATTGTGTCTGACAGAGTAGCGGATGGGGATGATAAATGTGTAGATGGCATGAAGCACGGCGAAACCAAGAGCCACAAGACCAATCTGCTTCCTGCACATCATCCAGCGGTCCAGCCAGTCCGGGAAGCGACTGCAGATGTACATGGTAAGACTGACGTTATTACCACAGCCCTACAGCCCAGCAGAGTTTAACAGAAAGGGGAATAGAGGATTTGTTTATTGATAATATGCAGATTTTGTGGCATAAATAAAGTTAGATAGACCTTGTCATCAATATAAACACTCAATATTTGGCTTTCCTGCCAGTGCAGTTGACAAGAAAATAAAAGGAAGAAATATAGGACTGTGCAATGAATACATTTTTTATTGAGATTGAGATTCAGTCATTTATAATCATCTATTTAATCAAGAAGTTTCGCAATTTTTGTGTAAAATTGCTCGGAAAAGTCTGTGTTGTTTATGTTCAGAAAATGAATATTGAAAAGCCCTTTTTATTTGTTTTAAGACTAAATAAATTGGATAGAAAATGGAGATAAATATGTTGTTGCTTTTTGGCAGGGATTACAGTTCACCTCCAATTTCAGATGATTTGACCGACCTGTACTTGGTCCCTCTGTAGAGCTGGATGAGGGCAGCCATCACACCAGGCAGGTAACAAAGGGACAGCATGACCAGAGATACAATAGGGAAGACCTGAAAGAAGAGGAAATCCATCATTAATGCAGTAATTGTACAAAATACCATGAGGTACATTTATCAAGCCAGGTGCTGGGAGCGCAAACTGAAAAATAGCATATTTTGTTAATTGTGTGTGTCTTACACATTATTTACTATTAAACTGTGCCACTTATTCTTCCCTAATTGTGTTATTTAGGTGAGGGTTTAACATTTGAGCTAAAGGACAGTGCTGGTTACTGCTCCCATGTCATTTGAGTGTAAAAGTAACATGATGATTTGAACCGAATACGTTCACTTTGATATTTGTAATGGTAGCCACTTTCTCAAATATTTAATATCATTAAATCCAACTGCAATTTCCCCACATATAATGACATTTTTAATCATCCGCTTTACACAGAGCTGATTATAAGCACATAACTAATAACCTCCAGGCAAGAGCAGCCTCATCCAGAGTGCTGAGTTGCCTTTTTATTTATTTATTTTATTTATTTGTTTATTTAACAGAGATATTGTATATTCATAATCATTTCTGTAAATGTACCAGAATTTTCCTAACTGGCTATGTTTTATCTACTTGAAGAGACAAGGGTAAAGTTGCAGATAAAGGATGCTCTTTCATCAGGCCTAACCTGTGGTCCCTCTCAAAACAATACATTTGCCCGTTTCACTTTATAGCACTTATATACTTAAATACTTACTGTGCTGGTGCACAGTCTTGTCTTGATAAATCACAAAATCAGGTAGAACAACTTCATCTGCATTTTAAAAATTTACCCATGTTAGTCCCAGAATCAAAGTCTGCGCCGTATACTTTTAGTCATCATGCGAGACACCTGCTTTTGGTCCACTTTTAGCGTATGTTATGCATGACGCGTGATACATTTCACCCCCTTTTTATTGATTTTTTGATGTTTATATTATTTTTAATGATACCTTATTTGAATGTTGCAACCTATGAAGGCATTGGCAAAAGCTTGATCATAGATTTACCGTATTTTTCCGGACTATTTAGCCGCTCCCACTATATAAGCCGCATTTGGCTCTATTTTTAAAAAAAACCGATAATAAAACAATACATTAGCCGCACCTTTGTGTATAGGCCGCTAGAACTCTTTCCTTGACTTTGGCATGACGCATGAGCTCTTCCCAGCTGTCCCCTCTGTCCGCCTCCAGCGTCACCATATAATTCATTGATGTTAAGCTTGCGTGCAGCCGGCGCGGCTTCCTAGCAAGATCGATGGCCTTCAGCTTCAAAACTTGCTTCGTACGAACTTCTTCGTTTGGGTTCCATAATGATGCGGCAAGAATTTGAAAATAATTTATAGTTGGTACATTTGTCGTCGCGTCCCGTTCTATTGTGCTAGCTGAGATAAAAGCAATCATCCTGCTTCTTTGCTTAACTTTTCTGTAGTTTTGGGGGGGGAGAGTTTGGGGGGGGGTGGCGGGATAGCGGACGGGGACGTGTTGGAGGTAATCTGGTGGTGGGTATCTGCCAGTTTCTGAGGATTGGTTGCTGATGGGGGGTAGTGCATTGGGTGGGTGATCGGGAATGCTGGAGGAAGTCCATTCAGAACAGCTAACGGCAGGAGTGATGTAGGGGCGGGTTGCAATATACTAGGTGTTGCCGATGCTGGGGGAGGGTGGGTTCAAGTCTCGGAGGAGAAGGGATAGAGCGGCGGGGTGCGGGGAAACGCGGGGTCAGGGCGGTAGAGGAGTTGGGTGGGGTGGTGGCGGTGGTGGGAGGGAGGAAGGTGGGGAGAGAGGTGGGATGGGGGGCTCGGAGAGTGGCAAGGCGTGCCCGGAGGGAGGCTGTCGGGAGAAGAAGGGAAGCTTGGGCGGAGAGGAAAGGAGGGTTGATGAGAGCGTAGAGGGGTATGAGAGAGTAGTTTGGGTGGGGGGGGGGGGGGGGAGGGGGGGAGGGAGGGGGGGGTGGGGGGGCGGGTTGGGGGTGGGGGTGGGGAGGGTGGGGGCGGGGTAGGGGTGGGGATTGTTGTAAGAAAATTGAATTCTAAATTCCGGTTAGTTCGCCCCTAGCGGTGAAAGAAAAAAACCACAGAAAAGCCGCAGCCTCTAAATAAGCCCGCATGGCTCAAACATCTGACAAAAGTAGCGGCTTATAGCCCGCAAAATACTACAAGGTATAACAGTTTTTTGAAAGGTCCCTCAACTGTTTCTAAAACAAGTGAGGGAAACAGAGTCTCACCTCCATATACAGAGTCTCTCTTGTATATGTGTTAGTAGGTGCTATACATACACATGGGGGAACATATAACATATTGTTTCTGATGTTGTGTGTTTTTTATGATGTGAAGAGTTCACATCAGTCTGACTCAGCCAGGGCAGCAAGTAAAGATGATATTTGCAGTAATTTGCGGTGATAAGGTTCTGGAGTATATTCTCAACAGTTGTAATACAAATACATGTTGAATGCAAAAAGAGTTACCTTATTAGCCAGAGAAATCATAATCCTGAATGAGATGTCTTTCCCATCCTCCACGTAGGCGGGTAGATGACATCCCTGATGAGCAGGTAAAAGAAGAACCGGCGCGCAGTGAGGCCCAGGGCGATGCTCAGAGGCAGCCTCCACTCTGGGAAGAGCTGCAGCGGGAAGTCCTCTAGCTCCCGAGAAGCACCCAGAGAACCCCTGTCCAGCACCAAAAGGCCCAGCCGGGTGCACACCTCCGACACAGCCTGCTTCGCCGCTGCGCTGTTCCCACAACACGTATGCCTACACAAGAGCACAGGGTTTATGATTGAGGTTGTTACCTGCTGCAACCAGGACACCAGCCGGTCCACCTGTCTACAGGAGGGAGGTGGATCCAGCTGGTATCCTGGTGGCGCGTAACACCTGGAGTTCAACGCCCAGAAGACAGTGGAGATGATCGTGGACTTCAGGAAAGTCCCAGCCCCCCAGCCCCCCTCATCATGACAGACTCCCCCATCACCACCGTGGACTCCTTCCGCATCCTCGGCACTACCACCACCCAGGACCTCAGGTGGGAGCCCACCATCAGCTCCCTCATCAAGAAGGCCCAGCAGAGGATGTACTTCCTGCAGCAGCTGAGGAAAGCCAAGCTGCCAGTGCAGATGATGGTGCAGTTCTACACGGCCATCATTGAGTCCATCCTCACCTCCTCCATCACCGTGTGGTACGCTGGAGCCACAGCCAGGGACAAACAGAGACTACAGCGCATTGTGCGTTCTGCTGAGAAGGTGATCGGCTGCAGACTTCCATCTCTGCAGGACCTGTACGTCTCCAGGGCTCTGGGACGAGCAGGTCGGATCACAGCTGACCCTTCTCACCCTGGACATGGTCTATTTGAACCACTCCCCACAGGCAGGAGGCTACGGTCCATCCGGACCAGAACCTCCGCGCCACAAGAATAGTTTCTTTCCCTCTGGCGTTGCACACACATGAACACCTCTTAAACACATTCCGCTTTACTACAATTCAATCTATCACTCACTGCACTGTCACTTTCTGCACTACAACTGTAAAATGTAACTGTAAATTCTGTGTACATAGTAATGCTTATTTTTATTTTATACTATAGTAATCTTAAATTGTCTCTTAATGCATGCCCTTTTGATTTCAATAAGTTGTTTTTATTATTGATTAGTGTTTTATGTTGCACCTCAATGCCAAAACAAGTTCCTATGTTTGTGAATTCTGTTCATTGACAATGGCAATAAACCTTTTCTGATTCTGATTCTGATTTCAAGTGTTGTAATGAAATCATCTTTAAAGATACAGTGTACAGACAAAAGTAGTGTTTGTGTGACATAAGACTTGAGACTTACACTGTAGATGGCCGTTGTTTATAAGCACCTACATGTTTCTTTATATATAAGTTCAGAATTACTACTTTTGGTACATTTACATTGTTATAGGTTTATAATGTTAATCAATGTAACACTGTTCCACTGGAACCGTAATAAACTAAACTGCAATGGCTGAAGCCAGAATCAGTGACCTTAGTGTCTACAAGGCATATGATGTATCCACTATCACTGACACAGTAGAGTCTGGACTGTTGGAACCATTGGTTTTCAAGTCGGTTCCTCTACTCCTCTACTTGAAAACTGGTCCTCTGGGCAAAAGTCCAGTGTCTTAAAGTAAGTGTTCTCTGGGAGAATCCTTTCTCAGTCCGTCCAAAGGCAAGAGGTTAAACAGTAATTTCCAGTCAAATGGTTGAAGACTTGAAACCTGAGAAAGTTCTGGCAGAGAGGCAAAAATACAAGAGCAACTAGTTACTGCGCAGCTGACAGAGCAGTCACTTCATAAAATTAAATAAAAAGTACTTTCCATTGTGTGCCTTATTGACCAAGATCACATAGTATCAGTTATAAGAGTGATTAGAAAGTGTCGGAGCAGTGTCGGAGTTACCAATGTAAAAATTATATAAGGTAAAAAATATACCGGTAATAATACAGGTAAAAAATGCTCCAGATTGTAGCAGATTGTTTGTTTTTAAGCCTGTTTAATATTCCTTAATTTTCACCACATGTTGTTGTTGTTGTTATTATTATATTATTATTATTATTATTATTATTATTATTATTAGTAGTAGTAGTAGTAGTGTATTATTAATATTAATAATAATAATCAATCATCATCAATAATCATAGTAATCATAATAATCATTAATATCAATACTAAATATAATAAATTAAAATAATAATAATAATAATTGATGGCGCCTTTGAGGACACCCAAGAAGGACAAACATCCAAGAAAGATTGGACACACCCAATTATTTCTGTCACTGGAAACAAGCACTAAATGTTCAGTCTCTGAAAAAGGAAGACCCCATACAGCCACCCAATATGTAATCCCATTTCTAGATCTAGCATCCTGGCTAACCCTTTTTCAACATGCTCACGGCTCTATGATAAGACGATTAAGTGGTTTGTAAAGGGGGCCGAAATGAAGGGGCCAGTTTCTTACACAGATGGAGAGAGAGAGCACATTGTGGAGTCAGAGGCATTGAGCACTTTCCCTCAGGTGTGGGCATAAGTGGAGCAGGAGCCAGCCATGTCTCCCCACATTAATGCACCAGAGACACACTAAATCTCTATCTGAATGTAAATGACTGAGGCCCGGGCCCCGCTGTGAATATAATCAAATCGCTGTCCAGGGAACAGCACACATTCACAAGCCCCTGAGTGTAGACAGAGCTGGACACTCTCACACACGAACCCTCGGACTGTGGTAATTGCTCTACGACTTCACAGCATGATCAGTTTGTCCAAATGGAAAGGTTAAATTCAAATTAGACTTTTTAAACTACTTTTGGGCACATTTACATTGCTATTTCACATCGTGTTGAGGAATATATTATATGTGGGAAAAACAAGTGTAACAATGTAAATGTAACTATTCCTTTATCTTTTTTGCTTCATTGATCTATCCATTATTATACCCAAAAATGCCCAAAAGAAGTGGCAATGTTAATAATATTGCTCATATATTACATGAATACTATTTTCCTCAGTTTAGCAATCCAACAAAAATGGTGTATTGCATGAGAGTAACATGTTTTCTTTTTTTTTTTTTGGTGCATGTGAACATATAATAGACATATTCAAAGACTTGATTATTTACCAGAAAATAAGAGCAGTGTGTGTGCGTGTGAGCGCTGGTGCGTGTGTGCGTGTGTGTGTGTGTGTGTGTGTGTGTGTGCGCAGTAGGACTGAAGGCAGATCCAGGTTTGGTCTCTTGAGGTTTCCCTGCGTGTTTGGAGTCGGAGTTTCTCTTTGTAGCTGTGAAACGGAAGCCGCTGAGCTCACTGGTCTGACTTTGAAACAAGACCGTGTTTGTTTATTTGTTTTAGATGAGCGTTGCCTGCCTCCTTTTCACTGCAACAGTTATGGAAGGATGAAGATCTATAAAAAAAACAAGCTATAAATTCCTTAATGATTGTAATGTGAGGAAATGGGGCTAATATTAGAAATCATATTCCTCATTACAATAAAATGTAAATTGTCTATTTTCTTCAGAGAAAGCAGAACAATAGAAATGGAAGTTGTCACTAATTTACTTCACATGGCCACGAGATATCATTACGTTCCCACGTAAAAAAAAAAAATAATAATAATTATCACGTGGGAACGTGATCATTATCTTGAGGAAAAGAGTTCATTTATGATGTATATTATTTTTCTCAGTATATTTTTTGACAGGCAGGTATGGCAGGTGACCTCTGGAGGTGCTCTTAAATAGTATTTACCAGAAGAACAATTGAAAGAAAGGATAAAAGATACCAGATTGCAGGATGCAATGGATGGCGACTCCAAAACCAAAAAATGCTTTATGCTGGGGATGAGTTACAACGATATATTACCAACATTTGAGCAAAAGACATTTGATGCGCATATTACAAATTCATCTAACATCGTCAGTATGCTAACTTTGAGCTAATTGTTAGCTTCATATTTAATCAATTGTAGACTCAATGGTTACCGGTAGACGTATGCTTTTGGTGTTTGGAGCATGGTCTCCGCGCCAGGAACTCATCCCCAAGACTCAATACAGTAGCAGCAAAATTTACCAGGCAACCAACCAGGCAACCAACCAGGCAACCAACCAGGAAGAATAGTGTAACAAAAATGTCTCATTTCATTAAAAGTTGCTTCTCCAGACATACATTTCTTGTATTGAAATAGTCCTAAGATTCAAACCAGTTGGGATGGCCAGTGTTTATATGTTATTTGCCCTTTTACAAAAATGTGTTTGCTGCCTCATGGCCAGGACTCACGTGGAAAAAATATTTGAATCTCAATAGAACTCTATTGGTTATATAAATAATAATCAATAAAAAGAGTTACACATAAACCAAATAAAAACTCTTCTAATGTAAATAGACGATTGTGGACATTTAAAAGATTTCCCATGTATGTGCAGCCTGAATAAAACTGCATTTTTTGTTATCTGCACAAAAAACGGCCTTGTGGCTCAAAAGCTAATTACCGTATTTAGCTGACTATTAGCCGCTACTATTTTCAGATGTTTTGAGCCATGCGACTTATTTAGAGGCTGCGGCTATTCTGTGTTTTTTTTCTTTCACCGCTAGGGGCCAGCAAAGTTGCTGCCGTGTTAAAAAGCACTGTTATGAGTTCTGCGGCCTATACAAAAGGTGCGGCCTATATATTGTTTTATTATCGTTTTTTGTTTTAAATAGAGCAGATGCGGCTTATATAGGGGAGCGGCTAATAGTCTGGAAAATACGGTATTTCGTTTTTAAAATTTGTGTCTTCATTTTTCAAGCTGTTTTGCTGTATACAGGTAAAACAAAACTAAAATGGTTAAGCAAAGTGCTTCCTATAAGGTGCCTTTGGATGTATAAAAAAAATGCATGAAAGGAAATATATCTCATCTCAATCACGTTTTGACAAGAGAGCATTTTAGAATCACAATCTGTAGTTGAATTTGCCTAATAGGATTCATTATCATACTTATACTATTATAAATGTTAATAAACCAAAACTTGTCTTGAAGTTTTCCAAAAAGTATCTCCGCTTCTGTTCCTCTGAAATATTTTATTGAACTTTTTCTCTGCTCTCATTCTTGCCTCACCTGTTTTCCTGCCAGCAGTCCATTTTGCAGTGCCCAGGCAGAAAGCGTGTTCAGGCCTTTCACCACTGCCGCTCCGGGGACCAGTCTGTACAGAACACACAGTACGGACTTTAGCTCACTGCTCCTGTCTGCGAGCACAAAGACGGGCAGCACGAGGCCCACAAAACGCTGCAAATCAATGCGTTCCACTGCTGCTGAATAGACACGCAGCAGGACGTCCCACCGAGGGAGCCATAACCCTGCACCACCTTTTATTTCTGCACAATCTCGGAGCATTTGTGAGCGCTTTCATAAAATAACATTGTCGATTCCCCCAAACATGTTCAAAAGAGGCCCCCACTATAAGCAGTATTTTGTGTGTTTTTGAGAATGGGTTAATTTACCTCTGGAGATATTCAGCATTGGCTTCTGGGTAAATGTTTTTCTTCAAGTTGTTACTGAGGTCCACCAACACCTTCAGACAAATTAGACAAAAACAAAAACTGAACCTACAGAACAGACTAAATAGGAATAGATCTTTAGTCGAAAAGTTGAAAATTGCAGGAAGTAATTGCAACAGTTATGCGATGATATGAAAAGCGAAAATCTTCTACATCCTCTTCAATTTGGTTTTACAGTCAACCATGATCTGCTCATATTAAAGCTCTCATCTTTTAACTTCTCAAAGCGCTCAGTGTCCTGTTTTCAGTCATACTTACAGAACCGAGAACAATGTGTCATCATCAATAATTGCAAATCATCCTTTCGTAAAATGCAAACGGAATTCCCCAAGGAACCATCCTTGGCCCCATTCTCTTTAGTCTATATATCTATAATCTCCCGGATATCTGTCCAGAAGTCAGTTTGCAAATGTATGCTGACGACACATCTGTTCGTGTCTCTGGAAAAAACGGTACTGCAGTCTGTGACAACTTGACACAAAGTCTGAAAAAGATTTCCACATGGCGAAAGGAGTCTTGCCTAACTCTTAACACCAAGAAAAGTGTAGTGGTTTTTCCATCAAACATCCCTTCTTCAGGTTCAAATCAATGAGGAAATCATTGATCATGTACCAGAGAAGAAATAGTTAGGAATAATTCCAGACTCACAGTTGAATTTCAAAAGTCAAGTTAAAAAGTATGTAAAACAATCAGATCAAACATTAATTATTTCAAGATAATATGAAAATGCTTGACCCCTGAATTTGCACATGTTTTTAAATCTTCACAAACAAGTCAGCCTATGCGCATGCCAGTCAAAAAAACATTTAGATTCCACCACTGTAACATTTTATTGAAGCACAATTTTTTATCATTCTCGAATTTTATCATCTTTAGTGTTCTTAAACTTTTTGTGTTAATGGTGTGGCTCCAAAGCCTTTGAGCACTGTTTTTAAACTGTAGAGCTGTGGCAGGTCAACCAGAGCAGCCTCAACTGGAGACTGTAAAGTGCCATATCGTAAAACATGTTTCGCCCAAACAGCCTTTTCTGTGCAGATTCCTAATCCGTGGGCTATTCTCCCTGTCCATTTTAAATCTGTGACGAAACTTTGAATCTTCCAAAAGAAACAAAATCTTGGACGTAACAGCAGCACACTGCACTCATGTTTATTGTGTTTCTAATGTATCTTTTCATGTCCGTGTTTAAATGATGTACATATCTTTGTCCTCTAGCTTTTGTGCGTGCGTGTGTGTGTGTGTGTGTGTGTGTGTGTGTGAAAAGCCATTCGGGACAAGTGCTGTGAATTTGTTCCAGTATAAGCACTATGATACATGCATCGAACAGTCAGTGTTTTTGTCTCTGTTCCTATTCAAATGAACCAATAATTGTGTAATTTATATGGATTTTTGGCCCTTGTTTACAAAATGGATGATACTGTAGGAAGGTCACATCTGCTGCTCATGTCCAACCAATTAAACATGTCACAATAGTTTTTAAATTGGTTGGAAAATAGGCTTCCCCCCCCTTTTTTTGGTTGTAAAAATCTTAAATAAATTCATGTTCACTATGTTTTAGTGAAATGTGTAGTCTAACCTGTCATATACACTTTAACTGCACCCACATATGCACGAAAAATATAGAAACATTATCTATTTTTACTCTTCTTCTCACCTTTCCTTCCAGATACGGCGCCATGTTTTGCAGAAAGTCGTAGTGATCTCTGTGCACACATATGAAGATGAGGCTGGCTCTGTTTGCTGCATCTGCATGGCTCATCACCTGTAAACATTCACACACATACGGTCATACCACTGCTGACAAAACTGCAGATCTACAGTGATTCACCACAGAAATGAATGCCACACCCTATTATATGTGCACTATGTAAACTCATCTATCTCCATAAACACAAGCAAGTGACTTCACTAGGCCATGTCAGATATTTGGAGACGCAACCCCACTCACAGCATATTACCAAGGTGTTTTGGAGAAATAAAACACATGTAAATGATTTTACAAGATAGATTCGTTTAATGCCTTATTAGGAACATTTCAGGCAGTCGGTATATTCCCTCATTGGTCCAAGAGTGAGCCATCGTAGAAAAAAAACTTTCAGTGATCTGGGCAATGTTTTAAAAATCAAGACGTTTCAACTTCCATTGTCTGAGAAGCTGGACTTTATACTGCTCAGAAAAGAAGAAGCAGGTAGCGGACCCTTCACTTGAAATGTTACATGGAGTACCTTTAATATATATTATATTATAGGACACATTCCTTTAAATTGTTATTGGCCTTAAAACATGCTCTGGAGTACCGTACCTTTACTTTGACATCTCATGCTTTAGAACTTAAAAGAATGCATCTACTAAAAGCACACATGCGTTTATAGCTGAGAGGCATTCCCTCGTCAAGAATTGGGTTAGCACTCCATCTACTTGTAGCAGAAAAGGGAGATTAACAAATCTATCTTTTCCCCCAACAGGCTAATGAAGCGCACAGTTGGAATGAATGTGACTTGACTGCAGAAATGCTCAGAACGATGATTTACAGACTTAAAACATGTGCAGGAGATCTCTGAGAGTTTTCTGAGGCTCAGAGGGGAGAGGACTTAATGAACAGGATTAATCAAAAAAGCCTGAATTGAATACAACTCCAGGCATGTTTTCTGATTATGGAACATGGTAAAAAGCTCAAAATAATATTTAATTCAGTCTATGTGAACTGATCTAGCTTTAGAAGAAAAAAAAAACATAACAAAAACAGAGCGAGCATTCTATAAAAAATGTCTGCTCTTTTAAATGTAGCTTCTGTTTTTTTTTTTTAAATGTCTCTTTTAATTTTGTAAATGTTTTTATGTTTATGTGCTTGTGCATTTTCCCTTTGTCCCTGGTCACCCTTAGAAAAGAGATCTTGATCTCAGTGGGTTCTTACCTGGTCAATTAGGGTTGATAAATAAATAAATTAATAACATTTAAGATATATTCTGTTTCTGATTCCACCCCTGAAAACTTTGCACTTAGCCTCTATGTTCGTTCTTAGCTCTCAGAGTGTGCCATGCCCCTTGTTTCCCTCCACTCTCCTCCCCCACGTGTGCGTTACCTGAGCTCCCTGGGGTATGGGGCCACAGCTGTCCGGTTTGCGGCTGCCGTACACCACACTGTATCCAGACTGGAGCAGGCGCTGGCCCAGGGAGCGCCCAAGGTCCCCCGTCCCAAAGATACACAAGAACTCCCCACAATCTCCACCCATGGGACCAAGTGAAAGGCTTTCTGGCTTCACCTCGTCCAACATGGTCATCAAAACACTTAAATGCAGTCTGAATGTTGTGCTAGGTTGAGTATTTTACAACACTGGATATTGACCCTTCATGCGGCCCATCCCTTCCTGTCACAGGCGATAACTGAACCTCTTGACCTTTCTACATTAAAGTTGTGAGCACATGCATTTGTTTATTGCACTTATCGATATCACAAGGGCAGGAGTGTGCATTATGTCACCTTTTTATTTGACCTTTCAACACTCATTTTATTATGTACTTTTATCAAATCTCAGGTCACATCAATTATATCAGCTTATTCCATGTTTATTCAAAATTGGTTTAATATCTACAATCCAATAAACTAGTTAACACAGTAAATAAACAATACAATTAAAAATTAAAAAAGACAACAGTGGACCACACAATTTAAAACACTCCACATTCATTTGTACTTATCATGTCATATTTGAAGGATAGATTTTTAAGGATTATTTCACAGACCATGAATGAACTGCTGTCTCCTCTTCACCCGAGTCAGACATTTAGCAGAAAATCTTTCTAGGGCTTGCCGTGTTCTATTTCTGTGTCTCCACTGTAGACATGGGGCCGTGTGGGAGAAGCTGGCACACAGATTTATTATCATTTCAAAACGCACTGTTCCAAAGCAAACGACGGGGAAGAAAATGTGTGCAAATTCAGTGCTCATGTCCCCATGGCTGAAACATCTGCAGAGCTGTGACATGGGCCGAGGCGGTGGAGCAGAAGTGATGGGCGCGCTGTCGGTGTGTGTGTGTGTGTGTGTTTTTAATAGATTCAGAAGGAAGGTTCAGCGTGGATGTGTGATCTGTGTGGGGTAGAAGAGTCCCAGCTGTGATCCAGGGCACTGAGGCAAGGGCACAGGAGGCCAAACGAACCGCTCTGTACCTGGATCTGCTCCTGTCTCACCACGTCACGTTAGACTGAGCTAAAGTCAAAGGTTTATTAGTGTGGATTCACAAGGAATGACAGTGACATTATAATGTCATATTATATGACAGTAAAATGTTTATCTGTATTTTATACTTTTTACTTCATTACATTTGAGAGCAGGACTGACTTTTTGTACAAGAATGACGAGTAAAAAATAACTTTTGACTTTTTTTTTATTTTTAGCATATCAATTGTGACATTCTGCCTAAAGGTTATGAATTCAAACCCAGCTTTGAGAACAAATACTCACAATAAAATATAGGCAGATTCAAATTACTATGACAAAAAATCAGCGCAATACTTTATCAAAATTACTACTTACTACGCTTTACCACTACTCTATGTGTGAAATACGTTTAAAAGGGGAACTTCAAAACATATATGTAGATTTTTGTATGTGCTATTTTCACTTTTATTTGAGGTTTTTTTTTTGTGCTCTTGTATCTGTACTTTTACATAAGAAACAAAACAGAGTATTTCTTCCACCACTGGTCATATGGGCCTATTCACACTTACTTAGGGTGTATTCAGACCAGAAAAGAGCAAAGGTCGGCTTAGTTGATCTGGACTGAATGCATGTGATAGACGGATAGACGTTCATTTGCAGCTTCAGTTTGAATCATTTTCTAAGTCTGTCTATAAAGTCCAGGGTCTATGTTGTGCCAGAACAGCTTCAGACCAATCTGTCAATCTAACAAGTATCAAAGAGATGCAATGCACTCCAAAAAGGTGAATTATTTAACCTGCAACCATTTTTTGAATAAGGTTGCATTTGCTTTTGACCCATGCAGGTGACCCATGGGTGTAGGACACTTGTGAGGATGAGGACTGTGCATAAGAATAGTGTCCCTCTGTTCTGGTTCATCCAAAAGGTGAGCCCTGAAGTTGGGGTTACGACTGGTTTCAGGTTGTGGTAGAAAAGGACATTTCCTAAAATATTTCAACAAAGTTGGAAGAACAAGACCAAACTAAGGGTGCGTTCACACAGTTATTTGGTCCTAGATTGCGCCCATTTCAGTCCTGATGTAGACTTGGTTTGGCCCTGTTCTAGTCCATGTTTAGTCCCGATCTACTCCAGATTTAGTTTTGGGTTTAGTCCTGGTTTAGTCCCAATTTTGATGAGGTGAAGACTAAGTAGGGTCGGGGACTAAACTGGGCTCACATCTGGACCAAACCAGTGAGTAGTCTGAACACACCGGTTGTCTATATTTTTTTTACATAAATAATGGCACTGAATGTTTTTTTAACTGTGCGGTCACACTTGCACAATGCTAGACCAGGACTAAACCAGGACTAGAACAGGACCAAACCAAATCTGCATTAGGACTCAAAATGGGCCCAAACCAGGACAAGTGTGAACGCATCCTAACACAAATTTTTTTTTATGTCATGGTGTCAGATAGTTTCATAATTTTCATAATTTTCTCAGACATTTACTCATTCCCATGCAATTTAAAACAGACTCATTGGTACTGGCTTTTCCCAGGGCGTGGAGATAGGGAGGAGCTTTCACAATATCTGTGAAGTGCAGTTTTCATGTTCAGAAATGTAATATACGGGCCCACCAAGATGATTTATTCTGATGGCTACACCCTTCGATTGGAGCCTTTTAAAAGTCCATAACTGCAGCATAAAAGACTGACCAGACCTGGAGGAGGCATTGTTGTAACCTCTGAGGCAGATTCACATGTGGCACTTAAAGCTGATGGACGATCCACCACTGTACTAGTCATTTAAAAAGTCTGCCTCCCAGACATGTCTTCGCTCTCCTCCTCTGTGCCATTATTTCTGATGACATGTTCTCCTTCATGTTCATGTTCTTGGACAAAGTGGGTGTCTAATGCTCAAAACAGGAGAAATGGACTGTCTTTCAGTGGATTGCACCACCACCGGAGTCCACAACAGGCAAACATGTTTTATCTGGCCTCATTACATCCCGGTGGGGAAATTAACCATCAAACTAAAGGATGATATTTAGTTTAGTTAGTATTTAGTTAGTTCAAGTTGTCTATTAAAGTGACTGAAAATAACAGTAAGTCGTTATGAGTCAGCCCGGTACTATTTTAAGGACGATCCTCTCTGAAGTTCCACGGATACATTATGACAAAAAAATAATGAGGCCCAAGGATTTTTTTTCTTCCTTTAGACCATCTTGGAACGTGTTATAATTGGATATGCTTACAGCTTTTAACAACAAGTTTGGTCAAATCTACACACTTGAAGTCAGTCCACATAAAAATGTTTTTAAAATTTATATACGTATACAATCCCCATGACAAAGACTTACTTCAGGCTATAGGGCTGAACAATTAATCAAATCGAGATCTAGTCATTTCAAATTGCCTGTGATAAGCCAGTGCTCTGTCAGTAAAAGCATGTGATTTGGAGCATGAGTTCTTGGCAGTGCCTTCCTTCCAGTTCCTTGTATATCACATGAGTGATTTGGATGGCGGTGCCAGGCAAGCAGAGTTCAGATTTTGGAGAAAGAAATTGACAGTTTCATGTTATTTGGCACAAAATAAAAGTCTGTCTTCCTTTTGTTCATGAAGTCAAGATTGAAAAGCAAATTGAAAAGCAAAATAGAATTTAATTGAAAATTGTAATCAATCAATATGAGAAAATAATCCTATTTGCCATATGCCCATTCTTCATGCATGGGGGATGAACACAGACAAAACTGTAGACTTACTTTCCGCTTATCATACAACATCTTGTGACATTTCTCAGTTCTGTGCCCTGGGACATGTTTGTATCAAACACATGCTGATCCGCCATTTTATAAATGTCAGCGTGTAGTAGTAAATTACTGTTAAAGTGACAAACACGGCTCATTTAGCCAAGAAAGTGTGAGGTGTAATTAGCCTGAAGCTACTTTAGCATACGGCTAGTGTTTTTAAATAACAGTAAGCAGTTATTAAAACACAGTACATGACAAATCTATTATGTTTAGCACGTTTGACACGTGTGGATACATAACACACATTTTTAAACCAAAAAACAACAGTTTTTAGTTTCCTAGGGTATCATTGTCTTAATCAAAGAAAATCTGCTCTTTATCCATGTATTTATTGATCAAATACATATTAAACCACTTATTTATAAGGCAGATCCAGAAACAGCCCAAAGCCTGAGCCCCTCTTTTCTCCTGATTCACACTGGACTGACACAGTTAAAACTCTTCACACTGGAAAATGTGATATGTGTCTCTAAATAATGTACCGACTTCCTGCTGATTGCATGACATTATTTTGTCACTTAATGCGCTGGTTTGGGATTGGGAAACGACTAGTGCTTTGAACCAGTTGAAGAGTGGATGGAAATAGAACAGTGGAGACAATGAGACGCGGAGGCAGAAGTAGTGCAACGAAGTCAGTGAGGAGGGGATGAAAGAAACTGCTCAACTTATGAGAATACAAGTGTTTCAGTTCAGCTAAAAAGGCCAGTTACATCCAGGATTTCCCTCAAGTATCCCCTGAAATATCCTATAAATATTCCATTGGCAGCTTTCCAGACAGATCGCATAGGGAATAAAGCCACGGCGCACACTCAGCGGGCAAATGCAGTTATTATTACTTTCTTGCAATGTATTATTTGGGCTAAGGAACCACAAAGTAATCGGCAGCAAAAAATGTCGTAGCCTCTGTACATTTCCTGATTTTAAGCATAAGGCCACACCCAACGAATAGGGGGCCGCAAAATGTCCATTATGCATTACTTACAACTTAGTTACATATTTATACTATATTGGCAGTTTATAAACATTTAAAGTGGGCATTTTGGCAAACTGTTTATGGCATTCAGTTTCCTGTTTAAAGCTGATATTTAGAGTACTTTTCTGTTATTTTGAATTGCTAATTGCTATTGCGACTGTGGTCATTTTTCATTACTCTGAAATCCATGGAGTATCTTGCATTGGGCCATTAGAGCATAGTCTGCTTGTAGTGAGGAAAGAGGTTATTGTGAATTCTGTACATTACAATTGTGAATAATATAAGATAAGGAAAGGAAATGTGCCCCCTGCATTTGATTCCATAAATCAATGTCGCTGCGGAAACTCGTCACGGAGCAGTGCAGCGCCCATGGACCCATCTCCAGATTTTGAGTTAGGATCGGTCAGGACCACCAGCAGGATAAATCTACTGTGCATGTTTTCTAGTCTGCTGTGATCATACCTTTTGCTTCCAACTATTTCAGAGCTTTTTAGATCGTACATGCATTGCACTTTTCCTGCTGTATCACTGTCTGAATTTGCAGAGCTACATGTGTTCCTACATTATCAGCTCCTCCACAGCAGCCCCATCGTATACGGAGGCAGTTTCCCCCAAAACCCGGCTCTCTATCTGCTCCTCGGTGAGATGTGCATTGACTGCATGTTTGAAGTCTCCCAATCTTATCTGACAAGCCGAGCGGAAAAAATCAGACACAGGAGGAGCTGCATGAACCGGCAGATTTACAGATATTTCTCTTTTGGTCTCGCAGACTAAATTATAGAGGCTTGTAAAATTCAAAATTCAGCCCTTTTTGTACCAAGAGAGACAATGGCTTTGCTGTCCTTAGAAAGCTCTGATAAGAGAATGACATCATCTTCCTTCCTCTTTCTGCCCCGTGTCACAATTGGTCCGATTCGAGATGGCTGAAGCTGAGCAGAACCATTTTGGGACGCCATGCAGGGAAAGGCGAGATTAAAATCGTGGCTGTATTTGTGTCGTTGCGTATAATCGTATCTTTGACAAACAGCTGTGGTCTGCAAATAGTGTGCGTCAAGGCTAGTGGGAAAAGGAATAAGTAACAGGCCCAAAGAGTATTTTCGCCTCATCTCGTACCTCAAATGGTGTGTGTGAAAAAAGCTGACAAGATGTAAAAAAGCTGATGCAGAAGGCTAATTCTTGGAGGATGAAAACTTCATCAAAGGGGCACATTTTTAAGTCTGTATCCTCATAGGGCCACAGGAGACAGGGAAAGCTTAAGCAGTGTGCAGGAGAAAAACATCAGGTGGAGACAGATCATTCATCACGTATTGTAGTTTCATGATGGATCCGTGAATGGTAACAATCAGAAACAACTTGATTTTAGCAAAATGTCGGGGTATGAAGGGCTGATGTTATGTTCCTAATGACCACCACATAAGACTAATGTGATTATGTACTGACAGTCACAGCATGGATCAGAAGTCTTTCACAGTTGGCACAAATGTTGTTACATCTGTAGCATATGATCACATTAAAACGTGGAATTTTGTTGATTTGAAAAGAGTAATACCAGCAGAAATGCTCTCAAGGCTTTTATCAGGGCTTATAAACAAATACTGATTTCTTAGTCTTGCTTAGACAAAAGCTCATTTAAAATGGACTGAGGCAAAAATGGAAACTGTAATTGGATTATTAATAATGTTAATTAAGGAGATTCATTTATTATTTTAAAATGCCCCAGCATGCATTTTCACAAACTTGAAGAAAATTAGTTTCAAACCCTGATGATGTCCACAATTTTGAGTTCTGCCTGTAAGTAAATCACACAGAAAACAGACAGAAAAGCTTCATTTCGGGTCAAGTGATTCACAGATGAAAATCACATTAAACAGAGAAGTGTTTTTACAGTAAAGAAACATCTGTTCAGGAAAAATGTATTCTTTTTTTTAATAGATTTTTTCCCCAATGCCTATTGCTGATCATATGAGAAGTATACTGTATGTACATATTAGTATCTTCTTACTATTATGATTATACAAAAACATAGAAAAATACATGATTTCATTATCATGTTTTATATTTATTGAGCAATATTTCTGTTGGATGCGTTTTACTGTTTGGTATTGAAGTATTCATAAATTCACCATACTCAGTTTTTGCGAGTTTAGTTTGATAAGAATGAACTTTGTATTTCTTGTCAAAGTAGTTACTAAAGGTATGAGGAGATTTACCTCATTTTATCATAGGAACAAAGGTACATATTTGATGAATATTAATGTCATAAATATTTAATAGGTGTAATAATAAAAAAAAAAAAAGTGGGGCACTGGGAGCATCGTAGTTAGATAATGTGGCTAGGTGAAATATAAGCCTTCTGTAAAAGTGAGATTTTTTGAAGATAACTTGGAAACATACTTGCCCAGACAATGTTGCATTAATAATACAAAGTTGACATTACAAAACCGTGAACATAACTTCTAATTATTTTTGGTCTGCCAAGAGATGTTGTAACTTTGTTGCAGACTACACCAATTTGATCAATTTCTACCCCTTTTTTTTAACCTTACATTATTAATTACTGTATATGGTCTGGGCTTGTTCTGTACATTTTTGTACACGATTATAAAGCAGAAAGAGAGAAAACGTTCCATAGTGAGAGAGAGGGTTCTGCCTTTACTTGTTCAAAGTGCCTTCTGGGATACAATGGTCAAATGAGGCGACTCAGAGCCATGATTGGTGAAAAATAATTAGTGGCCAGCAGGCCTGTTAGATCAGCAGGATGAGAACTAAGTTAAATGAGGCTCTGTGAGCTCTGCCGGCGCTTTCTTCTAGTAAAGCATAGCTGCTAAGAGGGTCTTTCACTGAGGTCTTACTTCTAAGCTGTGTGGACACTGCACAATGGTGTTTCAGACTGGAGAAGAATGAAATTAAGTGCAGCGCAGTTGATGTACCTGTTATTTCCATTTTTTTGTGTTTTGATCTCAGAGTAGTGAGGGTCAGCAATTCAACACATTTTAAGTTAAGTTTGAGCTCAGCCAGTTAAAAAAATCAAGTCTGTTTCCAAGGCAAGTCCAAATCCTCTGAAGAAACCAAGCCTAAAATATTTGAGGAAAATTGCAATACTTACATCACTGTCTGACGCTCAAAGACCTTCAGATGAAACCGAGTATTGACTTCAGTACAGCCTTCAAAACAATTACATACAATCAGCCTTTCTTCTTTTCATAATTTTGCATTTATTCATTATTCACATAACTAAAAATGTAGTGTTTATAACTGAAGAGACAACAAAAGAAACTGGAATATCAGCTTTGATTGAGGGTGCGTTCACACCCCTAAGAAAAATAGGACAAAACAAGGACTAGAACAGGATCAGACCAGGTCCACACCAAGGCTAAAATAGGCTCAATTCAGGATCAAATAACGACAAGTGTGAACTATAATCTTCAAACACTCCCCCTTTATGATTTGTTACTATGCACTGCTAGAGGATGCTTGAATTGCCGAGGCTAATTAAACATTAACATAAACATGGGTGTTTTTCATAGAAAAAAAGAAGTATACTTTTTAACTGAAATGTACTTGCCTTCCGAACTCAGTAGGTTCAAGGACTGATCCAATAATGCAAAACTAATGCATGATAAATTGTTTCAAATGTTAATGCTGGTGGTACATATACTAGGTGCTTCAAAGTGTTTGCAAGTTTTGAATTAACTTAAACTAAATGCATATTGTGAACCTCTACAGACCTTACAACTGCAGCTAATGTTGAAGGACAGAAAGTTAATAGAGGATAACTTTTCCATTAGTACAAAACTGTAAGTGTAAAATGCAATTTTTATTCTATGTCTTAAGTGTACTCAGTACTATATTACAGCTTAGCAAACACAAATTAAGAGATATTTTCCTGGAACATATTATGATGTTCATTTCTATGCTTTACTACTCATTTCCCTCCAACAGTTTATTAAAAAAAACAACATTTCCAATTCATTCAATTCATTATCGCTCTGTCTCCTGCTTCATTGTTAAAAATAAATTAATAAATATGAGCGTACACATTGTTAGTGCTGATAAGCTCCACAGGACTGCCATGTATTTTTATATTTATATGTGAATTGTGAATTATTCTTTGTCTAATCTGTTATGTCTGCAACCCAATTCTTCCATTTGTCAAACAATCAGTTTATATTCCCCACAATATGTCAAACATTATTCTGCTTTTCGATGCTGCTAAATAGCAGATGTTTTGCTCGCAGTAACAGCGACAAGGCGGTTAACAAATAAATGAATAATAATAATAGCAGCTTGCAGTCGCTAAGGGAATTCATTCTCATTTTATTTTCTGTGGATGCTTCTGGCTGACTAATGTGTTCCATTATAAAGTGCTTCACCTGTATAACTCGGAAAATGTCAAAAAGACCATTTATAAAGAAATGGAGATTGAGAGTTTAAATTCATTATAATTTTAAATAAGATAAACCACAGTTATCTGAGGTATCTGAAATAATATTGATTTGGTGATTTATTTTTAGATCATAATTTGTATACAAAGTCATTCAAATGCATTAAAATACCATGACAAAAGTAAATAAAAAACACTGTAATAATTAAATAAATGTACTTTAAGAATGCAGATCAAATACTTTTCACTGCTTTTAGCGTAGATTTGAACATTGCCAGAGTCTTCCACATCTTTAGGAAGACTGTCTCTGGCCTGACTCTGGCACCAGCAGGAGGCCGGTCCATGTTTAGTCCTGACTCTGGCACCAGCAGGAGGCCGGTCCATGTTTAGTCCTGACTCTGGCACCAGCAGGAGGCCGGTCCATGTTTAGACCTGACTCATGGCACCAGCAGAGGCCGGGCCATGTTTGATGGTCCCTGAGCTCCATTTTGGCAGTTGTTTGAGTAAATAAGTCAGAGGAAACAAATATCTGTTTTGGTGTTTACATGAAGATGCGTTGGTGTGGCGCTGTCTGAGGGGGAAACCATGTCCTTGTCTTATTTAAATGTTAAGATGAAAAACGAGGAACGTTCAGAGCTGAAATGGCAGGTGTCCTGTGGGAGAGGTTATGAAAACAAGGACAGATGAGGTATGGCGCAAAACACTGCGATCTTTTGTTCCGAAATATGGAGCGGGCACAATGCAATACGTATATGTGACTTTGTGCCAAGGATAATAATTATTGTGATACAAAAGAAAATAATACTTAATTTTTTACTATAGTTGCTACTTCAGCTATAAGATTCTATGCTGAGAGGAGCAACTGACAGGAGCAAATAACAAAGTAAAGATGCAAGGAAAAAGATAGTATAACAGGGACCACTTCAGCTATGGCTGCACTGAGGCCCATAAAGCTCAGCAGCTCATGGCATGACCACATGTCCCGCTGTGTGGGACTGCAAAGCTTTTCAAATCAAATCCCACATCATGTTCAAGTCTCATCTCGTTCAAAAATATGTGTTCATGAAATATTGTACATTTCTTTGCCCTCCCGAGCTTCCCTCGGTCCAGACAGGGGCACCAAACAGAACGGAGAGGTTAGAAAGATTCTAAGGGCCCAGAACACTTTTCTGGAATGCTATATTTTAGATATAAGAGTATTAATTACAGCGTATGGTGCTCTCAGTGTATGTTATATTCCTTTAGTGTGTGTGTTTGACAAAAAAAAGTAAAATAGAAATAAAAAAACATTCTATTTTTCAATTGCCCCTCTCTCATAATGGTTCAGTCCGCTTCGGCCCTTGAGCTGCCAGACCTGCATTAGAGGGAGGCAAACTGACAAAGAGGAGAGCGGGACAAACGTGCGTTTGTGGTGTTTAACATACAGAGAGCACGTCTGAGCAGTCTGTGTCCCTCTGTGTGAGCTGATTTACCTGTGTCTGCCTTCCTCCACGTCTGGCTGTGCCCTTAAACTTGCATTTAGCAAGTGAGAAAGCGGGAGGGGGAGTGAGGATGAGAGATGAAGACAGGAACTCCCAGTTCTTTTTAAGCGTATTATTAGACATGCTGATTAATTTAAAATGCATCATTGCTCAGGTGCAATATGGAGGATCTACATGATGCAGAGCTTTTCAGATACTTTTTCAGACTGAATCAAAACCATTGTCCAAATTACACTGCATTCCAACCTTTTTATGGCAACATTTCGGGATCCATGAATCATTATCCCTCTCTCTCTCACCTGGAATGCAGCGTGTCTGTGAGAAAGGAGCAGCTCAAACACACACACACACACACACAGACAGATCACGGTTCTGGAGAAGAGTTCTGTATTACCAGTCGCTATCAGCACCCTCAGAACTATTCATCAGTCTTAATTTTACAAAAAACAGCCTAATATTTTGTGGAGAAATGATCATGATATGAACAAAAGCCCAAATTATCACCATCAAAGCAACATAAAACAGAGGTTCAGACGTTCTCCTGACAGGAGTTTGTGCTCCTGTAGTGTTTCCTCTGCAAAGTCTAGTCAATTTTGAAGGCACATAGAGTACATCTTCGACTGTTGCATGGCCAAAGCAAAGAAAACGCCTTTAGGTTCAGGGACCCAAGACAAACCTGATCCAAAATGTAACTAATTAAAAGACATGACCACATATTTTATTTAAAATTATCGTCTACCACTGTCTGGATAGACCAACTTATGTGAGACAATCTAATAGGACTAAATGTTAAATTGTACTTATTCATAATTCAAATGGAGGGTGTTGAGCTGCTAAAAATAAACAAAATCACGTATGAATTGTAAAAAAAAATGACTGTCAATTAGTGCG
Organism: Chaenogobius annularis; assembly: GCA_015082035.1. Lineage (NCBI taxonomy): Eukaryota > Metazoa > Chordata > Actinopteri > Gobiiformes > Gobiidae > Chaenogobius > Chaenogobius annularis. The sequence continues at coordinate 941,402 of BJKM01000152.1, forward strand.
GGAACAAGTCTGATAACAAAATGTGTGGGGGCCCAGTATAAAATGCTTTCAGGGGCCCAGAGTGTCTAGCGGCACCCCTGCATCCAGGCACTCCAAGTCTGCTAGTGAAGGGCCTCAGTGTTTTGGCTTCAGGCAGCTCAGGCTTATGGCCATGGGACAGCGAATCACCTTAGACTTTGAAACCTGATGAAGAATTATCCATGTAACCTATGCCTCTTATTTATATAAACTACTAACATAACAAATCAAAAACCCAAATATGGCAGCCTCTTGTCACATCAATCAACAAATCTGCAGGCCTTGGACTAATTAATCAGATTCATCATTCTATTACTGCCCCCTACTGGTCAGAAATAGTTCACTTGGTAATGCAATACAGATTCAGCTCACACTTGAGTCTATGCTTACTGTAATTTTCAATAATTTAGTAGTAATCAATGTAATCAATCAACCTGAAAGTATAAAACAGTACAGACAGCGCAAAAAGCGTTTTTTCCCCTTAATTTTTTTAATACTATTAAAATTTTAAAACTAAGTTGCAATATAGTCGCAGTTGAGCAGTTTTATGTCCAAGCAGTAGGAGCAGTAGCTGTAATAGCAGTAGCTGTAGTAGCAGTTGTAGTAGTAGCAGTAGTAGTAAGCACTAGCTGTAGTAGCAGTAGCAGTAAGTAGTAGTAGTATATAGTAGTAGTAGAGTAGTAGTAGTAAGTAGTAGTAGTAGTAGTAGTAGGTGTTGTAGTAGTAGTAGTAGTAGTAGTAGTAGAGTAGTAGTTGTAGTAGCAAAGTAGTAGAAGTAGTAGTAGTAGTGTAGCAGTAGTAAGTAGTAGTAGTAGTCTAGTGTAGGTAGTAGCAGTTAGTAGCAGTAGTAGTAGTAGTAGTAGTTGTAGTAGTAGCAGCTCTGAGTAGTAGTAGTAGTAGTTGTAGTTGTAGTAGCAGTAGTAGTAGCAGTAGTTAGTAGTAGTTGTTAGTAGCAAGTAGTAGTAGAAGCAAGAAGCAGTTAGTCAAGTAGTAGTAGTAGTAGTAGTAGTAGTAAGTAGTAGTAGTAGTAGTAGTAGTAGTGTAGTAGCTAGTAGTAGTAGTAGTAGTAGTAGTTGCAGTTAGTAGCAGTAGTAGTAGTAGTAGTAGTAGTAGTTGTAGTAGTAGCAGTAGTAGTAGTAGTAGTAGTAGTAGTAGTAGTAGTAGTAGAGTAGTAGTAGTAGTAGTAGTAGTAGTAGTTAGTAGTAGTAGTTGCAGTAGTAGTAGTAGTAGTAGTAGTAGTAGTAGTAGTAGTAGTAGTAGAGTAGTAGCAGTAGTAGTAGTAGTAGTTGTAGTTGTAGTAGCAGTGGTAGTAGTAGCGTGTGCTTGTGTGGAAGGCTGGGGGAGACAGTCTGCTGTGAGTATAGGTTAATTGTTGAGTGGCCATATGGAGAGCTCTCACCTTTGACCTCTCGGTGCATGCATTTGGTGTTTGCTCATTGGTTGGCAGGAAAAAAAGTATAATTAATCTGAATACGCCCTTAGAGACGTCCTTGACATTGAGCTCTGCAGCCTCACACTGTGTCACTTAAGGACCTCGAGTGGAGAAGATGCCGCCTTGCTGTTTTCTAAAATGACTGAATGTGTGTGCACTTGTTTAGACAGATTTGAAATGCAGTGGTCTGGATGACGATTTGGCATGAGTTTTTTACCAGATGCCCATTCTGAGGCTCCACACACAGGCCATTTTGAATTAAAGTGTGACCTAAAATAATGGTGATAATGATGATGAATATTTTTTTTCACAATAGCTTGGGAAATTTCTGCCATTATTTAAACCCAAAGACATTATTGTTGTCAGATAAAAAGACTTTAAAGATGATTTCACAACATCTATGCAGATTTTACTTTATTATATGAAAAAATCAAGTACAGCCCTATTAAAATAGAAGATTAATATTGTAAGTTTGGGACCCAATTCCTAACAAATAATGATAAAGTTCATTATTTGCGGATCATACGGATATTTCTTTCAAAAGCAGCGAGAGTTAGACAGGTCCATGCACTCCAAGTGAAATCAAGACATTATTTAACTCTACAGTATAACGTGAATGCAGCCTATTAGGATTGAAATGGAAATCAATCAAAATACAATAAAAGTTTATTTATTGTTTATTTAGTGTTAAAATAAACCCAGCCCAGACAGTATTCTTTCACCGGACTGTCTCTCTATGACAAAACTATAGTATGTGCTGCTGAGGTGTTGTTAATCCCTGTGGCTCGGTCCAGGTCACGTCTGCTGTCCCGTCGCCGTGGAGACGTGAAGAAAGTGCCTATGGAAGGTCTTTGTGGAGGCGAGTAATTAGTCCCCCGCTTGCTGGACTGCAGATTGACATTTAAGTGCGATTATCTGCTCCTGGTCCAGTCTCTGGCGTACGTGAGTGGATACATACTTTCACAGTACACTCAGTGTTCTCCCGATGTCCAGACAACTTCTCCCTCTTCTGCTTGAGACGATAACGTGATTTGACAAGACTTGACAGTTACTATGACATGGTATTATGTCAGTACTGCTGGCCGGACTCTAACGCCAGCCGACTCACTCACTCAAACACACCAGCATTTCACTGTCTGTTGTGCGTTGTCATTTACGGAGCTGTCGTCTGTCTTCAGAAAACTTGCATTTATTCCTGTGTTCATTTATGGACGACGGGTCCAGCTTTAGTTTACGTGGGATCAATGCTTTCTTCTAAAACTATACTATAACTTATTCTGGTGTTTTTTGGTAAAATCTGGTTTATCAATTCTTCTTTCTGTGTCATGTTTGTTTGGACAATTTGAACTAATTGGTAACATTTCCTGTCACTGTTCTCCGTATAATAATGCAAATAAAATTGAGGGAAACCTCAATACATTTTTGTTCAATCTAACTTTAGTGTGAACTTGGGAAAATAAAGGTAATATAGTTTTAGAGGAAAATAATTCGATGTGAATTTGTTCGACTGACTGGAGCAGGCGTAGTGTAAAAGCGCTGTTCTTAACCAACTAGCACATGTGGTTTTTCAAGGTGTTGTTCGAGGTGGATGGGTAGTAGAAGAAGAACTCGTTGACACTAGCTTCTGTCTTTCAAAAGATGTTTATTCACAGAAACAGCATCAATACAGACAAGCCGACATTTGCCTGGGAGCTCCTCGGTGCCAGAAATGGAGTTCTCCCCGAATCTCAGTTCTGCATGAGTCTTTATAGCTGAAACCAAACTCGTTTACACAAAAGGCAGATCCTTCCTTCCCTGCCCTTTGACCTCTCCCAACGCTTTACCAGATGTTGAGGTCACAGTGTTAGGACAGCAGTAGATAAACAAACTCCTTGAATTACGTTGGGGGCCAAAGTTCAGATACTACACACATCTTTGCGTATGAATCTAGATCTCTTTTGAGTGTTAGCATGGTATACTCAAATATTAGTGAGTGTTAAACATTAGTGATTAAAGTTAGTAAGAAATAAGCCTCCAATTAGAGCTAGGCAATGTTAGAATGTTAAAAATGAGTGCTGTCCTCACGAGTGCTGGAGTTGTGCAGAGAGACAGGGGACTCTGGAAGTTTATTTACCATCAGAAAGGGAGCCAGAGACTTGAATACTCGATCTGCGTTAGTATTTGCTATTCAAGCCTGACTATGCCTCCACACAGGGGCATTTAAACAGAAGCTGGGAATGTAATAAGAAGTGCAAACCGCTTCTGTGAGACGTGTTGACCAAGGAAAGTGATCATGTTAGAGAAGGACACATTCTGTAACAGTAGGAGCTGAACACGTGCAGCTGAATTACACACAACGATCGGAATTAAAGGTTCCCTTGTTGTGACTGTGCAGAGGATGAACAAGAGGTGAACAAAATAAATAAATATATGAATAAAAAGGCCACATTAGGGCCGGAATGTGGAACATGCTTTAATTGACTGAGCATTGGCTGTGGACCTCTCACTTAAAAAGGCAAAAAATGAGCCTACCAACAATCATTAAACTGTTAAGAAAGTGTCAGTCGCATGGAGCAGCCTGTAGCTTTAGGTTGTTATAGAAAGGACATACTTTACACAAACTTGTATGTGTTTTGTTTTCTTTTAATGATGCATGCTAAAATACAATAGAAATAGCAATGTCTCCTACTAATAGTTTGATGATATCGTTAATTCATTTGTCTTACTCGTAATCTCATGCTGGTACACTTTTGTGGACAATTACATCTCCGACTGACCAATAGTTCCACATGTACATTGCAAGAAGATAGCCGCCATTGCATCTAGAGCCCATTTAGGCGAAGAGTGATGGTGAACTATGCGTCTGAATTTATCACTGGAGAAATGCCTCACCTTGCGTAAATGCTGTGTGTGCGATACACCCATGTCTGTTTGTGTTTTAGCTTGGCACAATAGCGCCAAAGGCTTAACACGTTGCCTCGAAGAGGCTGGCCTCAGAACAACATCAGGAGCGCTGAATAGATTGATTCCCGCCGGACGAGAGGAAGACGCGACAGAGCCAGGCCGCGGGGTCGTGACTTAGAGCAGGAATCTCTTTATCATTCCACCCTCGCCTCAAACTCTCTCATGACAGAATAAGGTCCAAATGCTGTGGGGCTGAGAGAAAAAACAAATGACAGTGTATGCCGTGAATGCTAATGAATGTTATGAATCGAGACCACTGAGGCGAAAACAAAGAGACAAGCGTCAAAAGATTTAAACAAGCGGAAAAAAAAAGCACAAAATGAGAATCAAAAATTAATGAGCGAGAGAGTAACGACAAGAGCAAAACGTAAAATCACATCAACAAAACAAAAAAGAATTTAAATTATATAAAACAACCCACGAAATAGCAACGATCATTTCCCGCAAACGTGAGGTCAAATAGCGACTTCATTCATATAAATGACATGGTTGCCACACCAATAAACCGAAAGAAAAATAATAAAGTGTGGGATAGGGCTCGTACCGCTTTTCAAAAATCCCCTGTTTCAAACCTGCTCAGGTTCTAATAACTATACGGGTCAGGGACCTGCTGTGCTCGGCTAGGCAGGTGAGTGCTTATATGAGTGTTAGAACACCAAAAATAGAGATATGAGATAACGACATAAAGGGTTATGTAACCTTATTGCCTGGTCGTCGCGCATTTGTTTATAATTTAGTAGACAAACATGACATGTATGAGACGCAAATTTGAATTCCAGGCGATGTGAGGGGAATTTAATTCCCAACGCGTGAGACAGAATACTGTCTCAAGGCCCAGGTGGCGACGTCGAGTGGACCCATCTCCAGATCAGGCATCTAGGTAACTTAATTTTGATACGCGTATGCTGGATTTGAGTAAGACTCTCTCAAGCGTGCCAGCTCGCACAAGGCGTTAGACTATTTAGTCCAGAGTATCAAACAGACATCAAGCTAACCGCTCATTGGGGTCGTATATTTACAGAAGGCGCAGGGAAGAAGGAGGCAAGAGGGGGTGCAATCAGCGCTGATCAAGAAAGAAAAATATCTTAGGCCTTGGTCAGTTCATTGTGTGAGCGCTGTAGCTGAGTCACGCATGACTTATGTGTAAATGTTATTAGAGGCCCTATCATCCCTTCTAGTTAAGCGGTATGAGAAAAACAGGCCCACCTTTCATAGTGAAAATAAGACCTTTCAATTTCATTATGAAGACATATTAACTGCTACATTTTTGAGTTTCCATAAGCCATAATATCAAAATTATATTAATATTATCGTATAAATTATAATCTGAAAGAATACCCAATGCAAAGTATGTTCATGATATTCACGAAAGAAGTTAATTTATATAGACGTATGTTTCTATTATACTTTCAAAAAAATCAGACTACACTCAAAACACATAAATGAAAAAAAGAAAAAAAGAAACTTAAACAAATTAAAAGAAAAAGAAAAAAAACAGTAACACAATTAAATACAACATTAAACAAATTAAAACATTCAACAAACACAATTAAAACAAATCAAAAGTTTTAAAAAATCAACATTATAACAGTTATAATTAATTGTTTTGTCCCTTGTCGGAATCTCTGTTGTCAACAAAACCAAACAACTTGTCTTTTGTCTTTTCCTTCGGTAACAATTATCCGTTGGCTGGTCTCGTCCTTTTCTCGTCTGGATGTCAGTCCCATTTCTTGATTGGTTGAAACCGCAGGAACGCCGCATAAAAGAATCATCGGCGGCTCTCTTTCTCCCACGACAATAAGTCAAACGCTTCTCTGTACGAGCTGGTAGGAACGCACAACTCTGACCCAGAGCCGAGAAGACTAAAAATTTTTTTATAACACTCTCCGACGAGTGCCTTCTCGTTTGTCAGCCTTCCTTCTCCTCGGAGTGAAAGTGTGTGCTTAAAAAACAAAAAAATCTGTCTACCCGACAAAAGCAACTGTTTCACTTGGACTACCCTCTGTTCGTCGTCGTCCGTAATATTGCAATTGCTCTACGGCTAAGCTCTCTGTAACAGCGTCCTAACAAACAAAAGGTCTTACCCTCTGCGTTTCTTGCGATTTCCATCCTCATCCGTGCTTTACTCCTTCCCATCTACTCGTCTACCGCCTCTGCCGTCTAGCTGCGTCTGTCATTATTTCATACAAACTATCGTTCTTTCCCTATCTCTCTCTCTTTCCTTGCATCCTCACCATCTAGCTCTCACTCCTCGTCTGCTCCCTTCTCTCTCTCTCATATCTCTCTCTCATCTCTTTCTCTTACTTATATACTATTTATATTAATTATTAAACTTGATAATACCTAACGTATAATAAATACTATCGGCTCTAGGCCCTATTTGAACACTTGCAGTCGCGCACTCGCTCGCACTGGCAAAACCTCGGCCTGACATTCCTAATTTCACAATGCCAGCTACGGCATCACAAAGATGGCATTGTTAGTGCGCCGCTAGCTGTTTGTTGTGCAGTTAATCTTCCGTGCTGCATCTAGATTTGTGTAATCAATTGACTTTCTCCGACCATGTAGTGTTGCCTTAAGCTCCAGATATAGCCGTGTACCTCAGGATTTTCACAAGCTATCCTCATTACGCACAGTGCGCCGTTTCGTCTTAATATTTCTTTGGCCTCGTTATGCTTTCTACTCTACTGGTGGTGTTACATATGCTGGTATGCACCTTCTCCGTACCAAATAGTATTCCTCAGCGCATGGAAGTCACCCACCCCACCCCGAAGTGCGCGCACGCCTCAATCGCAGAGAGCGCGCTTCTCCGAGGGATGGTGTGTTTTTCCGTGTGCTCCTGCATATCTCCCGCCGGCACGCTAAAGATCGCCGGCGCTGTGTATTCTGAAGGAAGATAGACTGTACATGACTGCGGATCCAGCATTGTATCACGAGAGATGAGAAAGAATTGCAGACGCTAATAACCACAATACAAGAGCGAGATGACAAAAATTACTCAGCAGCGACTCCTTCCATGGACGAAGGGTCCAAGAGTGATTTGTCATACAGGGCAAAAGCAAAGGCTAATGTTGTGCTGTAGGGGACCTGTGGAATTATTTATTGCCCTCGAAACAGGAAGTAAACTTCCTCTGCGATTTATTTATCGTCATAGGGACCGAACTCGGTGCTAGTTGAATACAGCTTGCTTAGCGCTTGGTGTCGGATTCAATCACCGCATAAACCCACAACCATTAAGAATGATTCTTGTACAGTAGTGTTGTAGTCCCTTAATGCCGATATTCGTTACAGTCACGAACACATCACTACTGCAATCCTAACAGGCACAATGTTCGTTTATCCTGTGAGGTCGACTGTTAGCTGCCCTCATTTTTTAAGTCATGCAATGTTTAGCACTTTGCAAGACGTATACTACAATGCACATGATTAAATTAGAATATTGTGGAAAATAGTATCTACCTCGTGTATCTTCGTGATAAGGGTCTTTCTAGTTGGGTACTCCTAAAAAAATATCGTATTGTTTTTAAATTATAACCTCTCCTACGCTCTATAACAAACCACCATATTCAAACATCTTTCCAACATTTGACGTAGAAGATCAAGTAGTCGATCAGTTTACAAGTCAGTCAAAATGACATGGGCATACATGTGTAGTTCGATATAAACTCCTCATCTCATTAATCTTACTCACTTTTAGCAACATGCAATACGCATATGTGACCGTCTAAGGTCAAAAGGACTCACCTAGAGTCCAGATCTCAGTTCAGCTCTAGTGCAGAGATCTTATTGTGTTCCAGTTCCCTTATGTGGTGCAACAGCTCTAAGTTCAGCTCAAAGGTGTATCTACTCTCTATGATCAAGACATCATCATATCTAGGGTTACGTCCTAACATTCCTCATTACTCTCTTATATTCTTACAGCTCTCAAAGATACAGCATCTCCCAGTTCAGTCTCTCACATGGTGTTATCATGCTTCTAAAGGTTCCAGCTCTCAATGTGTCAGAGTGACTATACTAAAGGTCAAAGCTTCTCAAGTGTTCTAGCATCTTAAGCGATTCAGCTCCAATTCAGATGATCAGCTCTCAGATCACTATTTCTCCTCTCAAAGTGCAGCATCTAGAGGATCAACTAACTTGTTCTAAATCATTCTTAGTGAGTAAAAGCTCACTCTGTGCAATTGTTGCGACTTAAGTATTCTAGCCTCAGGTTCATGACATCTAAGGTTCAGCCGCCAGGTATATACATCTCTTCACTAATAAATCTCAAAAGCTATCACAAGGAAGGTCAGAATTCTAGGCTCAGCTCTAGATAGGATTCTCAGTCTAAGCTCAGCTCTAAGCTCAGCTGCTCCTGTTGCGCGTGTTCTCAGTTAAATCAATAGGCTATCCTCGCTCTGACTATGCTACATCTCGTGAAGATACATGCGTCCGGTAAGTGACATCTTAGCTGCTCTAGAATTTTACTTAGTAGGCTTCTGTATAGCATCAACGATGACAGTATTCTATTCTCACTCAGATACAGCCTAAGAAGAGCAGTCTGTCAGTTTAGTCTGCAGTTTAGATTTATTTAAACTGAGACTAACTTTGTTCCAATTATTTAGCTCACAAAATAGAATTTCAATGTGCTACTTCAATAAAGTGAGAAAAATAAACAAGAAAGACTGCGGCACTATTAACCATTTCTTCATCGTAGGATAATCAATCACTAGCAAAAAGATTAATACTCGTAAAAATATAGCCGAAAAGAGTGAAATAAATTCCTACACAAAGAGTCACTACATGTAAGCAGCTCAATATAATCAGCAAGGTATGTGCAGGGGTGGACGTGTGGAGAGAGTGCATGCAGGGAGAAGATGAAAATGGCTTACGATGTCTAAGAAATGAAGAGTGCGAAGAGGGTTGTCTATGAGGATGCATGAACGTGAGATGTTTGCTTGGCTCAGTGTGGTTTGCAGAAAAAACGGCAAAGAACCAGTGGCAAAGTGTCAGAGTATGTATGATTGGAATGCAGGATGTTCAGAAGTGCTATAAGTGATGTGGGTGCTTGCCTGTGAGTGGACGCAGAAGATCGACAAGTGCTACGCGATTCGACACTGCGAGGTGCAAGGAGGTTGCAAGCAAGCATGTGCAGATTGCACAACATGTTTCTGTACTTGCTCTAGATAGTCTATCAGAGGGTTTGCAAGAGATGGTTCAACTTGTAATGCATGCCAGTGTGATGGCAGGAGTCTGTGCATCAAGGAAGATCTGATTAATGATTGTAATGAAAACTTCTTCTTCTGATCTGAAGATAAAAAGAATGCAGTGAGGCATAGGTAGATGTAGCCCCACGAGAGTATTCTTGAGATGGCCATCGCTATATGGGCTTCCAGGGTGACAGGTAACAGACCTACGACAAGAGTAACTTTCTCGGTGTATTCTCCTGTGCGTCAGAATTACCATACACGTCATTATTGAAACCCAGGTAGCTAGCATGGTAGAACTCTTATTTGATATTCATTTTCTTTATGTGAACATTTTCCTGTACATCGCTTCTATCACAATTTTGAGATAGAGCTCAAGGGGAAAAGTAAAAAACATACGCCAATGGTCACTAAGCAGGAATTTTTATGGCACAACAGGAAGAAGATTAAATCCTAGCGAATGAGTAACTTAATTCTCCCTTTGCCTTGATTTAACTCTTCACTGCTCCCCGAGAGACTTCTGAGAGAAGAAAGAGTCAGGATCGATGTGAAGGAACTACAATCACTTCACACACCATCTAAGCGCTGAACTCTATCGAGGAACCCTGCTACACACCCTATCAACTTCTGTGCCGCAGCTTGCTCTATTAAGAAGAGAAGGAATCACAGTTAATTTGGGAGTTAAATAATATTTATATGATGAACAGATAGCTAAGACTGAGTAATTACCGGAACAGGTGTCGGTGCCACAATGCTACGAGGAGCGAGCGATGACCACCGAGTAATTAATGACAAAATCTTAGACTTATCTTTCCAATTCACGTTTCATTTTTAGATAACGCCCTCACACATAAATTCTACACTCTCTTATGTTAATAGGTGTCCCCACTTGAAGGACCTTCAGCATTACCAGATCGAGAAAGAAAAGCCGAACTTAACGAATGAGAAAGCAAATAACAAATAACCAATAGTTATAGTGTTAGCGACCCTTTGATCAGAGATGCGGAGCGATAATGGTCATTCAGCTGGATCATTATCCTGAATTATTCATCTTGAAACAACCAGCGAGTCCCCATCTCATAAAATTTGTCAACAAGAGTCAATTTTTGACTCTTTGTGATACAACCGAGGACTTTAGTTAACTGTCGATCGTCCTATGTTTAGCCTATATATTATATATGCTCTAGCAATAGGTGAGACAAGATGCTGATTTGCAGTTATATTTTGAAGTCAACCATTGCTCTCTTAGTAAACATAATAAGTGCTGTAACACACCATCTAAATAAAACGTATGACTCTAGTACATCTAATCATTTCACGTATTCACAATATTAACTGTCCAGTGAGTGCAAGCTGATGAGCGCCCACGGTACAGAATCAGTTGGGTATAAATACATATGAATCCAGGATCAACATTGATTTTAATCTGACGTGCCTATCTACGTAAAGTCTGAAGCTTTGTGTGCACTTATGAACTACACCGTAAAATGAGAAGCCTACACAAGACAGTAAAACGTATCTAAAAATATAAATCTGGAGTAGCCATTTCAATATATTAAACTTCTCTCGACTTGTTTCTCATGAATTCTATATCGTGGTCAACCCTTGTGCTAAGCGATGTCCATATGTTATACTCGCGCTTGTATGGTGTATATAACTAGCAGAGAGTTCGACTTAATTAAATTTTCAAAGGCTACATTTCTATAGCAATTATGTATGATCTTATCTTTGCACTAGTGAGGTTGCCGAACATGCGTGTGTTCTTGTAACATAGCAAGGCATACATGCAGTTTACATCCTCAAAGAACTCAGGCTTTAAGCTTTAGCGCTCCTCGATGTGACTCTCGTTCGGTGGTTGTTTGGAATATGAAAACGCCTGTAGACTATTTATGTTCTTTTTCTCTCGTACATGATAATGAGGCACCCTAATAGCATTACGCAGATAAACCTTGATTTGATATCTCTGGTGATTCAAAATGATGCAGTGATATCTTAATAATACGACTGTTAAGGAGTTTGTAATAGATCCGCGCACAATCTGTAGGGCGTAAGCAAATGAATAGCACTCAAAGAGAAAATTTCATTTTTATTGTTAAAATAGAACAAGGCATGTCTTCACTCTACACACACAAATACCACACTAAGCACAACAATGCTGTTTCACTCGTCATCATACGACCTGAGTCATTCCTCCTCCTTGCAAATATAATACACAGCTTCACTATGCGATGCACGCCTCGCTAGTGCCTCCCGCGCTCATACCGTACACCTAGCGATCCGGGCACCATCAGTCGCTGCACACTCCGGCTCCAGAACCTTTCTCAGTCCACAGTTACAGGATTGCTATCCTCACGCATCCTGCCATGAAATTCGAACAATCTCACATCCAACTCACTGTCCTCTATCCTACTATTCCAGTAACCCATACTACCTCAAAGTCTCTCAACTCGAGGTGACCGCCTTCTTCAAATCCCTAAAACCTCACTTCAGCTTCATCACCCTTCAATCTGCGACGCCCTCCTCTACATCCTCCACAACTTACTTAATCACCTACTCTCGCAAATACAGAGATTGCCGCATGTCTCCCTTAAGCTCGCCACATTTCCTACCAAAGGCCATCCTAATCGTCATTTCATGTTGCGGTGCTCTCGTGGTTTCTCTGATTCGCGTGCGCTCTGCTCTATGTGCTCGCTGTCTTCTTTTTATCGCTTACATTTTAACTAACACTATCCAATCCTTTTTCTCGAGCAACATAATACATTTCAATCGTCCATCATCCCTAGCCGCACTACTAACGCAAATAGCATCTTCTCCTCATCCTCCTCAATACCAGTATACTTCACTCATACACACGAGTGTCTGCTCCTGCATTAACACGAAGTCCTACATATCAACATCTCGTTCTGAATCCTCATCACGACGGCTGCATGACTTCTTCCTCTCTTATACATCACTCTCTCTTTAATTAATCTAAATTCCATCTCCTCCCCTCCACTTCTACGTATAAACAAGAAAATACCTCATCATTTCACAGCGCACAAAGAACTATACAAATGCGCTACATTCTATCCCCAAACTTTTAACCTCCTGCTCCAATAACCATCCACCTAAACTCGCTGTTCCTCATCCTGATCACGACGAGCACTCTCTGGTCTCAGGATCTCCACCTCCTCATTTGCCTCCTTCAGCTTGATCCTGCGCTCTCTAAAGACAATCACCTCTGCACCCTTCCATCACTGCCTAACGCCACCTGTGTCATACTCCAGTGCCTTTCCTCATAGTCCCGCCTCACCCTTATTACACTCTCTCCTTTGGACCCTCAAGAGATCGTACACGCCCCATACTCTCCCTCAAGACATCCGTCACCACGCTTGACATGCTCGCTAGGTCCTCTCGCGACCTCATCCGCCCCTCATCCACCTACCTCTAAAATCATCACCTCTCTCCCTATCTCTTCCCCTTCCTATGACCACTTGGAATGCCCACACCGGCATCCCGGACCAGAATCTTGTACCTGTCCCTCTTGCAAAGGAGTCCACATCTTCCAGGCTCCCATCACCTGGTCATTCTTCTAAACGATCGCCCTGAAACCTCCAACCCTTCCACCTCTTCATTTCCCGACAGCCTCTCCATACTCTATGCACTCTCCATCCATCATTCGTTCTGAAACTTTCGTCCGGCGTCGGTTCATCTCTCACTCTTTCTGTGGCGACTACGCCGTCTTCCCTTATTCTAAGGTCCACCCTCCCCTTCTTCCATGCCAGAGCTTGCATCCTAATCCTCCCTATTCTGGCCTCTCATCTTACCTGAACTGTCGTCTTCCATCAATTCCAGCTACTCTCTTCTCCTCTCTTCCTCCTTTCCACTCATCCTCTAGAGTCCTATCATCTCCTCTATTCACCACTCGGCGTGCCCTAGATACCAAACGTCCTCGGACTCCAAGTCAGCCACTCCCTCTTGTCTGATACCCTCTAAAATTCTGCACCTCATCCTCAATCACTGGTCCGGCGCTGCGACCTTGCCATATTCCACGCCAATCTCATGAGCAACAACAAACAACCCCCTCACCGGCCTCGCTCATTCCCCTTACTCATACCGCTACAATTCCGCCTCTTTTAACTATTAGTATCACTACCATACCAGCATACACAAGCGCTCCTGCACTATCCACCATCACTTCTTCCTACATTATCCGGTTGCGTCTAAATTTCTCTGCCTCTTGCGTTTTCCTCTCTTGCACTATCCGTGGCTACCCATCTGTTATTCCATCGCTCCCACGTTTCGATATATCCAATGTCTATCAGTCGAGTGAATACCACCCCTCAATCGTTACATAAGAACTCCACACTATTATGTCCCCATCACATGGATCGCAGAGAGTCCCCACACTGTCTAAGCACTCCTTCACAGCCATGCATCTCCTGCGTGCATATAGCAGGCACATTGCAATAAACACTTCAATCGTGCGAAATTTTGCATCCTTCCAACACAAATCTCCTCACAAGTGCCGTCATAGCCTCATACCTTCCACCTCAGACAATGTTCGTGACTAAATTTCGTGTCCTACTGCCTTCATCGATTACGTCACAGTGTGAATTTTGGCCAAGAGAGGGCTACTGCCATCATCCGGTCAATCCTTCACTTGACATCTATCTCACCCAGAGATAACTTTCACACTCTAAAGTCCTCATAATCGTCACACTCTTTACACACCAGCCTCTCATCATTAACCATCTCACGCGTAAATGCCGCGTACCATTAAATCTTCTGGCTCCTCACTATCCCACTCTTACCTCTAGTACCACCTCTCTCTGTGATATAATAGAAAATACAATAACATTTAAAATTTGTTGATAATGCCGTTGTTGTAAAATAGGGCTTGTATAATGATACTTCCTATTGTGAATTATGTATTTTCACAGTCGTATGAGTGTACAAAAGTGTGTGCACACTCTGTGAATACTCCTGTAATGTATATACAGACAACATACATTTTGCTGGAATTTGAGTGTCATCAATGTTATTTCAACGTATTTTTCTACTTTTCTTCACAAACTGCAATGTCATGGTGTAAAACTGTATGTGCACTTTAGGATCGTAGAGATCGTGGCTTCCTGTGGGTATAGAGTCCTAGGCCTCAGATTGAGTTAACAGTACTGTTTCTCCCTCCGAGTCAACCCACTTTCCCCTGTGCATATTCTCCCAGAAAAGGTCATGAAAACCCGCAACGTCTGTGTCTGCAGAGATACAGTTTGTGCAGGTTTGTTGCTCGGGTGCTGACGAGTGGCGGATGATAGATATGCGTACGAGTGCTACGTGTAGTAAGCTGTGCAGTCGTCATCTTCGTTCTCCTTCACGAATATTAATGTGAGACTACCCGAGTCGATATATTTTACTTGTGAATCCCTGGTTGAATAACCGCCAGGCGCTTTTCGTGCGCTAGAGAATATATCTACCCTGTGTGCACACAGCTCTTCTCCTCGTGCACGCCGAGAATGAGAGAAACGAGTAGAAGTCTCCCAGTTCAGAATACCAATAAAACCATGTGTGGCGGCTGGAGCTGCTGTGAACCGCTCTGCCCGCATTTGAATCCTTACTTTGTTGTGTTTGTGTGCATTTCAGGTTACCCGCCTTGTGTGAAAGATGTGTGCCCATGTGTGTGGTTAGTTGTTTTTGAACTCCGCTGTTGTGTGAGACGTACGAATGATGCGGTGTGTGGTGATTGTGTGATCCCCTGATAATGGATTGTAGCAAGTAGCTGAAGACACGCATTAAACTGGAACTGGAGGTTCAAAGAATAGCAGAAAGAAAAGCAGAAAAAATAGAACCATGTTTAACCCCTCCATGGCTTTAATGAATGTGTGTGGTGTGGTGTTTGATAAGATAGTGTGTGTGTGTGTGTGTGTGTGTGTGTGTGTGTGTGTGTGTGCGTGTTGCGTGCCGTGTTGGGCCATGCCAGTGTGAGAGATATTTTCTGAATCCCTGGTAAGAGCAGGGCTTTTCTGCTAGAGAATTTCATTTCAACACCTCTCATCTTGCACAGAGAAAGAAGAAGGGAGTAGAAGTCTCCCAGTTATGAATCCAATAACCATTGTGTGTGTGTGTGTGTGTGTGTGTGTGTCCATGTGTGTGTATGTGTGATTGCTGTTGGGGGCAATGGGGGGTGATTGTTTATAAGATGGCAGGTTGCAACCATAAACTGGAACTGAAGGTCAAATAGCAGAAGAAAAGCAGAAAAAAGACATGTTTTAACCCTCATGGCTTTAAGTGAATGAGGTGGTGAAAAGTGGGCGGGGCCATGTCAAGGTAAATGTGTTGTGACGGTCCTGTCCAAGTGCTGAATGATGATTGATTGAAGTTCAAAGATCTTGGATTAAACAAAAGTAATGAAAATGATCATCTCATAGTAGTGATCGTACCTCTTATCGGCCTTATCATGCGATTTTACAGATGCCGTTTTAGTCCAAAAATAAGCGTGTCAAAGCCAAAGAGGACAAAGCTGCTTGTGATTGTGAATTGGGAAAAGTTTATCTTGCATTTTAGAACAATTAGGTTCCCTGTCAGACAAACACCAGCAGCTTGTTCTTACTCGGCGCGCTATGAAAAAAGTGTTTTCTGGACTGTAGAGGATTTTTCAACGCAGCACCACAATGGACCAACCACTAGTGACAACTCGCTGGAAATATGTGGATATTTCAATAGATCCATGGCTGCTGCACAAAGACAATACACATAATACAGACATATTAATTGCTGCTTTGGTGCAATTACTCACCTTTCATTATCATTATTTGTTTATTTTATTTATTATTTAGGGAGTGGGGAGGAGTGACCAATCTTCACCTTGTACAAGACTTGTATTACCACATGCACTGGTCAGAAATACAATTGAACTGCCAAATTTCCAGTTTTAGGGAAACCACTTGAGCCACTCCCACCCACAAAATAGCACAAATGTGCTAGTTCAGGGGTAAATAAGGTACAAAAATAAAGACCAATGCCACTTTTCTACAGGTGAACAAACAACTTACAAGTCGAAACACCCTGTCACAAAGGTGAATCAAGAGGAGAAAAGGGGCAAAGGACAATGTCAGCGTGGCACACAGTGGCACACAGTGGCACACAGCAGTACATTGTCCTTATATTAATAGGCCTGTATTGACTGTACAGCACCATAGCCCTGCGCACACATATGCAGCAGCTGAGTGGGGAAAGAGCCTATTGAGTTGGAGAAGTGAGGTCAGCTCTAAATCATTACAGGTCAGCATGGCAAGCCGGGCTACCAGATTAGATTAAAGTCTGGCTGATAGACCCAGCCAAGCACATTAAAACGCACACACATCCTCGCTCGCTCTCTCGTGCACACATCACTGCTGCTATGGAATAACCACAAAGGTGCCTCGCCTGCACATTAATCACTGCTAGCCCTGCGTGTAATGTGGTTTTGGTTTTTCTTGTACACAGAGTGAGGCGGTGTGCTGACCCCACAACAGTAAACAGCCAAAAACAACAGATAAGACGGGCCTTTCCAGCACAGCCCACAGGGAAAGCGGCCCTATTAGGAGAAGTTGAAGAGGCTTGATTGAATTAGAGCTGGCTCCGGTCAAGTCACTGCTGCTGGTCCTCTGGCTCGTGTCGCTCCAACAGAGGAGAGCGTTTTGGGATGCCAAAAAACAACGACTCTTTTATTGGGATTAAAATGTGTTTGTGCATTTGGATGGAAGAGTGGGTGAAATGAATCGCAGGAGCAACTGTGGTTTATCTGCCTGGCATCTCTTTTCACTGGAACAACACCATAAAGCTCTCACAGAGGGTTATATGTTTGTGAGCAAAAGCCTTTGTTGGCTTATAGGCCGTAAAGAAACTGTAACTAACCTTTTATCAAGGCTTAATTGAGCATGCAGGCCATATTCTTAAGAATCACTTTATTTGTCCCCAGTACTTACCCAGGGAATTATTCTGTAATTAAACTGCAAGCTTTAATAAAGGTGTAATTAGCAGTATTCTAAAGCAGATTCTTCGTGTTTGCTTCCTTGTATTTGGATTGAAACGTGGATAAAATGAATGTCAGGAGTAAGTGTGGTTCATCTGCCTGTGTCTCTCTATTTGTCACAGGCAACAAGGCTGTAATATACGGAATAACATGTAGTAGTAACGTTTAATAAATAAGTTATTTCATTATTATTTCTTTTTTACAATTATTTAACCAGGAAAGTCCCATCTCTTTTGCAAGGGAGTCCTGGCCAAGACAGCAGCACAGATCATTCACACAGTTAGATATGTTCCCTAAAAACGGTTGCAAACCATAGATCCCATTTCCAGACTTTTCAACATAGATTTAAACTGACCAATTGAAATCAATTTCCAGACCTTTTGTAAGTTATGCCATGTAGAGGGAATAGAATATTGAAATGGCATTTTACCAGTCTCTGTGCGAAAGCAACAACGAGTCTTGAGATCGTAAAGAATACTGTCCATCTGTTGTTGTTTTTTAATGTGTGGACAAAGATATGGAGGGAGCAGACACATGATGCCCTCGTAAATAAACATGTAACATGTACCAGTGGCTCAGCCTGCGAGTGTCCAGTGCAGCCCACTTCCTAAACAAAAATAATGTCTAACCCTAACCCTAATTTCTGAAATATTTGTTCAACACGTGCTTCAAAGGTAAGATTGTCATAAATTAAAATACCAAAATATTTAAAGGATAGAAAAGTGACAATTGGCCATATACTAGGGAAAGACATTTGGATTTCTTCTCAGAACTCACACTAACTAGGTTGTAATTACACTATAACTGAGATGTAATTAACCAAGCCTTATTCTTGAGCAGGCCTTTCGATACTGTCCATTTGTGGATTTGGTTGGAAGAGTGGGTAAATGTTTTTATAAAGAGTGGTTTATCTGCCTAGAATACCTCTTGACTAAATTGCAACGACCTATTGCAATGTTCATGTGATTATAAAGGATAGGATGTAATTAGACTGTAACGAACCTTTTGTTTTTTAATGGTTGTTAAAAAAAAAAAGCTCATTTATAACAGGAAATAAATTTGACGGTAACTAACTTATTAAAGTTGAATTATCTAAGATGAATAACACTGAAACAAATTTTTATTTTCATGATTGTAAATAAAAAAACAAAACATATTTTAAATAGGACAGAAGTTAGACTGTAACTAACTTATTAAGGGTTGATTAAGTGGTATGTAACTACACTGTAACTAACCTTTTATGAAGGAATAATTAACCAAGCCGTATTCTAAAGCAGGTCTTTTGGCGTTGTCTATGGTGGATTTGTATGGTAGTGTGGATGAAATGAAGAGCAGGAGTAAGTGTGCAGTAGCATCACCGGAGCAACACTATAAAGCTCCCGTTGAGGGCGATGTGTTACAGTGAGCATGCGGTTCTTGTGTTTAAAAAGAACAATGGAGTGAGAGATGAGAGATGTTTATCTGGCCTCTAGCTCGGCCTCCCGCTCTCCGTCAGGTGATGTATGTCCGACCTTCAGTGAGGGATCTGCCAAGTGGGTCTTTAACGGCGGCCATGATTCAGGTGACCTCACTTCCTCTGACCCCTCTATAGGAGTGGCTCGGCGTGGCAGCTGGCCAAGAGTGCGCAGGGCCCGAGAGCCAAGCACAGATATGGTTTCTCCAGGTCCGTTTGAGCTCATTCTATATTGTCTTACTCGTCAGGCAGTGAACTTAATCCAGCCAGATGGGGTCAAAAGCCTGTACAATTTATGTCAGGGCCAAGACTTGATAAATGGAATGTGGAGAGAAAGTCAACAAAGCATTATGGAAATGACTCTAAGCATTGCAACCCTATGGGAACACAGTGTCACAGTGTATTTGTTTGTTTATTTATTGATGTATTTATATTTGTTTTTGTGTTTGTATGGATGTATTCATTTTTGTGTTCATCGATCTACTTATTTATTTGTTTGTTTGAGCATCAGAGAAAACTGATGAAATTGATTAAAACCGGAATACATCATTTATAACACCCTAGCAGTTCATGACCCTCAAAAGGAGTAGTTAGAAGTTTTAAAACATATGTATCCTACCCCTCTTTATTTAAGGTCGCATTTTGAAACATATACGGAGCGGAGGGCCACAGACAACATGACAAGGAAGTGAATCATTGAATATTTTTCAATTGATGTAGGCTTGGAACATTAATATTAGGTCAGTAGCACATCAAAATGGTTGTGATTTAGGTTATTTTACAGTAAAATGTACAACTTTTGGTTGTTTGGGCCAATTTAGCAGGAAGCCTGAGGGCCAAAACAAATTGGTCTGAGGGCCACATTTGGCCCCCGGGCCATAGTTTGGACACCCCTGGTGTATGTACATAATAATGATCAATATATTTGGTATATGTATAATTCAAAATCATAAAATGGAAAAAATGCCCAGAACTTCCTCGTCTTGTGTTAGTTTAACGTCAGTCCTCAATCTATTCCACAATTTTACACCACAAATGGGAAAACAAATACTCTTTCTCACTGTGTATTTGTCTCATCTTGAAATTAAGTATCTATTGGAAGAATCAAATATTAATGCTTCTACTGACTTATTTTTACTGTAATTAAACTGTTTACAATGCAAAGAATTAAAGTAGTCTGGTTCTATCTAGCAATGATGTTATTCACCATTGCTATACTGTTTATTTTGGTAAATAAGCCACAATTCCCAAACACACTATTAAAATTCTACTGGCAGACTTGAGGCTTGCGTTGGCGTTTAGAATTGCTTTATCTACAGTGTTCCAGATCCTTTGCGAATTATGAGTCTACACCAAAGATTACAAATTGATTGACCTCTTACTATCTTCAAATGTCATCCAAATGTTACGTTTTCTTTTTTCTTTGTTGGAGCCTTACAATCTGACAAAGCAGAAAATCCAAATAATGGAAAATATAAGCGTTTAAGTGAAAGTAAATACATCAAACTATACAACTATACTATTGCATACATTTATTCAACACTTCGGGTGCTAAGTGCCATTTGTGGCTGCGTTCATTTTACACATTTAACCTTACCTGCCTCTGCTCTGAAGTGCACTGTACAGCCACTCAGGAGAGGGCTCGAGCGTGGTCCTCTATTTGACTCAAAAGCACACTCGCCATTGTCCTCTGGGACGGACCACTATCCCCCATCACCGGACCTTATCTATTATTTATACAGTGCCTCTGATATTCCAATAAATAAGATAACTGCCCGTACAAACCACTCTCCACTGTCACAAACAAGAAAAAATCGTGTCCATGAACTTTCTGGCAACCACACGCGGAGAACCCTGTGACCCACTGAAAAGCATTTAAAATGAGTTTCACACTGGCCGAACAAGTAGGACTGATGAAGGCTGCGCACAGATTTGATGTACAAAAGATCGAGGCACAAATGGTAGGAGAAAATACAGCTCAAAGATGAGTTCTGTGGATTATTATCTTTCCCACAAGAAATCCTGATTACCAGTTTGTGTACAAATCGGGAGAGGGGATGGAGGGACCGTTCTTTTCCATGCTCAACGCTTTGAGATGTTTCACAGAGGTAAGCTCACATGCAAGATCTCAAAGTGAACCAGCAATATGCAAGCCATGAACTGAACATTCTGAAGAACTGAACATTCACTAATAAGAAAACCGCTTCAATATACAGTTGTAAAAAATGCTGTTTAAACACTATTTTTGACCGATTTAGGGACTAATTTGGACTGATACTCTGGACATTTAGAACTATACGGTCTTGTTTTTGTGTGTGTCTCTCTGTGTCATGTTTCTTGTTGTTCTTTTTCTTTTTAATGTAAACATGACAATAGAAAAATGTGTCCCCTAGTGGGGTCTCTTCTGGAGCCCTTTGTCCCAACTGAAAGAGTATATGGTATATAAAAATGTGTACCTTATAGACCTTATACTACGCAAAACTTACAAACTTAAATCATGTTATAATTTTGTTTCTCAATCAAAAACACACCTAGAGGCACATATTCTGTAAACAGCACCTATATTGTTTAATTTGTGTATTTTTGAGTAGTCTATCATAATCTGTCTCCCTCTTGAGAGATCAAAACACTCACAAAACACTCAAAGACGCTTAAAGTAAAAAGACAACAAAGGTTTAAAATCAAGGAAATGCTAGTTTCAACAAGTGAGGGTACCACTTCATAATAACTGCACTGTCATTTGTTTTAATAAAGTATGGACAAATTGTTTTGTTAACGAGTCTGAGTTCCTGATGGGTTGAGACTTATTTCAATCTTTTCAATGTTGTTTCAATGTTCCATTTCATCTGCGGCCCTATCTGTACAAAATTAGTACTTCAACTCACACTGCTTGCCCCATTTTGCACTGAAAATACTCAACAAACTAACAACAGAAAACACTTATCCTTTTGCTAATGAAATACACAAATAAAGCGTCAACTAATTAAAAATAGCCCGTCAAGTTGGTTTTATGAATACTGTGTTCATAATTGCTTATTCATATTTAATGAGCAGATTTCAACTGGACTAATGACCCAATTTTATACTTGTGATGAAATCCTTATGCAAGCGCTTTACGCCTCTTCCCTCTCATAATAAGTGCACAGACAGGCAGCTGAATCCGGGCTGCCCTCTCTGACTCGACCTGTCACTTCGTACGGCGCAGTCAGTGAGTCAGTCTGGCCATCTCATTATTAGCTCTAGCACTGCATGACCAAACCACTAATCCCTTCTTTTCCTGGTGACACTACTCCTCCAGTGCACCACAGGGCCAGGATCAAGTTCACATAAGGTGCACTGCTGCGCCGCTGCTCTGTCCATACATCATGCACATTTCAGAACACTTGACCGCTGAGTGACTAATTGACCAGCACTTGAGAGATGGGTTCCTTGGTCTGGCAGGTCTACGCCGCACTGACGCCTATTTATTTAGTCTATACGCATGGTCTTACAGGGTTGTTTCAGTCTTACTCTTAAGCCAAGGTGAGTAGACTAGTCAAAATATGTACTCAAGTAAGAGTAACGTTACTTCAGAATAATATTACTCAAGTAGAAATAAAATGTAGCGACCCAAATCTTTACAAATAGCCCAAGTAAGAGTAAAAATCGAGTACTTGACTGCTGAGTAACAGATTGGACGTAAAATGGATTTAAAATATGATTTATGATTGTTTTTTGTAATCGGACATACAGAAAAGGGCAGTACCTGATTTTAATGTCTTTAAAACATGAAAAACAGAACTAGTTCATTTAAAACTCTTTCGCCCACTGACCTAATGCTATCCTAGCATGCTAAATATTCACAACAAGGATTTGTCACGGTCAAGCTAAATCATTAGCATGGTATCGGCACACTTCCTTCTTCGCTGAGAATGAAACGCTCTTTAATTAGTTGCAGACAGCACACAGAAATATATTTTTCACCCGAATAGATGCTTTTATAATATTTATGTAGTGGGGCAAAACCGATTTAAATTTGTCACATGAAAAATGCATTGTGTTTTTGATATAGCCATTGTATTTATTGCTTTTTTTATTGACTCACTTAACATAGCATTTGGTGAAATCTGATCTGCGATACCTGCATCAGATTACTTTTAATCTATTTTTGTTGTATCTGCAGTGGTGTAAAGTAACAAACAGCAAAAGTAAATGTACTTTACTATCATTACTTTTTAGCACACTCATGGTGACGCCCCGGCTAAAGGTTTTGACTTCAAGTTCTGGCCTTAAACCAACAAAAATATGCAGAAAAGAAACATTGATTGAAAAAAAAATATATTGGTTAAAAAATCCAAACAATTCTTAATCACGATCGCCACATTTCACTTATTAATAAAAAAAAATTAAAAAATTAAAATCTGCATGATTTACTTTTACTTTTTACACTAAAAGCAAAAACATGTACTTCAATACTTTTCTCCGGTATCTGTATATTTACTTAAGTAACAAAATGCAGTACTTCTTCCACCACTGTGTATCTGTCCCTATCATAAATAAAACAAAAGTACAATTTCTTCAAAAAGTTGAGAGAAAAGAGTAAATTTAACTGTGAACTATACATTCTTAACGCACCCCTCTGAGTAGATTTCTTGTTTTCAAAGCCGTATGCCTACTCTCCTGAAGCATGAAACCATAACTAAATATAAATCTCACCTTCTCTCTGTCAACGACGCACCGCCATCCGTCTCTTCATTTCTTCGCCCATATTCCCTCCATCCAAGCCCCTCCACCTTACACAAACAAAAGTCTAATAAATTGTGGCACCAGTAATTACATAGAAGCCACCGGTAAATTTCACTTCCATTTACATTTAGATTACAGAATATTTCATTCCTATCAATCCGCAGGAGCAATGTGTGCACACACGTGGTATATGCGCCACAACTGTTCTTGGCATTTTACAGGCCGCTCGCTCCCAGGTGCACGGAGTCACGCGGGGGAAACACTCATAACAGGGGCCCATAAATCTAGATGTTCACCTGCAACATACACACACATGCTCATATTAAGGCGCAAAATCTACCTTTCTGACAACATTTTATTAGTGAAAATGTGTTGATATTCCACAAGTAATGCATGGACAGGGGAAAAGGTTGTGTTCAGTTTCTGGAATTTGAGGATGATTGATTATAATTTCAGATGGAGGGAGGGCAGGGGATGTGAACCTCTTTGGGAGATTTACTGTTTTTGAAAGTATACAATAAACCGACTTCAACAAACCGTATTAATCTTGTGGCTTAAAGTCCTTTCATATGACATCATTTGACAGTGATCGTGTTTTGGGGTTGGATGAATAATTTCATGTTGAACTACAGAACTATATGAACTTGAGATATTAAAGGGGACATATCATGAAAAATTAACTGCAATGAACAATGAATTGAATGTAAAATGATCTACTTATGTTCTAGTTTAATACTAAATATCTGAAAGAAAGCGTAATATGTCTCCTTTCATCATAAACAAGGATGTTTTGACAATCAGAAGACATAAATCTACACTAGAATTCTGACATTTCCTGCAGCTCAACGTTGCGATGCCACGTGAACCCAACCTTGTGGTTCAATGTCAGGTGTAAAGGGCCAAAATGTAGTGTGAAGAACTCAGCCTGGATTCTTTCTCCCCAAAGGTTACGGTATGGTTCATTGCCCCCTAGAGAAATTAGTTTTTCACCTCTCTTCTCATTCTCCTAATGCCTCTGGGGCAACTTGTCAGGGCCAGTGACTAAAGCATCAAAAGCCAGGTCAGGACTAGCTTATTTAGAATAACTCTACAGATCATTTCTTTAAACAAATCTCGTCACTACTTTGTCATTACAGCAGACAAAATATGGCTGATGGTTTAAATCTTGCTAAAAGCTGGAATTGTGTCCCTATAACACCCCCGCTGGCCACTTCAGGCACAGAAATTAGGCCAATTATGACTGGAAGGGCATCTCACGTAAACGATACCTTGCTGCTATCAGACAATTGAAATTTATAATATCTTCTGAATCTGGTTAACGACATTTTACACGACACAATAACAAATTATAATTTTTTTCCCTTTTTCCATTATTTGCGATTTATTTCAGTTTGCAAAGAGACAATGCTTAATGTACTATAAGATTGTTTTGTGAAACCTGGTTGTGCATCAGCGAACTGTTTTGAGTTGTGACATTAACGTATCAAATAAAAGTGGTAGAGCAAAACATTGAATAGAAATGAATCTTGTTATTGCTCATAATTTACCATGAACTGTGTGGTGACTGTCTGATGATACCTCCATGTCGCCAACTGTCTTCATTACTCAAGATTCATGCACGCATCTTTTGTCCAATCATTTTTCTGCCTCTTCATTCCAACGTTCACAGCGTTTTCACAGCAATGCCACGCTACTTCTTTTGCTCTCCAAACCCTTTCCAACCCTGGCGCACAATTTGACACTTAAACCTGGCCACTTCTGAGATCATAATGCATTCAGACCAGACACATTCTCTGTGCATGGGAATACAGCAATATACCAGAGTGTAATATCTCACTGGAGTAAGCAGAAGCAAAAAAGCCAACGGCGATGACTGGAGAAAACAGATACCACTGCGATTTTCCTCTTCTTTTTCTCATTTTGTGTCTTGGTCGTGTACTCCACACACACACGCCTCCTCTTCCTCCTCTTTCTCTCTCGCCGCTGCATCAATTCCAACAGTAATGAGTGCACCAGGAGCAGCCAGAGCAGAGGGAGAAGCCAGCTACTTTAGGGAATTAGACTCTTTAAAATATACACTTTGGTTTGCCTCTTGAGGGCGATCAAAGTAAACATACTCACCGTTAAACCTGCAGGGAGCGAGCCGCATCCCCAAGCTTACCTACCGTCATGCCTAGATGTGTTATTAGATGGTCATTAACAAATACAAAGAAGTGTATTTCCCGCCATTATTAAGTATTTGAGTTGTTTTCATTGCTCGTTACATTGGTTCAGTCTTTGTGGCTCTCAGGGGCACTCCAGGACATAGAAAATGCATTACCTAGCAGCGCTTAAGTGTAGACATTAACTAAAGCATTCGCCGGAAGATACCATGGTGGTAATTTCCCGCCGTGAAATTGGTTTCCTTTTTCTTTCTATGTGGAAATGCATTCCCGGGTGGGTAAGTGGCTGCGCAGGAGTGTATACAGGTGACGGTAGGTGTATTTGTTGGATACATCAGGTCTTAAAGCGAAATAATGTAACTTTTGCTCTATTTCTGGCCCCCCTGCTTGCAAGGACGACAATGACAACGCTTGCAGAGTTTGTTCCCTTTATGCCACTGATGAACATTGTTTGTAAGTTGTGTAAAGAAGAAACTGTTGTGTATGTTGGTAAAGTGATAGGTATACTTTATTGTCGCCGAATGGAAGTTTGTCATCTGTATTTGACACATGCTTCAATGCTGTTGGAGAAAACTGTCAGGGGCAGTGAGCGACCGCAGTGCAGCGCCCGGGGACCAGGTCTGCATTTTGAACTACGCTTGGTCAGGACTAAACTTTGACGCAAGATTTTTGGCCCTTTTTGCTTGTTTCTTTTTGGTTGGTGGAGGAAAAACCAGAGAGCCCTAAAGAAAACCCACTCAGACACGAGGAGAAATATGCAAACTTTGCAATACAAGGCCCCACCCAGAGTCCAGGAGTTAAACCAGAAACTTCTTACTGACGTTTACCCTGAACTTAGCTAATTAATGGAGAATGAGGTAGGATTAAATAAGTTATAGTTCTTCCAATATTCCCTTTATTCACTTTTTATACTTACATTTTATTTCTAGACGTATGCCTAATTGTGCATCTAATTGTGCATCTACATGTCAACGTGAACATTTCCTTTTTATTTTAAATACGTATTGTTTTGTAAATAGCGTAAACGTGTCGTAAAATCAACAACTTACGAGCAACTACAGTTGAATACGAATCAGAAAAGTTTTATTGCTTTGGTCAGTGAACAAAATTCACAAACTAGGAAATTGATTTGGGGATTTGATGCAACATAAAAGTATAATGAGTAATAATGGTAGAACAAACTATGATATACTAAAGGGTGTGCACAAAATGTGTTAGAATAAAAATAGACTTTGACTGAATATAAATAAATACAGTACGGACACAATAAACGTGCACACTAGCAGTACAAATAGAATAGAATGAAGTGTTGTTGAATGTTATAAAATATAAATCAAACTGATGTGTAGGAAAATTGTATCTTTGTGGCAACGTCAAAACAAAACAACAGTTTGTCATCTGTTGACATAGATCTGTGTACAGGCTTTTTACTGATTTCTTTTACATAAACCATTATAGTTCTTATCTAATGTTTTTGGCAAAGTAGAAAATACTTCCTTGAAATGTCTTTGGGAGTTAAACATCCGATGAATCAGTTTTGGAATGACAAAACAACATCTCATTTCAAACTTCCCTGAAAGCCATCAAAATACAAGATGAAGATGAGAACATTTGGTGCTGCTGAAGTGAAGATATCTGACTCAGAGTGTGAGAAAAACACTCATTTTGTGAAAACGGCCTTTAGATTCGGTATTTCTAGTGGATAGTTGCTAAATGTAATAAATGAAACCTCCAGAAAGTAATTGGGATATTTTGGAATAAACAGTTGCATTTAAGAGGAGCAGAAAGTCCCAGAATCCAACTATCAAAGTGCTCTGACGCCACGGGTTTAAATTACCGAGTGGATATGATCTGCAGAGGTTAGCGCTGGTCACTTGGGGGAGGAAATTGAAGCAAAGACTGTTTTTAAAGCTTAAAAACAGCAGGGCACAAACTCAGAGATAAGAGCGGGCATTGGGGCCGATCAACACTTAGATGTACAGAGTTGAGATTTGGCCTGAGGGAGGCAGGGAGCAGTGAAAGATGCCTGACAGCTTCAAGCGTTGAGTCACGGGAGAGAGCCGTCTGAGATAGTTTAGGTAAACCACTGTTGTCATCGTGCCGCGCGCTCGTCCAGTGTCAGCAGCAGGGGAGCTCGGGCCTCGCTAAGTTGCAAAGTTCAATTTAACTTTTAGCTTTTATTCACAATGGACTTCCTGGGAAAAAAAAAAAAAAAAAAAAACCGTAGTATCTGCAAAAATCTCTGACCAGACAGTAAATTTGTACTCGTCCCAGTGGTTTAAGTAAAAGCACAAAAATCACTACTTTTGAGAAAGTTTTTGGTGGAGGGTGCATGTAAGCAGAATAAATAATGTAGAGTAATAACACCTCTTGAAATGGGTGAGAGATGAAAATAACACACATTTGAAAGTCCGTAAGCAGCACTGACTGGCGAGAATACATCCCTTCTTATGTCCCGAATGCTTAAAGTTATCGCCAGCTGCCGTTCAGTCCAGAAAAATCACATTGCATAAGGTTTGGTCTGTCATTATAAAAACACTGAATCTTTGCCATCTGTTAAATTAATTATGAATATGCACATTTCAACTAGATTAAATCAAAAAATAAATCAAAATTGTATAGGAAAAGTCAATAAGGAAAAAAGTACAGTATTGGGAAGGATCTGGGTCGCTATTTGTGGCCATGTATTTGTGAACTTCTATGTGCCCTGCGGGTAATTTGTTCTTCAATCAGAGAATGTGGAAAAGCTGTGTGGAGCAATAAGACACTGTAGTGCAGCACCTGGAGGTCCGTTTTCAGAGATCTTGAGCCAGGATCTGTGTCAGGATTATGGAATGGTTCATCGTCTCTGCATTTTTTCGAGATTTGAACCGCCGACCTTTGACACAGGGAGAGCATGCAAACGCCACACAGACGGTAATCAAACCTTAATGATGTGAAACAAAAGATTAAACCATTTAGCCATGCCCTGGCACAGAAAATATGAAAATACAAATAAATGGACATAAGCGGTACACTTTTGGTATTCTTACAAAACATTTAGGTTTTGAATTCAGAGCCAAACAAACATAAAACAGCAAATAGACTCAGAAGGACTAAGCAGACTTACAAATATTTAAGCCAGGAGGTTGTGAGTTTGATCCGGGGCTTGAACCCAGTCAACATTGTGAGTAAGAAGAATTAGTTTGTGATGCGCTGCCTGGTAAAGGGTGAACTAAATAAGAGTGAATGACACAGAATGGCTGTGCAGTTGTTTGTGTGCACCCTTCGTCTGGCAGGTCGTCGTGTCTCATCCCAGTCCATACGGCTTCTGACTGGACCAAACTAAAAAAAGCCTCTACATTCTGGCAGCTCTTGTCTTTGCTTTATTTGCTTGTGAATAACGACCGTGGACTTGGCCCGCTCTTATTGTGCCAGAGCAAATCCCGAGATCTCCACATTGTGAAGATCTGAAGTACAGGCTCCAGTATCTGATGTGATTTTTTTGTACACGGCCAACACACAGATGATGCAGCGCAGTGACACGGCTGTCTCTGCACATCGCACTTCTCAGTGCACTTACTGCACCATTACAACATGGAGTGAATCAATCACCGTGGGGACGCCTGTCTGTGGTCTCCAGGGAAACGGCGCAGGGTCACCACACATGCCTATAAAGAAACATCTACAAGACAGCGGCTTTGAGTACATATGCAGGCTATTTATTACAAGAGCGGTATAGCCACAAATGCATGCTTACGTCCCCAGAGACCGAACCTCTCATATAAAGGGACACGCACATAAAAACGGAAGACATCAAATAGCATATGTAACATTGACTTGTTCTGTTGCAACGAGTGACGCAAGCATCAAAATAAATACAAGTCCAGTACAAGGCAGCCTTGGGCTGTCAGAACTTTTTGGTTGATGGATATTCATGATTGTACAGGTCACAATATAATCATCAGAATCGTTTAAAGCAAAGATAAGTTTAGTTCAATACATATAAGGTTCAAGAAATAAGCTTAAAATTGGTTTTGAAGAAAAACCTTGGGTATCTTCTGCATGGTTCTGTCCAAGTAAGGCCAGTTGTGTTGTTTAATTCTCTTCATTTAAAAGCAAAGTGGGTTTTCACATGAACTTTACTTTATCATTCAGAAAATTATACTTTATAAAGTGAATTAAGCATTTCATCGTTGTTTGGTTATCATGTCAATCAGTGTGAATCATTGTCAAATCAATTGACTTTATTACCTCTTTGATCTGGCTCAAATTGCACTCACAAACGACAAGCCCATTAGGAGCTCAGGGAAAAACATCAAGTTATATAGAGTGCTTGTAAACAACATATTTATATGTAAAAAGATTGCTGAGTAGGCTACAGCCAAGAAGAAGCAACAGTTTGACCGGGAGTAGGAGGAAAGTGGAGAATATAACAAGTAAAAGTGCAAGGATCATGGAAGGGAGAGCAGAGTGGTTTGAGGTATGCATGTTAGCCTTGTAACAACCCAGAGAAGCAAAACACAGATGAAAATGAGTAAAACAAATCAAATAATTGAAAAAAAATGACTAAAAAAGTCAAACAAAAAGCCTTTCCAGAGTATTTATTAAATGTACATCTAATAACACTAACAAAAAAACTAAAATATGCAACGGCAGATTATCTAAAATAAAGCAGTCTTTAAACTAAGTCAAAAAGGACCATGAGTGTCTCAAACAGTTTCAGAAACCACTTGTGACACAAGACATGCAGAGAAAAAGAGCCAGTTCTCTGTGGCAGGGGGCGAGTCTTTATAAAAGTGTGGCATTGCAGGTGAAGAGGGTCGGCCAGACTCTCGGTTCTTCACCAATCAGCAGAGAGGAAACTGGGAATTGTGTCCCTGTTCTATTTGAGCCCCTGTTCATTTGCCGAGTGTCTCTACACCCTCTCTCCATTTCACGCTGTCTTGTCAAATAAAGCCTTTGGTCCGAGAAAAAAATACAAAACAAAAAAAAACAAATGGCTGTAGGAGGTTGTTAAATGATAATGTCATCACACTTACTTCCGGGTCCAATGGGATTCAAGACTCATTTACTATAATAGCATTTTGGTGATTTTCACCTGCTCCAGGGTTTGGCAAAAGCCATTTTGAAATTTAAAACTGCACAAAAACAATCAGTGAAGTCTGGTCTTCCTTTAGAGAATATTCTAGACTTAAATTGTCAAATATTTTTTCTGGTCCAAAAAATAAATTAAAACAATTATAAAACAGTTAATGTTATTGGAAAAAACAGACCCCCACTGATAGTATTTAGTGTGAAACTGTTTTAGTTCCTGAATAGACAAACCTTGTTTCTGTTGTTTGTGTTTAATGAAACTCTGAACATTAGTACCTGTGATGTCACAATTAAAAACCCCATACAAGGCGATAACTTGTAAATAAGAAGCAGGAAAAACACGAATGACTGAACTCTCTGAAACTCAAAATACTGACTTTTTTAGCTTGCCACTAAAAGTAGCCTTCACACCACGAACAGCCCCATTCAAATGTAAAGTCTGTGAAATGTTCGTCTCCAGGCTTACAAACCGTCCTCTTGGCGCCCACTAAAGCCGGGGTTGGCATCCCACTGTTCCCCTGGTTAAGTGTTTGAGGTTAGAGCTCAGATGTGGTTGAATATGCATGACGCTTCTGGGAGTGCTGCGCTCGCAGTTTACTTTCAGCACCGCGCCATTGAACAGCTCCACTCAGACACAGTGTTCACGTTCAGACGGAGTGAGACGGGCTGAACGGCGCCCTGCAGTTGGACTGACCGGGACCAGCAGAAAGACCTTTTTATCTGTAATCAAATCTTCGTCACCAAGAAGAGGCTTCGGATGCACATTAACAGCGAGCAGACCGAGGCTTCTTTTACGGTGATTAGACTCGCAACAGCAGGCACGATACTTTTACTCCACTGATGGCTTCACGAGGAAGAGTGAGGAGAGAGAAGTCAAGAATACTTTGACAGACGCATAAAACAATTTGTAGCTCCGCAGCCAATCCTCCGGACCCAGACGCGGACCCAGGCTGCACACAAGGAGCGAGAGGAGGAAGAGGAGGGAGAGGGAGAGAGAGGGAGAGAGAGGAATGTGTTCTCGCTTTGCAAAGATTCAGACGCACTTGAGCTCGCCTACTGTCAGTGCGCACAACACGTCTGTGCTGTGCCTGGATTTTTGGTTGTTGCTGTGAGATAATCAGTGGGCGCTGACTTCTGAATCTGCATAGAAGAAAATACGTGACAGCTCGTCAAAAGAGGCTGCCACCCAAAACGTCTCTGGGCTCGTAATAGGCTACTTTGCACTCCGTGGACGAGAACAAGTGTGAGGGAGGAAAGCTCTCTCCGGCGCTGGCACTCCACAGGCGCCTAATGGCTCGCTAAAGCCGCGGATGACAACATGCCAAGCGCTACACTTCGGTTTGTACAGCACACACAGTTGCTCTGTGTTTTTCTGATTTTACGCACGCTTGCACTTATTCCTTCTCTTCTCTTTCTTCTAGACTTCCTCACAAGTAAACACAGGAGTAATATCAAACCACATCGTCACGCACTCGGGAACTGACCACGCTGGCAAAAGGAATGGCGTGCGGCGCGTGTTACTACCTGGTCATCAGCTCCACGCACCTCAACAATGGACACTTCCGGAGAGTTAAAGGAGTCTTCAGGGGACCTCTGCGCGCGCCAGCCACCACTGACTCACCGGTAATTGTCTCACAAAACTGCGTTCAACTATTTTTGTCCTAGGGCAAGAGTATTTAAAGTTGAGATAGTTGTTAACTGTAAGAATGACAGATGGAGATCCGCCGCCACGCTGTCAACTGCATGGATGGTTGCCTTTGCAAATGTTTCTCCTCTTAGTGTAAGTGCTGGGGAGGCAGATGATGTTGAAAAGTGTGTTCAAGCTCTGATGCTTAAATATGGTAGGTTGAAATGACATTTTTTCAGTTGCTGAGTTGATCAAAATAGCTGCGATTACACGGGAACTGATTGTAATGTGTGCCCAGAACTCTACGACGGAACCTTTGCCCGTTTCATCGGGAACCTCTGAGCTTTCTGTTTCGTTGTGTTGAAAGTCAAAGTGGCTATGAGTGGCTCTAAACACTGTCAGAGTATGTAAATGCGTTGGTGCTATATTGGGCTTTAAATTGGAGCGTGCGTGATTGAGGAGCACGGCGCGGTTCATGAGGGTCCGCGGTAATCACACATTATTCATGAGCTCTTAATGTGAGACGAGACAAACTGGTGGAGCTGATGACAAGTTTGATGAGGAAGGAGGCGAGAAGAGCAGCTGGTGCGTGTGTGTGCGTGTGTGTGCGCGTGCCTGTGCGTGCCTGTGCGTGCCTGTGCTCAAGTCATTACCAGTCTGTCATGTTCAGCCCGCGCTCCGCTCTGTGACGGGAATGAGCGAGCGGCGCAGAGCAGCAGACACGGTGTGAAAGAGAGGGGCGTTCTGCACATGGAAACTTTTTGACATCCTCTAAATTGTGCCTTTGAGAGGATATTTGTGTTGTAAATTGTGGATGCAGTCTGACCTATCTGTACAAGATTAGAAAGTAGCCAATCTTCAGCGTTTTTGATGATGAGGCCGTAATTTTTCATTCGAAGTAGGCCTAATACAATTTGTTACAAAAATATAAACATGGGAGCAAAAAAATATAGTAAAAGTAGCAATACAATAACATACAATCGATTATAAATAAGAAAAAGTATAGAGTAGCTTCCACAGGTTTGGAGAACTGTTAAAGCATTAAATATGGAGATTTTGATTAAAAATGTTTGCAGCTTTTTGGTCAACAAAGGTGAATTTTATCTATACATTTGAGTTTGCTCCAAGATGGGGCTGGAACGCAAAACCTTTTTGTGGGATGTCGTCATGAGCATGCTTAAAATAAATATAAAAATAAAAAACGACTTTCAACTTTTCTTTCCAGTTCAAAATGTTGCGGAAGAAAGTGTAGAAAGTTCAGATACCTGCTCTGGTGAAGTAAAAATAAAAAGTATCCACTGTAAAAATGTACATTAGTAAAGTACAGAAACCTAAAAATGTTACTTTTACGTTTGTACCAGTGGGTGAATTTCCTAAATGAATACTTGATAAACAAGGAAGCCTATTCAAAGTGGTTTCCCAACGCATTCAAATGTGACAAAATGCTTCTTATTTGTGATCAGTCAGAAGATATTCAAACTTCTGTATTTCCTTCTAACTAACTTCATGTCCTCTCCATCTCCACATCCATAAATCTTCTACAAGCTTCCAACCAGCAGCTCTAACACATCATCCCTCTCAGTAAATGCACTCCTCCTCTATATTTGCCCAACCCATCTTCATCTGGTCTCTCTAATTTATCCCAAAACACCACTTTACCACAGAACCATACAACATTGCTGATCTGACCATTGTCTAGACCTTTTCCACCGGCTTTACACACAAAGTAAACTATTTTTCAACTCAGAAAATGGTGCACTTTCTTCACTTCTTACCCCCTGGCACATCACTGCTCCACTTATCATCCACCTCTACCGTCTCATCCACATTTTTGTTTTTTGTATTTTGTTTTGTTTCATTCCTCTCCTTTTCCAAACTAACAACACATTTTTAGACAAAGCACTCAAAGTTAGTTCCATTGCTTTGAAAAAAGCAAAGGCTAGATAAGAGATAAGATGAGATAAGAAGTAAAAGCTGCATAACTCGAGAGACAAATTCGTAAGGAAAATAGAGATTATGAAACTAGTGCTTGACGCAGAAGTGGTATCATACTAATCTGTGCCAATTATCACTGAACAGAGGCAGATATTTTGCTTAAATTAGTGAACTGATTGAGTCAGAAGGATTAAGCGCCCCAAATCACCTGCACATATGTTTCTGCTTGCTGATTTGACTATATTTTAAACAAGAAAGCCTTTGGTGCAATGTTCTGTTTCTGGCTCTTTGCTGGTTGGGTATTTGTGGTATTTAGAGACAAATATCTTATGTTTTCATTATTTAATGGCCTCCTCCATTGTTTAATCTCACATAGACCTGCAAGTAGGGCTATCACTAACGATTATTTGTTTTTAAAACTTTTTAACTAGATCATAGACCAAATCAAGTTTGAAACATTGTGACTGAAGGCTTCAAATAAAGTCTGTTATCAATGAAAGTCTGAACATTTGATTTAATAATGCTACTGTCCTGGTTGTAAAAGGTCTTCCCATATGTATAAGTATGTATAGTAAATTTACTATCAAAATGTGACTAAGATTATTTTTAAAGTCGACTAGTTGACTTAGTTGATTAATCCTGGCAACCCTACCCATAAGTTTAGTTTTAGATCAGGTTTCGCCCTATAATTTAGGCCTGATAAGGTCTTGGTTTAGGCCCGGTGGTTCTCGGAAAACCAGATATCATATTAGGTGGTACTGATCTCATCTCCGCTTAGAACTGGCATAGAGTAAAATGGCGCGAAAATTGTTGCTGGATCATATTTTAACAAACAATAGTAAAAGAAATTGTTTCATGAAACTGTCTTCAGTGGCCCTCAGAAAATGAAGTCCCTTCTACGCAGTATTTACAAGGTCTAGTTCCCTGTGTTTTTTACAGTCAGATATAAATAGATGTTGAGCTGTTATTATTATAAAGAACCACAATGGTGAAGGACATGCACTCTTTGGCTCCACAGCTATCCCACATTTGCGCAAGGAAAGTTTAGGCTCAAAACGATGGTGCACAAGGTCACCAAAGCCGATCAGATTCATCCTTATTAGCGTGGACGTGGGCCAATTCACGAGGCTGTCAGTATGATAAACAGTGCAGTGGTCAGGCGGTCCGCAGATGACCTACCGTGTGAGCCGAGGCAGAGGTTTAGCACAGAAGGCTTGTCCTGGGCGAGGTGCGGCGTGTTGCCCCATTCGCCCCTGTCCGTTTCATTGTGGAAGAAGCGTGTCGTGTCTTTGGAGCTCGTCTTTGATTCAGATCAGCGAGGAACAAAGCATTTGACTACAGGGATTTGTCGGAGAGCTGTCTTTGATAAGATGCACGCTGAAACATTAGCAAAAATACAGACAGACAGTGAAGGCTGAGGGAAGTAGCTTTTCATTCATAATAAACTCTAGCATTTGTGTTTTGTTTTTGGTTCATTTAAGATCTGATATTGCCCTTCATAAATAAATCCAGTAGAAGTGATTTGTGTTGGCCTAAGGAAAAGGGGCGATAGAGGCATAAAAACCTATACCAGATTTACAAGAAGATGAGGCGATGAAGCAGAGAAAGTTGAGTATTTGATGAACCTGAAACTAAAATAGAAAAAAGATAAGTAGAAGGTGTATTTAGCACACAGAAAAGTCACTTTAAAAGGAATTATAAAAGATCAATTTAACATTTCATTGTGAGCAGACAACAACTGCTGCCACTGACATTCCAGTCATTAACTAAAAGTAAAGTTATTATTTTGTGCTTAACAACAGAGCTGGCAAAAACGTGCAAACATTTATTCTCAAAAGATGCTTATTCAATGTAATGAGTTACTCTTCAAGCCATCATTAATACTTCAAAGTGTTTTGTTCTTTGGGTCAGCATAAAAGTGGAGGGAAGTAAAGAGAGACGTGTGAAGTTTTCAGATTTGCGGTCAATCAGGGCTGCACGTAGAAACCAGTTTATTTACTGGTCATATTCATT
Organism: Chaenogobius annularis; assembly: GCA_015082035.1. Lineage (NCBI taxonomy): Eukaryota > Metazoa > Chordata > Actinopteri > Gobiiformes > Gobiidae > Chaenogobius > Chaenogobius annularis. Next base: position 977,962 of record BJKM01000152.1, read on the forward strand.
TTCAGCAGGTTTCATTGTTGGTTTTTAAATTACCATGAATTTCAAAGCTGATTTTTGCCAATAAAAGTGAACCTTTGTAACTTTTATGCTTTTCCTGCTTATCTCCATGGATATGTACTTGCTTTTGCCAGGAATTTTCCACAGTGTGGCATTCAAGTTACCGTATCTATCTCCAAGGAGACGAATCAGGTGACGCCACCAGTCCAAGTTACAGCTCAGGGCTTTCATTTATAAAGCGTGTGTGTGTGTGTGTGTGTGTGTGTGTGTGTGTGTGTGTGTGTGTGTGTGTGTGTGTGTGTGTGTGTGTGTGTGTGTAAAAAATCGGGTCAATATATTCCGTGAGATTTATTTTAAGTTTGTGTCCGCAAACTCTGCACGTTTTCAGAGCCGAGGCAGAAGGTGATCTGCGCTCAGAGAGGAGGAGCCAGTTTGAGGAAGTGTGTGTTTAGTGCGCAATACATTAGGTCCCTTTAATTTATAGTTACAAAAAAATATTAAATGATTGCTTATTACTGATTTAATCACAACTGTGTGGAAGAATGAGAGTGTTTTGGATTTGTGGTAATGCTTTGTAATTTCGAGAACAACATGAGGTGCTGGCTCATTTTGTTTTTTTTAAAGAGAAGCTGAACATAACGTTTATCTAACATCTCCCCGTCGAAATGCTGCTTTCATAGGCACGGCCCTTGTAGCGAAGCTCTGTCCCCCCTTTCTGTCCCCCCTTTCTCCGGCCCCACACACACACATCATGGGTCCCCTTCACGCACACACAGCACACACACAAACTTCTGCTCCAGGTGTGATCCGTGAGGAGGAAATGAGCTGCTGGAGTGCATACAGCTTAATAAATCTGAATATTTTTCTACGTAAGTGAAGTTTGGGTTTTGTCCCCACGTACTGTTTCAGTCAGAGTTCACATAGTGTTTTATAAAACCCCTGATGTGGAGAGGTGAACCTCAGTTAGAATGTTTGTGTTATGGAAGAATCGCGAGATAGATACATTTAAAGCCGCACTTTAGAACAGTCCAGGCGAAGCAATAACAGCAGGTGGTGGACCTTCCATCAGAAAAGTTACATTTATGTTTTTTTTAAATTTATTTTTTATATTTTTAAAAAGGGACCCTGTACAGTTAGAACATATATGTTGCCCTTTGATGCATTGCATTGAGTTAGCCTTACGCAGGGAAAAGAACAACCCCCCAAAAAACTAAAAACATTTCAGATCATAACTTCAGGAGAGACTTAATATCATTATTCCGAGATTTTCTTTATACATCCTATGTTTTCCCCTTCTAGTTCTTGGTTGGACAAGATAACACTTCATTGTAAGTCCAGTTTTTGAATGATAACATTTTATTCCGTGGGTTTTGGCCACATGTGTGCGACCTCAGGCAAAGTGACTTTGTGTAGAACTAATCTCTATTCACTTCCCACTATCAACACAATTTTTTTTTTTTAAAAAAACCTTGCTTTATTTACAGAATAACTCAGGGGCTTGGTAGTGCTGAATTGTAAAATATTTAATATTTTATTGTCTCTTGCTAATGTTCAATATTGTAATGTCACATCTTACGACTTACTGTTAAGCATCATACTATTTTTATTGTATGATATGTAAACTTGCATGTAAAAAGGACCCCATGAAGACTAGAAAGCACTATGGTGTCAAAATAATGAATAAAGAATACAATTTTTCATAACATTTGTGCATTTCTAAAAGCATTCTAGTTTTCTATATTTAGTTATCAGCTATATTCGCTCAGAAAGCCTCTCTCAGTAGAATATTATTGGCTTCTATGTGCGTGCGTGGCTGTCCTTTTGATGTACATTTCACTGGTGTTGCAGAAAACAGACTAATTCCTGATTCTACAGCAGAATTGTAAAATGTGGACAAATACAAATTTGCACGTACAAATCTGGGGATGCCTCTGTCTCTGCCCCTGAGTGATTCCAGGAGATCTGAGCAGTGTTTATGGAAATGAGATGGCATTTAAACATATGCCTAGGCAATTATCCTGAAACTGCTCTTTAGTTGTACAAAAACATGCAGCGTGTTTGGAAAAGTCAAGAGCTTAGCGACAGGCGTGAAGGCATCATAATGAGGGGGGGACTGGGGCTAGCGGAGCCAACTGCCGTGCCATTTGGTGTCCCAGCCTGCTCCGGGTGCACGCAGAAGCACCGCAATATCAAGCTCTGGTAATGAGAGGCATGAGGCAAGTGCATTAGTGCGAGGGGGTCTAAAAGCTGCAGTTTTACCTTGGCCTTTTGAGGATAAATTAAGAACTCTGCAAAACAAATATTAAAGCTATTGATTTTGATGTGTTTTTGGGATATACAGTACTTTCACAGGAGACCACATTTTGTTTAAGGGTGGTTTTAAGGTTGAAAAATGAATTAATTTAAAACTGAGGTTCTGAAATATATACTTGTAACTGTGAGAATGTCTTTTTTTTCTTCAGAATTAAAAAAAAAACAGAAGTAGGAGCCAAAGCAGTGCTCTGATTGACTGCACTTTGGTAGTCCAAGTTTCACACACCCGAAAATGAATCCATGTGAATATTAACAATGTGTCAAAGGGTTTGTGAGAGCTTGGAGTTAGAGACCTTTTAAATAAACAGTGCCTGCCCATTATATCCCCATGGCCACTAGATGTAGTAGTGAGTCAATATACGGTAGATGACTTCACAAACCGTTCCAGCCATTACATGTGCACTGTGTAACTTTTCCAGTGGAAAGCAATAAAAGCATATGTACATAATGTGAGAGAGATATTAATAACACACTGTGGAACATTCCAAGCAAAGCGTAACGTCTACACACGGTTATGCAAAGTGACGTTATGCAAAGAAGAGTTACAACAGTACGCCACCCGCATGAGTCCGTGGAAATAGAAAGTTAAAATAATACTTCATAGAGATAGATACTGTGGAATATTAGAGCTAAAGCAACAGCATTTCCATGGAAACAAGCAGGAGAAGTGTCCCCCAGGCCAAGTACGAGTCAGGTTTGTGGAGCTACAAGCACGCTCACAGTAAGGAGGGTGTGTGTTTTCCCACGCTTTTCAGTGCAATAAAAACATCCAAACTTGCTTTTATCATAGTCTATTTTGTGTCTACAAAGTTACGTACTGGGGCTTTAAAAAAAAAAAAAAAAGGGGGTGGAGCCGTGATGAGCTCTGGCTTAAAAGCACACAGACAAAATCACTTTTCTATAGAAAAAATGTGCATGCCTGTTCATACAATGCACTGCTTTAGTCGCGGGAATAGTACTTTCTTTAAATAAGAATGTAAATGTAGCACAAGCATGACGCATATTATAAATCTCTGCCAGTGTTGATCTTTGAAGCTGAGATGCCTTTTGACAAGTCGGCTCAGGAACTTGCTTGTCTCGGTATATCTGAGAGCTTAAAAGGAAATGTCACCTAAACTTTTCCCGCTAATGCTGCAGTCATCGTGTTCTTTAAAAACACACACACATTCACAGAGTCTTAAGGTGCTGGAGTGCGAGCAGGTGAGCGCTGTGGCATACTAAGGGCCTGTATTAGCGAACCATTCCTGCTGACCACAGCAAAGTGCTCCTACTGATCACCGCTAATGTCCTCCATCACTGTGTACACTCGGAGGAAGGTGGAACCTGCGTGAATTGGGTTTAGGCTGAATAATTGGGGGAGACGGCTGAACCTGCATAAAGAGACAGCAAATGTATAGGTGTGTGCGGGGTACAGAGACAGTTACCATTGATTCGAACACACTCTCAAGCCTTTATTGACATCTCATTTAGCTAACGAATTCATTAGCGCGCCGTGGCATAATAACTTCTACTTGAAAACCAGAAAGGCTCCCGGAGGATATGCGTTCGCAGCTATTGACGAACTTTTCCGCACAAAACTCTTCGTCACTTTGATAGTCTGTCTCCCCTGCAAGCCGGGCCTGTTCGTTATTTTCCCCCCTTTCGCAGTTTGTTTTGCTCGACATTGTGTAACATGTAAATGAACCTGCTGTTTGGAGGTGACATAAGCTGCCAGATTGTGGGACACCTCTTCCCCTGACAGAGCAGTGCATTCATCCGCCTCCTATAGAGCTGTGCTTTTACGTGTCATTGTGCTTTTTTTTGCTTTTTTTTTTTGCCTTGTGAGTAAATTGAGAAGAGTAAAATGTACTGCATATGTTTTTAAGTGACAGAAAATTAATGTAAATGCTGTTTTTAAGAGGAGAAAACCTTTTTTATCTGGTTGTTTATGTTACATTTACTTTATCAATCAGAAAGATTGTTTTCATAACTCTGATCACATGGTAAAGTAATGAGTATAGAGTATAGAGAACAGTAATAAAAGTGTGAATAATCGTTAAATCATGATTGTTCCAGCGTTCCATCTCAGAAAAGGGAATATCCTGTAATCATAGTTATCCATAAATTGAAAAGGTTGTCTAAACAGTGAGCTGATTCTATACAAGTGCTATTATTGCGGAAGTCTGACAATTATGTAAGCTAAATATACAACTTAAATACTAATTAAAACTGTAAAGCTTGTGGTAATGGCTTTCTTAGTATACATTTACATTTGCACATAAAAAATAAAAAATAGGAATAAAACAAGACTAAACCTGAAACTAAACCTGAAACTAAACCTGAAACTAAACCTGGACTATCAGGACTGAACAAGGACTAGACCAGGGCCAAACCAAGTCTACATTAGGACTAAAATGGGCTCAATTTAGGACCAAATAACGACACGTGAACGCACCATAGTTATTATTATTCTGTATTCGTCAGTTGTCACCAGTAAATTATTCTTCTAACTGTTTTAGTCGCCTTTATGTTTGCGTGTGTTTATGTCTTTGTGAGGCCTGTTCAGTGTCAGATACAGACCATCTCTATTCAATTTACTCTGATGCTTTGACCTGCCTTTCAGAGAAGCCACACAGACACAGTTTATGAATTAAACACGCTCTTAAACCTACACAACTTCTGCTCAGCTGTAGCATTAACCTGCCTGCACTCACCACCAGCCCTGTTTTCTGAAAAGGACTCCTCCGATGCAGGTTTATGAATTGAAAGTGGTGATTTATTGATGTTTGGGTCCAATGTCTGAGTGGTAAAAACAATCTGATTTTGCGGCTTGCCTCAGACCTGTGTAGGCGTGTGGCCAGCTGCTGCAGCAGCATCATAGGTGCAGCTGGGGAAGTGTTGAGGAAGAACTCTGCACTCAAGTCAGTTTCGTGCTACTTAAAATGCATAAAAAGCAAAACGAAATAGCAACTTACTTAAAGGGGAAGTAGTTGAAGTATGTAGATAAGTGTTCGTCTTCATGAGGAAATTGGTTTGCAGTAAAAGCCTTGTTTACTGTCGCATCTACTACTACTACTGCTACCACTACAACTACTATTACTACTACTACTGTAATAGGCTGCGTTCACATGATGTCCGAATATTCTAGAAAATATATCTTTTAAAACGGGTCAGAATTCTATATTGCTGTTTATCTTTCAGATTCTAGATCCGTTGGCCTGGTTTTTGGTTCATATCGCAGTAATTACTGGGCCAATCATGACATCTCTCCGGCAGCAGAAATAAACTAAACTGAAATCTTTTTTTTTCACAATAGACTCACAGAGTGATGCCATTATTCAACTCCAAAGACGTTATTGTTGTCAGTTGAAAAGACTAAACCATGAGTGAATGTGATACGTTTGTGGAGCCAGTGCTTCACAAATAAAGACGAGGTTCAACTTTTGTGGATTCCTATCTCGGATATCGTATTTATTTATTTATTTTAGCATCAGTTGATAATTTTAAAAGAGCCATTTCATCACTATGACGACATCAAAATAGCAAAAAAAAACAACAACAAGCAAACTAAAACACTCATGCACATATCAAATAATAAAGTGTCTAAAAAGTCTACTGTGAATACCCAATATATCATTTCACCCATTGATATCAGTTTATATAATTTGTTTTAAAGTTAATGTATGTTTTTTACTTCACTTGAGTTCCATATTCAGGGCATTCCACAATTGTACATCACTTATGAAAATGCGGGATTTTTCTTCTTTTTTTTTTACTGTATTTTCCCCAATTTAAACATGGATTTCGCCCTTAAATTGTATCCTCCTCCTCTTTCTGTGAACATAGACTGTATTTGTCTTGGGTAGAAGTTTATTACATTATTTGTGCAGTTTTAACAAAGATTTTGTAGGAATAAGTGATGAGTGTGTTCATAATATCTGGCTTTGTGTATCCTTCTTCTTACGGTTTCTTTCAAATCTCACATAGAGTTTCACAGGCACCGCCCACCATCTGAGATTATAACATCAAATTCCAGAACGTGGACACAATTTAACCTATACTACCACTTTTACTACGCTGGCGCTATTACTATGATTGCTACTGCTACACTACTATGATGATTAATCTTCTTATTGCCACCAATGTCAAAATGAAATATTCAGAGATTATGGGATTATAATTTTGTGCAACAAACGCCACGTGTTTTGCTCAGAAATAAAGTCGTACTGTACTTCTCATTTGCTCAGGAGTGGTTCATAGTAAAGGATCCAAAGGTAGTCTTCTGGACACAATTTAAGAAATCAAGATGTTTTTACTTCCATCTAAAAGTCATTTTTAATCTGATAATTTAATAAACGTGTTATATCCCCAGGAAACTAGAAGAAAATTTAAGAGTATATTATGTCTTTGTTTGGTAGCAAAATTAAACGTCCAAGTTATTTCCCTTGTGGATCAGTCTTAAAAGAAACAATCTGTTATTGCATAGGTTTATTTCATTTTATTTGTAGACATATTATTAAAAGTAAATTATATGTGGCTTTTCTCGTTGTCTCGATGGAGATAATTAAAAACAATAATAGTCAGTAAGTTTAATGCCTTACGGTGAAGCACTCAGTGGTAGAAGAAGTACTACATTTTGACATAAATAGACAAACATAGATTTTTGAACTAATGAAGGGTCAAAGGTCATGGTCTTGATAAAGAATTTTACGGATTTTCGGTTAACAGAAGCAACTGACTTTTTTTAATCTATTATTATTATTTAAAGTAAATTGCATGTGTACAGTTTTGTTTAAAGAGGGCACTTGAACTCAAAACCTTCAGGCAAGATGTCTCGAAAAACATGCAAAAAATACCCTTCAGTAATTTTTCAAATCATTAAAACAGATTTTGTTTGTTTTTCGTCCAGTTAAAAAATGTCGTGGAGTAGAAAGTACAGATTAAGTACATTTACGTTTATACTTAGTTACTTTGCACCATTAGTAACAGGCAGACAGAGCAATGGAAACAAACACGCTGGTCCCCACCAGGAAAGCTGCATAGTGCAACTTTAAAGCTCACTTAATAATCTCACGAATCACAAAAATAAATGAAACCATAAACAGTGTCTTAGATTACAGGCATCCCATTTGATTTTGTGACTACGATCCCTCTGTGTGCGGATGTTTTATATTACTTGGAGTGTTTGTTTTATCGTTTCCATTTATCCAGGCTTGGGACCTTACATAAATTACCTCCTGCGGTTCCTTTTGTTTCCCTCTTTGACTGCCGCCTTTCCTCCTCCTCAGCTCCGTCGCTGTACATTTTACATGACAACTCCAGTGACACATCCACAAGTGCGGGGCTCCACTCAGCAGATGGCCGGCCCCTCGCTCGGGATACTGCCTTGGGACAGATGTTTGTGTGTGTGTGGTCATTAGCGATGGCAGCATTAGATAATTACCTGGCGCCCGTAAACACTCACTCTCATACAATTAGTGCGCGTTTGATAATTATGCCATGTTTGATGAACCATCTGGAAACGCGGCTCAGATTTGAAAGAAGGAAGGGAAGTGGCTGCTCTGGAAGGTCTAACCAGTCAAGTGTGTGAACGAGGAGCATCAGGAGCGGGGACAGGCGAGGACGTCAAAGGGCTGTTTTGTGTCATAATCACGGGTATAGGAATTAAGTACTTAGCAATACACCTCTCACAATACACACCACCGTGGCTCAAAGCACACGTGTCACTACCGCAGTGCCATTTATGTGCTACACTTTCACAGATATTTAAGAAAACAGCTCAACAACTCACCTCAAGGTAAAATTGAATAAAATGTGTTCATGTTTATAGATGATAATTCTTGTTGATAATTCGTAAAATAGAGGAAACATTAGTGTATGTTCTTCTGAGGCCTAAAACTTATCATAATTGTATAGATATCATGACTCATGTCTCAAGGAGCGTATTGAATCGGGACAAAACTGTATTGTTGCATCCCTAATTGGAAAAAAAACGACTGAAATCTTTATAAAATACATTGTGTTGCCATGGCACAAAAATATCTAACTTGAGTTCAAGGCTCAAAGCTGAATTACCAATCTTTACTTACCCTGACCCCAGGAAATTTAGATTTTCTCCACTGCAGTGCATTGTAAAAGCAGTCATTTTGTGTCTGGAATCATCTCTGCATGCTGTCTTTATCTGACTATAAAACATTTTATAGATTGCAAACTTGCAAGAAAGAGCACTGTGAGTTGCTATGGCGCTTTGGGTGAGCGCTGATTGGCTGTCCTTTGGTGGTCCAGTCTGCTTCACGTTTCCGCCTGAAAAAGCTGTTCTAACGCTGTGTTAGTGGCATGTGAATTCTAGTGATATGTTAAAGAGTTTGAAAGAGTTCAAAACTAAATATATTCCTACTACCTCTGTGTTTGTGGATAAGAATAGTGCTGCATTCAGAGCATTCAGGGCAAAATGTGAATTGATGGAGTTGAATGACAAAAAAACTCAAATAGAAGGTTTATATCCAAAGAGTAAAAATACTATAATTCATTGATTCATGGCTTCATTTCTGTGTGTTATTTTCTATCACTGACCTCCTTTTGAAACCTGTATTTTCTCTCTCATATCCTCTGCTCTTTTACCCGGTTAAAGGTCTTACTTCACCGTCCTTTCCCCTTTATTTATGTGTACATTCTGCCTATATGGGAGTCGTGTGTGAAGGCGAGCAATATCACAGTGGCAATATCTCGAATGATGCCTTGAAGGAACAACAGAAAATAGAAGCTTATATAATATATTTTCTTGTGGTCACTTTTTCAATAAGCTTTATTTTACTGCTTGGCCCGGGATGTTTGCAGTCTGCTTTTTGACCTGGACTCTTCATCTAATACAGTGGTTCTCAAACAGAGTTACTGGGGCCGCTGGTGGTAAGAAAGGGTTTGTTGAAGGGTTTGTCAAATAAACAAAAAAAACAATAGGCCTATTCAGATTCTAAATGAAAATTATAAAAACAAATATCAATACTGAAAAGAACCTGAACGTCTTTAATTGACATCTGAAACTGTGGCTGAAATTAGGCCAGAGTTGCACACATGATAATTCTGAGGGAAATGCAGCTGGTTATTATTAATATTTTCTACTTACCTTTGCTAATTCACTATTATTATTTCTTTAATTGAATTGTCCTAAAAGCCTTCTTTGGACAGGTGTTGAAAGTTGGCTTTTTATTGCTATAACAATGCAGCTGGTTCACCCAATGTAATGTCCTTATTAAATGAATGAATAAACATTTTTTTGCTCTATATCAAAACTATATGGCCACATGGTAAGATTTTGAAGAGACTATGGATTTGAAAATTGCATTGTATTGTCTAAAAAGTAGATTTCGTTTACTGTATTGTATGTGTTTTTTTGTTTGTTAAGTCTCAAAATTGAGTGTGAAAGTTTAGTATTTTGACACTTGTTTGTTTTAGCCATGATTTAATTAATTATGACTATATAATAATTATTTTTTTGTCTTGTTTTAGTCAAAAGGTAAATAATTAAGTGCTGTTTGTCCAGATTTTGTTCCAAAGTAATCCTAGTTTAAAAGTGGCTGAGTCATGGATATGGAATTCTTGTGTATGGCGGATAGAGAAAAGAATATTTTACATTCTCACTATGTATTTTGGAATAAATATGTTTACTCAAAGGTTTTACATCATGAAGGACTATACTACAGCCGTTACTACATTCATTTTCACGCTTACTCAAACCATCTACAGTGAATGCTCCTTGGATGAGCACATTTTTGGCTCAGATATTTTCTTGTGGTCCACGTTTTAAAATACTCTTGTGTTCTTTGCACCACCTCTCAGCTTTTTGACCTAAATCTTCCCGTAACATGAGCGAATGTAGGAGACGATTAGAGCTCTATTAGCCTCTTTGCATACGCTGCCGCTGTAAGTGCGTTTACGTAGGCGTGTAGACGGCACTTTTGCACCTGGGTTCTCCAAAGGCTGTTCTTGCGCTGATTAAGAGCAGGGTTAAGAGCAACTGACACAAATTAGTTATCTCTCTGGTGGAGCAGAGACGGCTCACTATTAAATGAGGCCTGTGAACCAAATCTGTGAAGGCCCCAAACCTTACCAGTCCATGACCAAGAGGCTGCGTACGAAAAAAATGAAAACACCTTTAAATCATGTGTATTTTCTACTCCTCAAGTGCAATCGGCCAATTTTTTTAAATAACAGAGACTGAAGTAAGCCGAGCAGCCACTTTGCATTTATAGATCAAAGTGGGAAAGGAATTTGAATGCATGCGAACAAGTTTCACTCCCCAGAAGAAGTCCCTGACATAAGATCAAGGCTTTCATTTCGCTGTGCCCTGGATAGAAAAGGTTTTAGAGTGATGAAAAATGGGACAGGAATATTCATAAACGTGCGCAACTCCGAAGCTATGTATAAATATAAAAAGGACGGTGTCAATTCTTAAAAAATGTATTCAGATTAGACTTTTCATTTCCTTTTGGCGTTTCTCTTCAGCAGGGAAAAATAATTTACCTCACAGTGTGCAGTAATTCTGCGTCGGACACAAATAACATACTTTAGCTTGGATTAGAACGTGTACAAAGACACTACGGCGGAAATATTTGTTGGATTTACTGCAAATTTATATAGTCTGCATTTTATCTTTTACACTGGAGGCCTTTAATTTCAAAATGATCTTTATTTAATCAGACTGCAGCACAAAGACTACAGTAGTATAAAGATGGAAAAATAATGAAAGGAAAATCTGTATAAAACATCAATTTAAAGCCGTGTGCGTCAAGTGTATTTATTGTTCAAAAAAACCTGAATTCTTACTGTGAGCGGGTTGCCTCTCCACAGATCAGACCAGTAACTTGGCCTAGTGGTATCTCCTGTTTGTGTCTATAGAGCTAATGACATACTGTGGAACATTTCAGGTAAAGCAGATGGCAGATCCTCCCCCAGAAAAGTTACATAGTGCATCTTTAAACAAATAAAATAGAGTGTCCAATGTGTTTTCACCGAGGGCCTAATATTGAAACGGACAAAATGGAGGGCCAGTGGTTTTAACGTGGTTTTAACGTGGTTTTAACGTGGTTTAACGTGGTTTTAACGTGGTTTTAATGTGCCACCACACTTTAATGAATAACATTTGGGTGCGAGACAGACCTGATATTAAAATTTTCCGAGACAGAAATGAGGTCGTAATGGCAGAAGATTTAACGTGCAGTAAAAAGTACCGCTCAGGACAATGTGGGCCAGTTCAGCACAGATCTTGAGGGCCAACAAAAATCCGTCTGAGGGCCATAGTTTGGACGTCCCTGCAAACGAGCATGCGAGTTTAACTCTCTTTAATTAATCAGGGCTGGGACCATGAAGCATGGACTGGTTGACATCGTTCCATGGGTTTCAGAATGATGATAATCTAGGACCGTTGCCATAGTGATGACAATTTAATATGAAATGCCATATCTTTTGAATGAGGGGAAACACGAAGCTGAAACCGATGCAATGTGGCTGGATAAGACTGGATGACAATTAAGATAAGTAGACTCATGTCTAAATTGTATATGTAAATATTTGTCATTTCTTTGCACTTCGTTTTGGGGATTCGTTGGTCCGTAGGCTTTATTAGACCGGACCGCTTAGCGTGAAATGGGGAAGAGCGAGATGGGAGAGCATGCAGTAGATTGTCAAAGCCGGGATTTGAACTCTCGACACGATGCTGCCGCCTTAACCACTTGACCACCGGGCAGCACAGATTGACACCGTATCCATTTTAGTCCGGCACTATAGACTATTATTGTTTCTGCTACCTCAGCCTCCCTCCTGACCTCTCACATTTCACCTGTGTCCTCTGACAACGCTCCCTGAGGTAAAATAATTGCGCTGAAAGGTCAATGTGCAGATCAAGGATTACCAGAAAAAACGATCGAGCTAATGGCTGATTAAACCATTTTTTACCGGCACCTTGCACTTCAATGTATGCACATATTAGGCATGAGCAGTGGAACGCACAGAGGAAAAATGCACAGGCGCTGCAAAAACGACTGTCAGATTATAATAACATTGTGAGTGCATTGGACTGTGCTCATTGTGCTCTCATGTTTATGTATCATGGCGGGTAGGACCTGCTAGGACATTCTGATTTCAGGCTCGGTCATGCATCAGTGACAATGTGCAGAATTAAATCAGACTTACCTCCGCCATCACCAGCTCACTACAAATCCACGCACTTTGGCTTGAAGCAGGAAAAATAGACGCGAGCAGGTTGGTGCACTGGCAAATGATTATATATCTTTATAATAGGCTAGGTTCTTTAAAGTGGATTTGTCATGAATTATTGTAGCTTTAAATGGCTTTTAAACATACTTTTGGACACCTTAGCTTTGGTATTTAACGAACAATCAGAAGTGTTTAACTTTAGTCACCCAAGAAGGGCAACTCAGGTCATAGCTGTCGCTCAGAATAAAAATACACAATGACTGTATGTAAAATGAATCAATTCAGCCATTCTGGCAATATGATCCATAAACTTAATTCATGAAACTACTGTGAATTTTGCCTGCTATTTATCCTGTAAATGTGGTGTTTGTGATACGGAATGAATCAAAGAATCGATTCAAACTTTTGATTGGTTGACGTGGCTTTATTGCTTTTCTTTTTTGTTCTTTAAGGATTTTTGGCCGTAGACTTTATCAGACAAGACAGCTGAGCATGAAATGGGGATGAAAGAGAAGGGAGGACAAGCAGTAAATTGTCAGAGCCGGGATTCAAACACAGGACGCTGCGGCCGGCTGCACATGGAGCCTGGCATACGTGCTGCCGCCTCAACCACTCAGCCACCGGGCAGCACTAGGCTTTATTGCCTCAGCTTCTCTAATCATTAACTAACCTCCATTTTGAATCTGTGTTTATTATATTGATCAGAACTTTGCATCAATGCAAAGATCTTAATATTTGTACATCTGCTGGCAAACCCGTCTAAAGGGTTCACTCATAGAAATACTTGGGTATATGAATTGATAATTGTCTCTTAAACTCCATATCACAACAATGATACAAAATAAATTAAAAAAACTAAAACAAAGACTTGGCTTTTATTTTCAACACAAATCTTGTTTTTCTTTCAGTGTAAAGAAAAAACTGGTTGAAGCAACCTTTCTTACTGTATGGACTCTTATACACGCATGCGTCGTCATCCACTACATAAACTGGACTCTGTGTATCGCTGCATCACTACGGTTTATCACTAATGCTGAGTCCCTCACCAACCACTGCACTCTTTATGAGTTAGTTGCTGTTGCTGGCAACTCGTAAGAAAGCAGCATTGGTACATATTAATTTCCAAAGCAATTCTGGGGAAACTTCCGAAGTACCTCAGTGACCTCCTCGCTGTTAGCTCAGGTAGTTACCGGCTTTGCTCCTCTTCCCAACTACTTTCAACGTGCCTTGATGCTTTACAGAACTGGGAAAGTCTGCTTTTTTCCTACGCTGCACCTTGGTTTTGAAATAATCTACAACAATACCTTAAATTGAAAGCTCTAGTAAAATTATAAAATATGGTAATGGAGAATTCTTTATGTTTTTCCTTCACATCAAAAACAGAATATTTGGATCAATTGAATAGTTTGAATTATCTTTGGTTTAACTTTTATCTCATTATGCAAAGTTATCTGGGACAAATTGCATCTGAAATAAAATAGATTTCCTCACCACAGATTTATTTCTTATTTTGTGAAACCAGACAGAAATGTAACAAAGCAAGTTAACCAAAGTAGTATGTCTAATAATCCATTCTAAGTTTCTCGAATCAAATACTGAATTCAAATCATTTCAACCCATTATACGTATTAATTTTGTGTTGCTCGATGAAAGGCAGTAATTGAAATGTGAGCTTCAAGTGATTAAATTCAACAATGCTTATTTTATTTTGTGGAAGTCGCATTTCCTTCACTGAGCAATCACTGCCGGTACAATTCCCCCGGCAGCAGCAGCAGCCTTTCTATGTTTAGCAGATCGGAGGTGCCAGGTGGGGGCTTAGCTCTGTGCCGAAATGTCCGGGCTTTGTGTCCGCTGTGGCAGGATCACACAATCTGCAGAATGCCTCAGGACAACCAGCGCTGTCGACCTGCTCCACTCCTCTGTCCACTGGAGCAGGCGCTGTGAGATATTCGGCTGTGCAAATGCATGTAGCCACACTGGGGGGGAGGGGGGGGGGGCAACCAAAATGCACCGGGGTAACTTTTCAAGGAGACTGTTTTATAACATAAGTAAACCGAATACTGATCTAAAACGGCTGAGTAATGGAAACAGGTCCATTGACTTAAAAAAACCTGCAGATCTGATAAGCCCCGCCTCTTCATCGTGATAAGCTCCGCCTCTCATTTCACCGTAACAAGCAGCAGATTGTCATTTTAGCTACTTGAAAACACATAGATTCTTGGATGTGGGATGTTTAAAGAGTCGATGTCAAATCAAAGTATGTAATAAAATAATATGTCTGGATAAAATTATTTCACTTATTGTACTGTGTATTTCACAAGCAAAGACCACAACCCCAGTTACGACGCAAAGTGTTTATTGACATACGAGAAACAACACGAATGTACAGAAATGGATGCCGTTTTTGGAGCTTCTGGCGATGAGGGCTGCAAGCTCCCGGGCCTAGGTACCCCCATGTGGAGATGAATTAGAATAGAATAATTAAAAGAGGGTGGAGGGAGGGCACGAAGTCACGAACGCTGATGTGCGTTAACTGGATGCTTAAATAGTGTAGCTGCAGGAAGGGGCGTGAAAGGGGGGTGTCCTGCTCCCGAACTTAAGATAACAAACGTTTCTTCAAGTTTGTTCAAATACATATTCATTCCAATAAAATAACTGCTCTGGACATCTATATTCAAGGATTGTATGGAATTGACAGATCAAACGCAGAGACCACTCTTCCTTTGGCGCTAAATCAAAACTGTATCTACATTTTGATAAACTAAGGACACACCAAAAAGAACGTATTGCACAAATCTAAAACCGTCCCGCGTCTGTGCTATTTCTCACTGTGAGGTAAATTCTCTACCCGTGGTACCGGATTAGTGCCTGAAAAGAAAGCCACCGAAACAGGGAGAGGAGATGAGAACAAGAAAGTGAGCAAAAGACCTACAAAGATGATGTTGTTGCTGTGTGGGATGCTGTGTGTTTGTGGATGTGCACTGGCGTGTCATGGGTATTCATCAATTTCCCAGCTTCCCCCAGTTTCTCCCGACAAGCCCTGAGGCGAGGAGTAAACACAAACTCAGATACAGCTGCTCCACTCTTCCTGCTGTCATTGTTTGTCCATCACAACTTCTGGTTTGGTGCTACATGTTGTTATGTACAGGATCAGGAGGGAAAACACTGGCATTCATCTGCATGTGTGATCACAGCTTGAGCTTAGAAACCCAAGAGTAAATAATAAAAGAGCTTACTTTTAGAGTCGAAATGGTCACAAATCGTAATTCTTAGTGCTGTTTTGATTTGTTAACAGTGATTTGCACCACACATAGGTTGTATCGGCTACTTATCTCGCGGTGTAAAATGTGCTGTCAAAATATACCTCAGGGTGTTTGCTTCTGTTGCTCTTTTTCTTCAATCTGAAGAGGACCACTTTGCTCTATCCATTCCCAATAGTGTACGTATTACAACATGTTTTTAGATGAAAGAATTTCCAACTAGAAATGCAGTGTTCATGATTTTTATTTCATATTTTGACCTGCTTGTATCCAGAAATATTTTACTCAAAAACATTATCAGCTCGCATTTGTTTATGGAAGTTGATTTTACAATAGTTCAACCTAAACATGCAAAAAATAATACAAAGGCTACAGAAAGAGTTGATTCAAAAGTCAAATAAAAAAAGTTGTGGTATAAAGTGATATTTCTGCACTTTTGTGATTTGTTTTACAGACATTTCACATCCGTCTGATAATTAAACCTCAACCTCTAATGCATTTAAAGAAATGTTTTTAAAAATGTCCGTTTGATTGACTTAATATCGCCTGAATATTGTTATCGGGATACTCCAAAAAATGCTGCTGACTGGGTTACCTTAGCTGCAATGATGGGTCAAATGCAAAAGGCGTATTTCCTGAGGACAATCAAGTATATCTTAAAGCTCAATTCATGTTAAATGGATGAAAGCTCTCACGTTACTGCTTGATTCCTGGTGTAATAATTTGATACACGTCTAATTGTTAAAGAGCCTGACATGTCTAGTTCTCATGTTTTATAATTATTACTGTGATAAAGATTCATCATAGTTTTACTTGTAAAGTTGCATTTTCTGAAGAAAATTTTAAAAATAAAAGTTGAAAAGGAAAGTAATGCTGAGGTCTAAAAGTGAATTCCTCTGTCTGTGTCATCAATAAGCGACATTTCAACCAAAACGCAGAGACACATTTTTCTGATAATGTGTCATCGGGTATTATTATTTGTCAAATCATAACAGTTTTGTGATTTTCTGGGATTTTTCAATTCGGTTGCTAGGTAACAGTTGTGGAATTACCTCTTCCTTATGTCAAATCTGCTGCTCATGTCCAACCAGGAAGTGACATTATGAATGGAAAATTGCTTTTTTGGGGGGTAAAATCACTGTGTTTGAGCAAAAAATATAGTCTTACACTTTACACTATACACTTTAAGCCACATTACAATTTTCTCCAAATATTGACCTTGATTCCCTTGGTAAAGACAAGCGAAGTGAAGGTGTCACCCGGACTTAATTGTACAGTACATGCCTTGTTGATTCGCTGTTCGTTCCACACTTAAACCCCCCCACTTGGAATGGATCACCGGTAATCACGCAATCGTTTTTGCCTGCTTTATTTGACCCACAGAGCTTCACATCAGCACCATCTTTTTTTTTTTTTCTCCTATCTGTGAAACATGTGACACAGCTTGCCCCTTCCCATCGGCGCGTGCAAAATGTGCGCGTGTGATTTATGCAGATGAGAGCCAGTGGCCGACGCGGGGTGTGAATTCCCAGGCCTGATGAGTGGCTTAATGATTCATCAGGCTGGAGCTGGAGCAGGCATCAATAATGGATGACAGAACGGGTCACGCTGGATCGCTCGCCCCTTGATTAAAGTGCTCCACGGATAAACGGCTCACTTCCTCCCTTTTTCCTCACCCTACACCTTCCCCAAATACAGACGACACACACAGACACACACACACACACTCACCGTCTCAATCCCTCCCTTTCGGCTTAAAGTCATCGCACCTTTCACATGCTTAATAAGCTTTCATCCCGGCTTCATCTTCTCAGTCTGTTTCTTTAGTCCTAATCCAATCATTTCGAGCTGTGGAGGGGGGAAGAACAAAATCGCTGGAAAGCAAAAGCTACAAATTAACGCTTTATGATTTCTCTTGTTCTGAAATGAAGCCTTTTTCTTCGAGAGATAGGGCGCAAAATAAATGTTCGTTTCCCAGTTGGCAACACACACTGGTAAGATGTACGCGGGTGTCGGGACAGGACAAATCTGTGTCTATTAGGAGACATAAACCCCTAAACCCTCTGCTGCATGGCCGTACATACTAATGTTCAGAGAGGTTACAAGCTGGTGGATATAGGAGACAGAGGAGAGGAAATGTCTGAGGAGGAAGGAGGTAGGAGGTAGAAGAGGAAGTAAAGAGCTTTGGAGAGAATTCAATCCCAGCCAACGTGGGGTCTTAACTGCTACACGGTCTTTTGAGGAGAGCAAACCGGCTTTTAGCAACATGTGCACTGTGACAGAGCATCGCGAGGAAGACAAGCAATTATTTCACAACTTCCCAGACAACAGCACTACATCATTCTGTAGAGCAGCCATGTACACACTTTTGTCCCCGAGGAGGATCAGATTTGAGCAACTGGAAATGCTCCTATATTGTTTACTCGTGGTGAGTTTGCTTTCCAATTACTAAACCAAAAACATTGCAAACAAATTTTACATCTACTTTCAAAACCAATTCTGGGCTTGGAATCATACGGTGGCTCAAAATATTATTATGTTTTTGTCCTCCTTATGTTAGTCCCCAGTGGCAATGTACACCAAATCTGATTACTATCTGAATTCTGGACTTTAAGAGTATTTAATTGAAATGTAAACTGCAAAATCTAACTTGAGTAATCAAAGGGGCAAATCTGCATCTAACATGTCAACAAATTAAAAGGAATATAACCCTGGCTATCTTTTCTTGAGATTTGAATGTCCAAAATAGGTGCAATTTTGACACATAAAATGCTTTATTTTAATATGAAAACATGACATGACGGAAACCTTGAAATACATGTATGTGAGTAAACTACAGAAGAAGTATATCTAAATTGAAGACTTTTTCCTGTTCACTTGCATTATGCCCTACTTTGGACACTCTTTTCCCCAGATAATAACATCTTCTCCCTCTGTCTCTATACATTTTGGAGTTAAAAATTGAGTGAGCGTGTAATCTGAGCTCCCAATAATCCCATTCTTCAAAATCTGTCTCTTCCCTAAACAGATTACCTCCATCTTCTTAGCTGGTTTAATCTGCGGCATCTCTCTGACAGATTACAGTGGCGTTTGATCACTTTGAACGATAGCGTCACAATCCGCTTTGAAGCAGTCATTCATCTGCCTCCTCTAAACACTGACAGGCGCTGACAGGAGCACGGGACAACTCTACGGGGCGACCCTCTCTACCACGATGTATATCTATTCTTCATGCCTTTCGCTATTCGATTGTGTCTGTACTTTAAATGTCATGAGTGTATGGTCCATATAATTGCATTTTTTTTCTCCTGGCAGCCGAGAGCGGAGAGCATTTAATACAAGAAATGACATTTAAATGGAAACAGGGGGCTCAATAGGCGCATGGATATGACACAGAACTGACAAGTGCTTATAATGTGGAGGCGGATTTAGTTTATAATAGTGCGAGGATCAAAAGTAAGTGTGGAGATCGAAACTTCAGAATATTAAAGGATGTTTAATTCCCATATTAATGCAGAGGAGTTCTGACACCTCACACAAGAACTGTTTATTCTATAGCAGCCCCTTCAGAGATTGTCAAGAGGCATGTGGGGCTTTGTGCTACTGGACTATAGAAATCTAAAGTTGCTGCTACTATTTCAGGTACAGCCTGTTGTGGCGGTTCCGACTTCTTCTCGAGGTCATGTTTGCGGGCCGTATGTCCATGTGGATGCCTGAACTCATCTGGTCTCAGAAGCTAAGCAGGGTGGGACCTGGTTACTTGGATGAGAGACCGCTGGGAAAACCAGGTGTCTCAGTGACCCAAGTGTAAACTGCTGTCGTGTCACTTCATCCACACTGTATGAATCTGGTGTGTGAGTGAGTGTTGGAGTTTATGGGGAATTTGGACACTACAAGAAGTGTTCAAAGTGAGTAAAGGATTAGTATTATTATTGGCGGCATGGTGGCAGATGGCTAGCACTTTCGCTGCATAGTAAGAAGGTTTGACACCCAGGCCTTTCTGTGCGGGATTTGCATGTTTCTCCCTGTGCCTGTAGGTTTGCTCAAGTTTCTCCCATCAAACAAAAACATGCACAATAGGTAAAGTCCTCCAGCCAAAGTCCTGACCAAGCACAAGATCTGGAGATGACTGCTCCTGACAGGATGCTCCAGCGACATTGAAGAATGGGTCAAAGGAAGAGGACACACTTTCTTACAGGGACAATAAAGTGTACCTTAACCTTAACCATAAACAAATAATATGTATAGAGTCTGTATTGCATGCGCCCAACAAATCACAAAAAAGAAACGAGTATACAATAAGAAAAGAAAAGCAATCCCAACATCACAATCCAACCAATTGTACTTTCCATTGCAAGTGTAAATTCTCTACCAACTGACCCACAACCTATAAGAAATTACATTGGAAAGGCCATGGAGGACCCATTCCTGACAGTGGTAAAAATGTGAAATCAGAATGTTATTTATAGCATATGAAAATAGATGTTGTCGTATAAACATTTAAAAGAGTTCTGTGGAAGCAAAATACGCGTCGGATTGACAGAATAAGATTGTGTGTATTCAACATGACAACATTCTCCTACGCCTCGGATTGCATCCCCAGACCATCTATAATCGGTTTACCCTCTTCCCGTACGCCTCCTTGTAGAAACAAACCCAAGTCTCTAAAGAGCACCAAAAGCCAGTTGTAGGATCATAAAAATACATTAGAAGACTCAGAGGAGCAGGCGATTGCACAATCCCTGAGTATTTTAAGAATTCGCATTACCACTTCTCCTCCTTTCCACCAAACCCACGTGGCATTTTTATTCATGAAATGACTGGAAAGAAAGTAGTGGGCCGTACTTATTCGAGTGAAAATATCTTAAGATTCCTTTTGTGTGTGTATCTGTGTGCGATTGCCCACGGGTCGAAGTCATTGCTCAAGTCAGAAGCTTAAGCTCACATGGTATTCAGAGGAGCGCGGAGAGCACAGAATTGAGAAACTGGAGTAATGCAGAGAGGCGTCTCGATTTTAAATGCGGAGTGGATTGATCAGCGAGATGGCACATGAATAAGTCCGGACCAGACCCCGGGAGGCCTGTTTTGTGAATGTGGAGATGGAGAAATAAAGGAGAGAGAAGAAAGAGACAGAAACAGCCTTGCACGGAGACGGACAGGGAATTAAACTTTGATTGCATTCTGATCGTTTGACTTTACATTTCTGACTTCAGCGGGAGACCGGTGGGAAAATGAAGTGAAAAGAATTACATTTTTAACCTTCTAGTTTCGTCTTTTAGTGCGTTGTGTCACTATCTGATAGAGTTAGTGTGAACAAACAACAAAAACATCTTCACAAGGCTGCAGAACAGTTTGAACAAACAATAACGATTGCTTTCATTGTTTGTATCATATCCAACTGGTCTAGGTTATTTTACTAGTAGTTCTGGCTGTACTTTACTCCAAACAGCACAGTAATGGCATGGTATTAGGGTGGTACGTTAAGTGTAATGATGTATTTCCAATGTATTCCATTGTCTGAATAATAATCCTGACCCTAACCCAATATGGGGACTGTAAATGTCCAGAAACATGTTGTTTTTTTATATGGACGCTTCAAGATGCATTTAATCGTTGCTGCGGTTACCACGCCATTTCCATCCGAATACTGTGCTATAAAGTAAAGTGCAACCATTTAACTTCTTGGTTTTCACCGTAGGGAAGTTTAGGTCTTTTTAGTTGATTCCACAGCCAATCCTTTGTCAGTAAAAGAAAGTGGTTTGAAGAAAAGTTCAGACTATTTAAAAAATGACAATGAATGAAGAAATATGAAGAAGAAATTGACCATCTTATTTTTTTAATTTAAAAAAAATTATCTCAATTTCCAATCCCTCCAGACTTTTCTTTTTATTTTACAATGCCCTGTCCACACAAAATTACACAAAATGGATACTATTTTAAAATAGATTTTAAGTTAATTGAAGATTGAGTAGAAATTTAAATAAAGGTTTCCTTGTGTCCAGATAATCTGCTCCAGATCTTGAGACATGAATTTAATTACCTATAGCTGGGAATTGAAATTATATTATGTATACTATATATACATATATATACATATATGTATACTATATATATTATGTTTTAGGTTTGTTGGGCAAACGGAGCATGCGTTCACATTTGGTTTGGTCCTGGTCTGGTCCAGATGCAGTACCAGGATTAGTAGCAGTTTAGTCACAGTTCTGATGTATGTGACCCTTAAATACCTGAGGGTGCAACACACTCCACACTGAAAAGTCCCCATAGATTTGAATTTAGGACCATCTTGCTTCCGTTGACAGGACTTGAGACTACAGTTAATGTTAAGTTTATTTCTATTTCACATTTACAAAGTTCTCCACATAAATAACGTCTGATTGCGTGCTGACACTGAGTGATCATTTGACTTACTGCGCTGTAGATTTGCCTTCAGCGGGAGGCCAGTGAAATGTATATTTGAAAAGGGTTCTGATTTTACCACCATTATTTTTAACCTTCCAATTTGCGTCCGTGTCGCTGTCTAATCGAGTCAGCGTGAAGTGCTAAGCTGCAGTTGTCAAATCCGTCTGCGCCTCGACAGATGTGTGGGCCGATTTTTTCATCGTTTAAACTATATTATTTATTAAGTTGAGAACAAAAATGGCTGGTGTTCAGTATGCAGGCGGAGGCATATGTGTCTCCTCTTTAACGAGTTACTGTATGTGGAAGTGTGTTAACATACTGAAGGAGCGAACAGATGCTGAAGTACAGTGCTCTACAACACAGGGGATTTGAATGAGGAGGAGGCTTGAGGCTGACCACGCACAGTCAACAAGTGTGATCAGTTTCAACATTTCTGAGGTGTCTCCAAGCAATAAATAGCATGTAAAAGCCTAAATCCCCTATATCATTTTCTTGTGACAGTTGTTAGATGATCTAAAAGAAGACGCAGGGTTAGTTGTCCTACAATGGGGGAAAGAACAGGAGGTGAATAGAAACAAGCAATACAAAATAAATGCAGAAAAAAACTCTGGAATGAGTTGAAACATGTTAAAAGACGTGAATAAAAAGCAACACTAAATGACACAGTGGCTTTATATTTTGTCCTTTAAAATGAGAAGGAATGAAGGAAGAAATAGGAAAGTTGGCATTTTGATACATTTATTTTCCCCCTAAAGTCAGTTGGGTCTTCAAAAAAATACTAGTACTCTGATAATGAAAAATATTCCATTTTAGTGTTGACATTTCCAATTATTGCCCTCTAAAAAAAAGGATACAGATTTGGGATGTGTGTGATAGTTGGTATTTTATGGCAATATTGACAAAGATTTATTTTTAAAAAAGGGCTGAAAAAGGGCAATAATTCATAAATATATATTTAATAAATGAAATACACTGAAGGATAACCTGATATGCCTTACATGCTTACATTTCCATAGACAGTTACAAAAGCAATATTTCTCTATTTCTAGGTCAGGGCCCCACACTGCTAAACTATAATTCGCTAAAGAAATTAAAACGAAATGAAAGTAAATAATTAGCTGTATGTATGTGCAAATGATGATAAAATGTGAACCTGTTGCCCCAAACAAATATAGCTATGCATTTCGATGTTTATTCTAATCATGTGGCTTTGTTTTCTTCTCCTACTTTAAGGATTAGCTTGAGGGAATGCATAAGCATGATTCAACAATTCAACAAGGCAACAAAGGGCACTGGGGGAAATTAGCAAATCTAATCTCTTCATCATTTATTTATGCCGTTTGTTTTGTACGCGCGGCTCTACTTGAAAGGTCAAAGGAGATCGCAGGGTTCGGCAACTGCAGCTCAAAGAAATATTCAGGATCAAACAAAGATGGTTGTTCACTGTCAGAGGTCCAACATGGAACAACAGGTTTTCTAAAAAATGTTCATCGCACTTTCACTTCAAAAGTAAATCTCACAAGACATTATTTTAATGTCTAGTAATTAATGATGACAACTATTTAGTCTCCTTTACTACATCTGCTGCTGCTATTGCAATAGAGTAGGCGATGACTATTACTACATTATGACTACTGATTTTAATCGTGTTATAACATTCTTCCTTCATCAAAAACAAACAAAAAGCATATAGCTTCATTCACACTAGTTTTATTACCGTAATCATGTTTAGAAAGTCTCCCTCAAAGCATCAAAAACATTTCACATTATGTATTTCCTGATATCATGGTCTACTTATGACATGGCTAGACTCGTTCTGAGCATTTCTGCACTCAAATCATCAGCATTACAACTGTGTGTGAGTTTGCATTTGTTTCTCTTTATGTAATTCCCTCCGCAGCCAGTAGATGGAGTCCAAAGGTCAGTTCTTAGCATGGGAAAAGCCAGAGTGACGTCAAGTTTTCTTCTCTAAAACATGAGATGTCAAATAAAGGGCATGTTTAAAGGCCAATAACAATACAAATAATGCACAATAATTGACCTTTCAGAAGATGGCACGTGCTATTTATACTCATTTATTCCATCACTGGCTTTTATCACTATTACTTAAGGTGCCCTCATACTGGTTGTGGTTTGGTCCTGGTTTGAGCCCAGTTTAGTCCTGATGTAGACAGGGCTTGGTCCTGTTCAGGTTTTATCTGTTTTATTGCTCTAAAACTGTATAAAACCTTTGTCCTTGCATCTCCACCAACCTGACTTACTTGGTCTGGAGGATGGTTTTATCTTATTTCCATGGAATTATGCAGGTGACTTTCCACCTCAAGAAAGGGACACTGTTACATTAAGTTCCAGAATTAGTCCCAGTTTTGTCACGTTATTGTGCTTTGTGTGCGAGTTTGAATGCAGCCTCACACAGCTCCAGCAAATATTAAAAAGCGCTTAACAAAGGTCGAATATATTAGTAGAAAAACTCAATGAGCAAAAACTGAAAAAATGTATCATGTGTCTATGAATTTTTTTTTTTTAAACCCAGTGAGATTTTCAACCTTCTTTTGACCTAGTAAAAGCATCCAGTTACTTTCCAACTCCCTGCAGTTCAAAGTTGCGAATTGTTGTTTTTGCAAAAAGCGAATGAGTCATAAGACACCTGACATTGGACGGCTAATGGGCGGACATTTTGAGTTTATTTCTCCCAGATTTGTATATTGGCTCGAGATGCAGCTTCCTGTTAGCAACACATCTGTCCTTTTGGCTCCCTTCAGCCTCTATAATGACGCCGTCTATGGTTCGTTTTGGCTGTTGATTTGGCATTGCTTAAAACTGTCCTCAATGATCCGCAGCACACACAAGCACACACAAAACATACACAGAAGAACGCACACACACGCACTCACAAACTGCGGAGTGAATGGGCGGACCGCGGCTGTGAAGGCATAACAAGTGCAGTCGAGGGAGCCGCATTGAGGTCTGCAAATATGAGCTCATTAACACAACGCTATCTTGTTTGGCGGCGGGCGTTTGTGTGTGTGTTTGCGTGCGCGACTCTACAGGTTATTACGGTATAACAAGCGACTTAGCCCTCGGGTCGGCCGTCATTAGCCACAGAAGAATGGCCGGGCGCAGGCATTGCCAGACACGCTCAATACAATCACACAGAGACACGCACAGACCTTGAAGGAAAGCGGCATTAAAAAAAACAACGGATAGTTATTTTTATTGCAAGTGAAATGGTTTCTCTTCCTCTCACAATGGCCTAAGTAAAGGATGATGAGTATTGCGGCAGATAATGGAAGGTTTAATTGGGCTTGATAAACAGTTATGAATTGTTTATTGAATTGTTCTCGCGCGGCACACTGGCAATTAGAAGTTGTGTGAAATTGTTAATGTCCCCAGCCATTGTTGTCACTGTCACTAGATTCTCTCTCAATTTATGTTCAGCACCTGGGCACGGATGAGAGAGAGGAGGATGGAACACAGCTCTACTCAAATGTGTCCAATTATTATATCGAACTGAAAGTCAATTATAATTCATGGTTCTACTAACAACTGGAAGTGTTTTAGAAAAAAGACTTACAGCTGTAGAAGTGGCAAATATACAGTAGTTTAAAAAACGTTTTGAAAATGGACTTATTTGAAAGACTAGGGCGATATTGACAAAATGTATTATCCTGATAATTCAGACGATATTATGTCAATCCAACAGAAAAGTCTTTAAATGTATCAGTTGAGGTTTAAGTATCGAAAAATTTAAATGTTTGTAAAACTACAAACAAACACATTAGTTCTCTCTTTGTGTCATATTTTGTAGTTGTTGTTTTTTTTCGGGTTTTCATGTTGTTGGTATTTTTTTTTACATTTAAAAAAATCTTGTTCAGTGTTCCGATGATGACCTTTGAAACCTGTTCTATCAAATGAAGGACTAAGATGAAGTTATGTTTCAAACTAGGGTAAATCAATGTATTTCCACCCAATTCTGTTTCATTTCAATTAATCAATCATTCAACCGTTATTTATAGAGCCCTTTACAACACTCAATAAAATCAAGGTATTAGAAAGTAATATAATAACATAAATAGATACAAATAACAGTGCAGGCAACAGTTCAGACAATAAAACAAACTGTACAAAATAAGTGTCACTGCAATATCAAGTGGCAAAAGCCAGGCTGAATAAATAAGTTTGAGCTTTAAAAAGGAAAAGTCTGCGATGGTGTTTGTGGGAGGCAGCGGCGGATAAAGCAATAATTTGACACTCCATTGACTTTTGTGCAATACTTGAACCTCAGCCACAACGTTTACAATTACGTTTTAGCACAGGTCTGACGGATTGGCATATCATAGTCTGAATAGGGTCATTGGAATAATAATAAAAAACACTGTACAATGAGATATTATTATCTGTCTCCGTGGCTCAGGCAGCCATCCCTCCTGATCTAAATAATGACCTGATACTGGATTGTGCTTTACAAATATGTCAAGCTTGGATTAGTTTCATCTTTATTTGTCAGGAACCATGTACAAAATTAATCTTATAAAAGAAAAGATGATCTGCTGCAGATTGAGCTTTGGCTACTTTTCATCTACAGGTGCACACATCAGTGAAAAAAAAAAATCATGCAACTAACTCATTATTAACATTAACTTCTTCATATTACAAAATCGCTGTACAACTATGAAATCAGTCCAGATTTAAGGTATGATATCAGAGAAATGTACTATTGTATTACACATTATTTGCTTATTTAAAAAGGAGGCGCTTGGAATCTTTGATGAAGGCAAAATTCAGAATTTCTGTTTAGTTTTTCTCAAATGTTATACTTTTTGTGACAATTATGAGGGTAGAAAACTGTATTTTTCATTCCTCTGTAATAGAAACCCAAATTAACTGACATTTCTACAATGGAAATTCTGAAACGTTTGTTCTTTTTTGTTATAAAGCCTTGAAAACATAATTATATAGCTCTGATCTCAGTTAACTGTTGAAAATGTGTCCATGGTAACGACAAGGCAAAATGTGAGTCCAAACTGCTTTACTTCCCCCCTGCATGGCTTTTACTATTTTACGAGTTCACATGACGGCGATAACTACCTTTTTAACTCTGACTAGACCTCCAAGATGCTCTGTTACAACTAAAATGCCCTTGTAGTGTAACCGGGGGTAATAGGAATAGTATTTCTGCAAAAACACAACTACAACTAAATCCTTTGACAACTGCTGCTAAAACAACTAGTACAAAAGTGCACATAAAACCGCTGCTACCTTTGATAAAACAGGTATTGCCACCACTAATACTTCTCCATTGTCGTTTCTTGATCAGCAATGCAATTTCAGTCATTAAAATGTCATTGAATCGCATAAAGAAAACACTTAATCAGTCATCAAAGCATATATTTGATTCAATTCCAAGGGGATTTTTTTAATAACAGTGCCTTGAATGTGCTTCTTCAAAATTATAATCTGGTTGTTTTAAAAGCATAACTCCTGAAGATACCAGTAGAAAACTATCTTCCTTTTCGATCCGTAATGGTCCTCAAAGCCCTTTCATCCTTCAAGGTAAAAATCACTCTCAATTTGACTTTTTTTGAACATCTGATATCGACTTAGATTAGGTTGTCGTTTTCCGCTCTGTTTTGCATCTTTACTTTGCATCTGAGCCTCGTTTGTCCTATTTCCAGCAACTTTAATTTGCTTTTCGAACCAGACAATTAAACCAGACAGCGTTTACTTCACTTGTTGCAGGAACACACTGAGTCTCCTCCTCAGCGGCGTGTGAACGGGCCATTAGATTGTCGCTGTTACCTTGATCAGTGATGCCAGGAATACTTGAGATGTAGTTGTCAGATGAGCTGAAAGCCTGTTTTTACCTGCGGCGAATTGTTAAGAGCGTCGTCAGTTTGTCTGCTGTCTGTATCCATTTTTCCATAAAAACACACACTCAATATTTGATCACTCCTGACGGAAAAGTGACGCCGAGGAGGCATAAACCATGAAGGTGTGATGTTCGCATAATTAATGTCGCTGAGCATGTTAATCAAATGCATTAATCAAAGAGTTTAACGGCGTAAAGGGATGCTGGCGGTTAGCTTATAACAGCAACTATGGGCCTCAGGAGGAGTACAGGCTAGTTACGGTTAATAATAATACATGTTGTTTATTATTAGGAGAATCTTTCTGCAAATGCTAGAGCTGCTAAAAGATCAAATGCTAAAACATTGAGTGGAGTGGATGACCGTCAGGCCTGTTCACAGTTATTATCTGATGAGAGGTTAGTCCGTGCTAAATAGATCCATATTTATTAGAAAGAACCCTATTCAAACACAGGCCAGTGACTCAAACCCACAAACTTTTTTTCGATAAACATTATAAACTCTGCTCCCATGCCTCCAGGCCAGAAGAAAAACATGCAAACACTGATGCTGCTATTAAAACGTTTAAACACTCACTTCCCTTTTGAAAGTGTCCCAAGATTGAATTTAGTGAGTCAGATTTATTTTGGATTGAGAATCATGTGGAATTTGCCAATGACAAAATTAGAAATAAATAACATTGAAAACATTTTCATTAAAGAAAATTCAGCCAACTAGAAATTATTATTACTTTGGCTTTGGAGAAAGTCAGACCCAACAAATTGTACTTGATAAATAAGTTAATCTTGTCTGTCTGTCTCTCGAGTCTGTTAGAGCAGTGGGTCTCAACCGGGTGGTCAGGACCCCCATGGAGGTCACAAAATGATTTCAGGTTGTCCCCAGATGAAAAGTGAAGCAATCATCTTAGACAAGGCTTGACACACTTCAGATGCAGAGATGAATGCAGATTCCCATTTGCTGCTCTACCAAATGACTGTATCTAGGCGTACATCCTGAATATAGCGGTTGGAATTTTGTAATTTAATTGACAGCATTGTGGTGTAACTTTTAAGTGCATATGACGTTTTCATATTTGTTTAATTATTACTTTGCTTGGTTAGATAATCCATGTGAATATTTATCAAAGTTTTTTTGATTTTGTTTTTTAGTATTCTATGTCATCAATACATAAAATGAAATCCAGAAAGGCAGGTGGAATTCACAAGCAAGAAACACATATTTATGACCGTTTAACTATAAAGATGTCTATTTGTATCTGTTAAATTAAAATTATTGTGCAAGTTTTTACAGAATAATAAGTAACAGTTGAGAAATGCTGTCCACGCTCAACCAGGAAGTAAAATGGAAAGCAGCCTTTAAATCCTGGCTCAGCTGTTTCCTTTATTTATATTTCACAACAATGCTCAGATGTTTCCACAGTCTCAAAGGTGCCGCTGTATTCTGCTTCATCATATCTATCCGTCCGTTCACCATATGCACGATAAACTGTAACATCTGAAAAATTCCCAAAACAGAAAATTTGTCAGATTTATTGAGCCGTTATCCCAGTGTGTGCCAAAACCCTAATCCATTGACCATATGGTTGTGATCTGTGTTTACTACAGCAACACAAGAAAAGAGGAAACATATTTTGGAAATGAATGGTGATTATTGAAA
This sequence comes from Chaenogobius annularis, assembly GCA_015082035.1. Taxonomy (NCBI): domain Eukaryota; kingdom Metazoa; phylum Chordata; class Actinopteri; order Gobiiformes; family Gobiidae; genus Chaenogobius; species Chaenogobius annularis. Next base: position 1,007,663 of record BJKM01000152.1, read on the forward strand.
AACGTGTGTAAAAAGACTGTAATTAACCAAGAAGTGTTAAAGAAGACATTTGCTGGAGAAAGATACAAGATTACTCAAACATACATGAATCAATCGAAATATCAAGAGTAAGACAAGTTTGAGGGACCGCCATTATAACACGGCTACATTCTTGTGATTGCCAGTTTCTGCAGTGGTTCGAGCTGGTTCTATAGTTAGCCTCAATGTGCTTGTGCTATCAGGGCACTTTGACAGGGTTACGCAGCTGTACCAGGTTAATTGCATGTGACAGGTGCGACCACGTTCTAAATGTAGAAACTCTCCCTGGACTTGACGTTTCCCGATGAACACATTTGATCTCATTATTTTCCGAGGCAGTTGCCAAAGTAAGTGCGTTAAACACTTAGAGCGCGACCTCGCTGTCTCCTCAGCCGCTCAAGACATATTAAATCATGTGTGTGTGTGTGAAATTGCGCATGTTTCATAATGACGCATGTTTGTGTCTGAAGAAGAGTGATGAAAGGACTCTTAGCTTGGCACCAACTGAGCAGAAGTGCTTTTAAATGTGCTTTCCACATTTATACTGTATACTGTATGTGTATGTATAATAAGTGCTGGCTTTAATGAGGTAAGTGACTTAAAGAGAGGTTCCTTATAATACTTGTTATTTGTTTATAAGGACCTACAATGCATTTACTTGCATTTATCACTTGAATTTTGAATGGAGTGAAATAATCAGTTCATTAACACTCTTACAAACATTTATTACATGGTTTATTTATGCACACATGTTTTTGGTTAATTACTTATTAACATTTCGAAGTAATTGTCTACGTATAAACAAATAACTAGTGCTTATTAACATCTTAAATAAATAAATAGTTTACAAAGAAACCTTATTTTTATTCATGTATTAACCTTTATTAAACCAGGTTAAAACCCACTGAGAACTGAAAACTACATACATTTACACAAAATTCCTCTGAAGAGACATTTAAGAAAGATTAATACAGAACTACATTTAAAAGTACAGACATTTTGGGGTGGATTTTTGCTCTAAAATAGAGTGAAAACCCCTCAGGGAAACCAGCTCGCACAACCTCAGTTCAGATAGAAGATTTAATTAGACAATGGTAAATAAGAAACAGCAGGAATATAAAAATTATGACCCTCGCACTAGCACTGCAACTAACAATTATTTTAGAAATTGATTAGTGAGCGATTAATTTTCAATTAGTCGACAAGTCAAATTATTTATTTCATTAAATACATTAACAATCAAATATAGGTTGAAACATGGGGACTGAAGGCTTCTAGATGGATAATACAATAAAGCGTATTATTGATAAAAAATCTCAAATTGTTTATTGTTTTTGACATTATGAATTAACTGTGCCACTGTCTTCGTTATAGAAGGTCGACTTGAGCTTGGTTTGGCAGGAGCAGCTGAGGATGAGCTTAGTGTGTTTGTTGGTTTGTTGCTCTATCACACACCCCTTATAGCAATGGACTTTGATCTGACTAAAATTAATATCTGTTCTTCACACCTCAAAACACCACAGAATCTGCTAAAACACTCCAGGCTCCACTCTAAAATTATCTTTGACCATTTCGATTGCTGTAAATACTCACCCAAAAAGCTAGAAAGAAAATCATTATTTATTAAAGCACTTTTAACAACTTTTTAACACCTGCCTTAAGCTTCTGCTCTGTTGAAGGAGAGAAAAGGCTCTTCTATCTGCCATAAAGTAGTAAATCCCTCATCAGGATGGCTTAATTTAGCGGTGATGTGCTCCAAGTGAACATATACGCAGTGTTCATTACTCCAGATGCCCCGGCAGCACAGAGGTGGCCCACTCCTCATGATTGGATGATTTCCTGGCGGTGACTCTGAGCCCACGAGGCAAATCGATACGGCACACACACTCAGGCAGCGTACAATCGATGCATATTAGTTACCATTCCGTGGATTTCAGTGGAGAGCAAAGCCACCAGTCCAGCTCCTTCCAACGAAACTTTCCCCCTCATCAAAATCTGAAACTGTTTTGGAGAGATTTGAATTTAAACTTTGGAAAATGGAATCCAAACAGCCAAAATGTACATGGGAGCTTTGGCCAAACCTCACACTATTATACTAGTCCTGGTCAAATCACAATTTCAATATTTCTCATCATATTGCTCTGTAGAGGTGTGCAATATATCTAAATTTAGTATTGTAAATGTTGTTTTAAAGGTATGCAGAATTTGAATATTGAGTTTATCATATATCGTTTTTTAAAAATCCACAAAAAGAGCTGATTAAAAATAAAAATGAAAAAAGTGTTGTTGTAAACTTTCAAATAAAAGTATACTGTGATATTTTGTCTGACTATCCTTATCGGGATACTCCAAAAAGAATATCGGGATATTCATTTTTGTCAACATCGCCCATCTCTATTGCTCAGCCATTTATTTCAAATTCAAGCACCTTTGTCAAGTTGCTTCTGTACGAGCCCAGCTTCAGGAGGGAAGTCTCTAAACGACTTCATATCACTCAGCTTTTTATATAAATTGTTCTCACTGGAGTTTATTTAAAACAATCATAATTGTAAAGACTTTTAAAGGCGACAAAACAACATGTACTGTAAGAGATTTGAACCATGTTGTAATTGTTTTCCCTTCTCATTTACTTGAAGCTGTATTTAGCTTGATTCATTCATGTTTGAGTAATCTCTACTCTCCAGAAGTCAAGACGCAATTGCACCAAATATCCGCCCACTGCTTTCTAATGACTTACTTCCACCTTTTCTCATTTCCAAACCTCTCTGAAAATGATATCAAACCACTTTTGAGATATCGAGCTTACATTAGAACAAAACAGTAATCCTAATTAAAGCCACTGAAATATGCAGTAATGAGGCTGAGAGCTTTTCAGTGTTGGGTTGCGTTACTTTTTAATGTAACTCGTTAAATTACCTCGTTACTAGGCTGATTCAAGTTACCGCACTACTTTGTTGCAATGCCTGACTCATTGGGGTCAGGGACGAACGCAATCATGATTTGAGAAAGTAACCAGATTAAAACAAAAAGCAATCCGAGCACTCTTAACGTGTTACCCACAACACTTGATCTTTTAATAAACATTTACTTTTGTAACCTTTTTGACCACGGCTCTAACCTCTGCACACATGTACTGACACTGATCTTTGCACTGCCTGAGCGGAACGACCACGCTGCTCTGAAAAGCCATGAGTGTTCTATAGAAAATGTTGTGTGATCACCTCCACTCTCTGTTTAAGTGTGCGTCCCATCTCATTCGCCCGTTTCCATCGCATCTTTCCCCTTCCTCTCACCTCTGCTGCTCGGTGCAGGAGTATTACAGAAGCAAATTGGGGCCAATAGACACTCCACGACCCCGGGCTTACCAAACAGAACCGGGTCAAACACGAAGCCACAGATGGGATCAAACTGGGAGATGAGAAGAAAGAGAAAGATTTAGGAAGAAAGGACGAGAAGCCGGGATGGACGGAGAAAAGCAGAAAGAGACAGAGAAAGAGAGCGAAGAGGGAGAGAAAGTGACAAGCTCAAATTAAATTCCCATCATGTCAGAGTAGAACAGAATTCAATAGTGTTTATTGGCAGCCCCTCGCCTCAGGGAAATTACATTCTGAAGCAGAGCATGAATGCACACACATACACAGCCGCGGCCATGTACACAGACCTAAACCTGTGTGTGGTAAACTGAAGGGAAAAGCTGCTGCAGACAAGCACTTCACCATGTGCTACTTATTTAGAGGTGGAAAGAGTAAAAGTACGGTTACATGGCTAAACATGACGCGTACCGCTGCAAAATGGGTTCTTACGGGAAAGTATCAAGTAAGAATTGAAAATAATACTCACAGTACTAATTACATTTTAATACAATGTAATGCATTATAGATCAGTCCTTTGTGCAAAACGCATTAATTAAACAATCAAAAGTCTAATTAAGTTGTTTTAAACAGTCAGTCTGCATATTCTCTGAGTTCTGACCAATCAAAGCAGGCGATGCAGTGCTTGTAGGTTTAGAAAGGAGTAGATTAGAGGTCATTAATGCTACATTTTCATATTGAGTACATTGTTTATAGTTAAAAAAAAGGAGTTGATTTAAAATAACATAAAAACTGAAAAAAAGTCTTGTTGTAAACTTTCAAATAAAAAGGTATAAAATCTGCACTTTTGTGATTCATTTTACAGGCATTTCACAGTTGAATAATTAAACCTCAACTAATACGTTCAATCAATCAAGACATTCATTGATGTCGATATCGCGCCCTCCTAGAGCAGATAGGACTGGGACGACGGAGAATTGTGTTGTACTCTGTTCCTTCTATGTTTTAAATATAGCTATTACATGGCTAGAATCACACTCCATTAAGTACAATTACAGGTTTAAAAATCGACACTAAAAAGAACACAAATAAAATCAACTCGATACAGTAACACATTATGACCGCCAGTCTAATACGCAGCCTCTACAAACTGTGCAGTGCGATGCATGTATTGCTTTAAAAATATGAAGGACTGCAACCGCGACCAATATAACTTTTAATCTCAGACACAAGAGAGCTTTTGATCTGAAATAACTGTCATAATTAAGTCTCTTGTCAAATTATCTGAAATCAATAGTTATTTTCCTGCCTCTGTGAAATTAACAAATGAGCCATTCTTTTCTTCATGTGGATAATCATTCTACAATGACAGAGCACTTTAGTAAATACACCCTTGTCAAGTAAATACTTCATCAACTACCAAATGCTTAACAGAAAGATGTGATAAATATTTAAAGGTGCACTACGTCACTTTATTGTCTGTGAAGGGCCCGCCATCTGCTTGTATACAAACTTAATTGCATTGCCTGGAATGTTCCACAGTTTTGCATTAATGTATAAATTATGTATTCAGTTAATTACAGGTGTTTTTATTGCACATTATAAAAAAAACATAACATGCAAAAGTAAGAATTCTTACTGCGAGGTGCTTTTCTCCATGGAGATATAACGTTTATTTATTTATTTGATATGGATATCGCAATTACATTGGACGAACCAGATGCATTGTTTCGAGTGTTAGAGCAAAAATGTTTCAATATCTGTCCATAGGAGGCTTTTGACACAGTTCAACACAAAATACATTGCAATGTCACTGTGTTTTGGTATTTTCGAAATGGTTGATCTTGGATTTGACAGTTAACTTGTGAAAATGCCTTGTTGATGCCAGAGATCAGAGGAAAGGTCAGACTTGTAAAGAGTAAAAAACAACAGTATTTAATACAAACACTAAACACATGGAGCTGCCATTTTATTAGGCACAGAGAATTCCTAATAAAGCAATGATAACTTGTATAGCGGTTTCTTATCTTCACTTGTGCACAAAGCCATGCATTTAAGCTGCGGTATTTGTCTCGTAGCCACAATTGTCACTTTCAAGTCGTTCCATTTGCATCCTATTATTACAATTATGTATTAAATGCATCCCTGGGCGCAAGTTGCCGTGGGGATAGTGCGACGGCTCCTTTTGTCCGACCTCTGGCAGCACTGCTTTAATGGGAAGCTGTTTAATAGTTCTGTGCGGCGCTCCCATGTCGAGGCTATTACAGCTGATGTGCCCGAATTCAGATTGGTTCTAAATGGCTAACAATGTGCCATTCCTGCCCCATCCCGGCCCTTTATGTCTTTGTCTGTTTAGATCTCAATTCTAGGTTTTCCCTCTGCAGCTACCCATCCAAAGCCTGCTCACTTGTTTCCCTTCATGTGGTTGCTTTTTTCAGGAGCGCATGGAGAGAGCCTTGGGTTGCTCAGTGGAGGATCTGAAGGCGCTGTTCTACTGTGAGCTGTGCGACAAGCAGTACCTGAGACACCAAGAGTTTGACAACCACATCAACTCCTACGACCACGCGCACAAGCAGGTAATGCCATGACAACGGCACCCAAATAGATACAGGCAGATTTGATTGTGTTGCTAGTATCAAGCAGATTTACATTTTCATCTAAGTGTGCCCGGTGGGTGATGTGACTCCCAGCGGGTGACAGTGGGAATGTGACAACTGCCATCGTCGGTTAGAAGTGACAGCTGGAGGGGCCAGACACAGCAGCGCTCATAATTACACAAGGCTCAGAACAGCAGCTACTAAACAAGAACATGTAATTTATAAAAGACTATTATGAAGCCTTGGGTTTCTCTGCATCTATTTTGAGCCTTAGAAAACAGAATAGAGACAGTGACATTGGGCGTGTTGGCCGTGTATCAGTATAGACTAATGTAATGCTGTGTGCCACTGCCACTGCCACAGTGTAATCAGCCTGACATGGGCCACATCAAAGCTCCACAGCATCAAAGTCAGTGTTCAACTTTAAATCCTGTCATTTACACATGAACCAGAACCACATCACTCAAATGGGGTAAACAAGTGTGAAAGGCGTTTCATTTAATGTGTGTAATAAACACTAATAAACGTCAGTGTTTCGGCCTCAAAGAGATACAAAGCAGTACGGTTAGAATATGAATGAAGTTGAGTCTGAACCTCAGCTGTGAGGGTTTCTAAAGGACCTGCTCTCCACCACATCCAAAAGTCAAATATAAATCTATGTGTTGTACAATGCTTTGTATGAAAGCCTTATATAAATACAAATTACCGTATCATTCGAATCTGTTAATATCTGAAGAATCAATGACAATGCTCAGAGAGAGAGGCCATAGGATATGAGCCATTGCTCACAGAGCTTTGTATGAATCTTGTGTGGGTGATGAGGCTGTGCACCATTAAGAGTGGCCCAGAGCAGGTTTGTTCTCTTTTCCACTCTGGTCGAGCTGAACTCCTGCAGCAGTGCTCTGTCAGAGCAGAACCTCCTCACACAAACACAAACAGACTATACGCACACAAGCCTGGCATGAAGGCAGCCAAGCAGCTCCCACTTCTGAACGCCCACACTGGGCAATATGAAATAAACATTGAATAAGACTGTTCCTTCACTGTCATTGTTCTTTGAAAATGAATTGAAGCAACTTCAGGCCAATGGCAATGCTTTGTTTTAGCCGGCGGCAGGAACATGAAACGAGCTGCGTGAGGCTGTGAGCTGACAGTAGCCAGTGGCTCAGTACCATCACACTCCTGTACACACACACTTGGTACACACATACTTGTACACAGGGTACGCGGCTGTGGGCTTACGTCCACACTGAGCAGACATAGATGAAACTGTAGCTGCAGACAGCTCCCCTGCAGGAGTATTGGCTTTGGAGAATGGAAGCTGATTGCGTTTCCTCTGTCTCCATTGCTTGTAATCGATTCAAGGATAAACATGTCTGAATGCACTGCTTTATCAGCATTTACCACTGATTACAGAAATGACTCATTACATCAGAACTACACTGTCTTTAAATAAAAGAGCAATCAAAGTCTATTAGCATTAGCCTGTATTTAGCATCCCTACTTCATGTGTTATTCCTCAGTTCTGCTGGGTACGTCCCCACTGTTGCCTCATTCTGCAGTCCTTAACACATCTAAAGGAATATTGATCGGCCTTTGACAGACGGATTGAGCTTCACAGCGCTGAGCTTGAGTGGCATGTGAGAAAGGAGGGTAATATCACATCCCACTGTTAGGACATAGCCTGCAGTTTGAAACCTTAAAGCCACGTAAACCTGCGTGAGCAGAGGGGAAATGTTTTGTTTGCTACATTTTGTTTGGCTCTAAATATAGCCACAGGTTTAGCTGCAGTGGGACTTGTTTTTAAAAGAGAACAATAAGCTGGCGGAGTGCAAATGCAGGAGGTGGTGAAGAATCCATCTTAATATATTCCATCTCTTACGAGTCTCTCTTTCTCTGTAATGTGGACGGCCACAGCAGCACTTTTTCAGCCTGTTGGCTGCGCCCGCAGTAATTCATTATGAATCGCTCTCTGCGTGAGCGTGATTAATATTTCTGTAGAATGAGTTTGGCATCAAAGTACCTACACTATCAAATGCTAACACATACATACTGTAGATTCTAGCAAAGGGTCAGAATCTAAAGGGTATAAATGGAGAATCTAGAAAAAGAAACTTTGATCTGATCTTTACGAAGACATTTCTGTCCTAAACGCTGTAATACACACTGATGCAAGAGCACAGTGTCTTTATAGGCAAAGATACTTTTTTTTCTTTCGGAATTTTGTAATTTTGTAATTTTGTATTATACTTTGACAGCAACATCTTATTCAGAAAACAGTTTCCAGACACTCATTTGAACATTCTCTTCTGCTTCATGTAAAATTCTGAGATGCATAACATTAAGAAGTTCTTAAATAGCTTTTATTCACAATCCACAGATCAAGCATAACATTATGACCATTGACAGGAGACGTGGCACAGATCATTTCTTCATTATTGCATCATTCAGTAGTTGGGAGGCTCTATATCAGAACATTTGTCTGATCTTTAGTGTAGACGTTTTAGTGCATGTTGGTCTAGCGCTTTTTGTCAAGTTTAAAAAGCGGTAAAAATGCATACAAACATCATTATTATTGCTCCTTATTATGGTCACTTTTATCACGCGTTAAGTAAATTGGGCCTGAAGACTGTCTTGCGCTGTACTGTCTAACTGCTACTATAGGCTTTAGATTATATTTCAGCTGCAGCACCAATACTTTGCAGATAGAATGCCATTCACAATGCCTGTCTGTTGTCAATGGGATGTTTGGCTCGATGCTGTAACATAAATAGACAGGCGCTTGTGTAAGAACCAGCAGAGATTAACCTGAAAAACTGTCAACTCCTGCTCCTGATCTGTGAGTGAACACGAGCGGGTCTATAAATAAATGTGATGTATGAAAGGCTAATCTGATGAGTGCTGCGGTGCTAGGATAACACTCAATCTATAGTGTAATCCCACAACAGAAAAGATAAACAACATTCCCCGTATATAGGCTACGCACACCGCTCTGATCAAGGGCAAGCTCATCAAACGATACTGAGTGAAAGGAAAGGAATAAAAGGATCATTATAACATATGAACAACAACAACAACATTAAGAAACTAATCAATTGCAATGAAACATTTAGTTAGAACTCAAATAGAATAGAAGTCAACATCCAAGAATGTAATGTAAATGTATTTATCAGATTCAGTAAAGGCTTTACTGCCCTGGTCAGTGAACAAAACTCACAAACTAGGAATGTGCTACAGCAACACGTGATATAAAACAATTAATAATAATAGTAAAATATAAACTATGATGAAATAAAATGCACAAAATAGAATCAAAATAGACTTTGACTGAATTTAAATATACAGTTTGGACAGACAAAACTCGCAGTGCAAATAGATTGTTGGAGTGAGTTATTTAAAGTGACAGGTGTCAGCAGAGGAGGAGAAACTGTTATTGTAGCGAGAGGTTTACGGCCAAATATTAAAATGCTATAAGCACCATGACTATACAATCAATACTACCACAACTATTTATAGGGAAGTGATAGTAGTGGCCCTGGCTACTGTTACTTCTCCCAGTATTGAGTGAAAGCAATACAAACTCCTTCAGAACTGAGCTCAAGGGCGATCTGTGTATGGAGCGTTATCGAGTGGTAGCGGTGGAAAAAACAGGGGATCATATTCAACCTGTAGAGTTTTTAGATTAGGTTCTAGTAAACAATCACTGGTAATAAGATTCTTAATGACCAGTCTAAAAACACTGTCCAAGGACTATTTAATGCCGTTTAACAAAAGATCGAACAGAGTATTTGCAGCAATAACAATTATGACTAAACATTTCCTCTTAATAGCACAATCTATTTATGAGTAAAGAAGATGTCATGATGTTGCCAAAGCAGTTCTGAACAAAATATTATATCATTTGAAGGATGAAAAGTACTGAAAATGGTGCTGCCCGGTGGTTGAGTGGTTAAGGCACAGCACACGTATGCCAGGCTCCAAGTGCAGCCGTGTCGTGAGTTTGATTCCGGACTCCGACATTTACAGCATGCCCTCCCTTCTCTCTCATCCCCCATTTCCCACTGTACTTTCCTGTCTAGAAAGCCTGCAGGCGACAAAAAAAAAATAAAAGTACATTTATAAACAGAAAGCAGAAAAAATTAGGACCGTTGCCGCGTTCGTCAAGGGGCAAACAAATAAATGAATAGTGAGGAGGTCCAATTTTGAGCCCATAAGACCCTGGGGCCCGGACCCCCTATGTCTACTCTTCTGACTGTTGCTAATAGGAGGAGAAGCTGCCTTTTGAATGGTAAAAAGTCCTCAAACATGCGCCTACAACAGGAAACTGAAACCCATACTACTACTACTACGTCTAATTGAACAACTTACAGCGTTTATACTCGTCTGGAAACTACAGAATGCAATCCCTCTGAATCGATATCAGTCTAGTCACTGTTTCATCTCCGCGAGTTTAGGTGGATCAGCCAATCAGCGACAAACACCGCCTGTCTGTATCAAAACGATGTCTGCTTGAAGGTAAAAAACAAACAATACAGGAAACTAATCTCAGGGGACTCAAACACATTGTGGATTTCTGCAGAATTAATGAGAGAAGCACAAGACTGTGAGAGTTTGATTTTGTTCTAAATGATAGCTGACAAATGAGCGCCTCGGTTTTACATGCGTCACTGAAATAAACAGATCTGATTGCACGGTACCGTTTGAGTTTGACTCGAGGTGTGACGCAGGGAGTGGTGACCAGACTCACCCTTCGTAAAGAATTTAAAAAGTGTATATTTCGGCTCTCAGGCAACCAATTCTGTGGCCCTAAAACCCTGGGGCCCTGGGACAGACTTTGTCCCCCCCTGTCTACTCCCTGGACCGCAGCAGTGTCAATTGACAATTACCAATTAATAATTAAAAACATTCTTTAGGCTTTTGAGCGGTAAAAAGTCCTCAAAATTGCACCAATAATGGAAAATTGAGACCCACGCTTGAGACCCAACAACTAATGCTGCTATAAATTATAATGATACAGAATCAATCCTTTTTTTATTACCAGAAGTATTACCACATCTAATTAACATTGTAAATGATCGCTTACTTTAGATTCCTCCACGATACTTTCAAGTGGAAGTTAAAAGTTAATCAGACAGGTGATATTGAGTGAAAGCTTTGCAAACTGCTTCTTGAGTCTTGGCTTTTACTTACTACTCAGCTTTTAGGCAAAACAACCCACTACCAGCTGCCTGCCAAACAAAGGTAATACAGCAGATTAAGTGTGTCAGAACCTGGAAGAGGCATGAATCATTGTGTTCCTGAGAGGACTGGCACGCCTAAAACTACACTACGCTGCACATAGTTTTACAAAATTACACACTCCCACTGAAAATAGACCAGCCTGGATATAGTCCTGGAGTAGACCACCTGCTTGAGCAAAATAACACTTTTTAATATTAAAATATGTGTATCTTAAAAGTTGTTTTGTGTGTATCTTTAATTGAGCAAGAGTGGTTCAATAGCAGTAGCAGTTGTATACAGTAGAGGACTTATTACCAGTTCCCAGTATTAGATGCACAAATAGTATTGCATAGCTATTAGATGTGGTATTTTCTATGAGAAACATTGTAATTGTGGCTCGTGTTGATGGCAGCATTTTATTCAATACATATTAATTGTGGGTAGTTGTAATGTAGATACAGGAGCTGCAGTAATAAACTAGTGTGCCAAGAAATTATTCAAGTAAGCAGCAAAAAGTGGAAGGACAAAATGTACAAAATGTGGTATTTTCAAATGATAGACACAAGAAAGAGTGGTGCAAGAAAAAATAATACAATGAATAAATGTCAACACAAGGCTTATGTTACTCACAGGCTCACAGCAAAAGTACTGTCAACTTTTACTGAAGTAAGAAATTGTCAACTATCTCATATGGGCAGAGGTGTGTAGTACTCATAATATTTTTTATTTTACTTTTTGGTGTATAAAATGTGGTTCCTCTTCCCATTGTAAGTAAGTAAGTCTACAAGTGACAAAAGCTCTATGTTGACAATATTAAATACCGTATACTGTAAACATCCAGATGTGATTTTGTTTTTTATCATTTGTGGTCTATTTGCTTAAAATATAACATTTTAGTGATAATAAGTAATATTTTTTGAAGTAACAGTACTCTTATTTGAGTAACCCTAACCCACCTCAGCACTGGAAGAAAATGACTCCTTCAAGTACAATTTGTTAAATGCACTTGAGTAAATGAAATGGAATTCTACCCACCTCTCAGTATTAGTAGATGTTTCAGAAACAGTCTCATCATTTGATGATTAAACATACTTAAAAATAAAAGTATATTATATACATACATACATACATACATACATACATACATACATACATACATACATACATACATACATACATACATACATACATACATACATACATACATACATACATACATACATACATACATACATACATACATACATACATACATACATACATACTATATATATATATATATATATTATATCTTTTATTTTTAATTTTTTTAAGGGTGCAGTGATCAGTTCAGTTTACACTATTTATCAACAAGTCAGTTTCACATTGTTACACTTTGGCGTACTTCTAGTATTTCACCTCTGATCATGACAAACATTTCCATTTTGCTCACAGTTGCAACAACAACTCCAGCAGCATTCACAAGACTCACACCAGTCAAAGCAGAGTTGGGATCATTATAATTAAATAGCTCTTGTCAGTCATCTTCACTATCTGTAATCTACCATTGAACATTTGGCTACTGTTTGCTCTCCTGCTGCGCACCAGAGAAAGGCCCTTTCTTCTGTTCTCAATGGAGTTAATTGGACATGAGCTTTGAAGGGGAACATCTGCAGAATAAGTGATGCATGCCGTATGAAAAGCAGCTGCCTGTGGAGAGTCTTATGAAACCTGACACATCTTCCATACTTTGGCCTATGCACTTCAACAATACTATAGATTCTCACGTAACATCACAACATTGAAGTAGAGTCATTGAACAGGTGAATTTGCTGTTAAAGTGACAAATGCTGATGTGTCAATGTCTGTAATGGCAGAACCTATCCATTTCAAACATAAACATAAAAGAATATTCAACATATTTTCTCAGGCAAATATTTTTCACCAAAGTGGCCAAAAAGTGGCAATATTTTTTGATAATGCGGCCATCATTTGATGATTAAACATAAATATGAATGCAACTTTTATTTTTATTTTGCAATGATTGCACATATATAAAAGGGTGTGTTGAACTTGCACATCACTTATCTGGACTCTGGGGGCCAATCCATGTGAGAAAATGATGATTCCTAATGTGAGTCAGATGAATCCTGGTTTATCATCTTGGAATATGCCGTGTTATCAGGAAAGACCCTGGCATATTCCACCAGCCCTGACGGAATAACCTGGTCATTCAGTTGTTCTGATCTCATTCTCTAGGTACATAGTGTCGCTGAACCTGACCAACTGCAGCAACCCCAAAGCCAGGTGGCAACTTTTTTTTCCCTCTCTTAAATTTTGTTATAATCACATGCACGCAGCTTGGACTTTATTGATCCACAAGGGAAATTAGACTACTTGGACACTTGCTCATTAATAAAACAAGTGTTACGACCCATGGCTCAGCGGGTCACAGCATTCAGGATGGACATTAACAAAAAAGAACATGTGCCAAAGAGTACGACTCACCGGGTCTGGTCCGGCGTACAGGAGAGAGGCCATTGAGACATCTGCTTCTATACAGCCAGGGGCCCTCGGCCCAGGTGCCCCTGATTGCCAAGCCCGCCCCAACTAGGATGGCCACGAGCCTTCACATAAGTCAATAACTAAGATAGTAGTAATTAAATTATATATTAATATACTTCAGCTGCAGATTTAGTATTATATAGGTACACCTTCCCCTTAATTAAATAGCATTTGTAATGATGTGTAAGCATGTCTAATTACTTGGTACAGTAGCTCATCTGCTTTAAGGCTTAAACCAATCGGGCGTTTCTCCTTTAAGCTCCGGCATTAGACGCCGTTGCCCACAGAAGTGCAACTCTCCTCATTTTTATAACATTCTCTGTGAACCTTAAATATAGTTGTGCTTGAATATTGTAGATCAGCATTTTCTACAATACTTAGGTTAGACCATTTGGCACCAACAACTGCATCCCATTCAGTCACATTTTAGAGCTGGATTTTAGGAAAAGCTCTTAAGGTGCATCATCATAAAAACAAAGAAAGAAAAAATTTAAAATTGAAAATGGAAGTGCCTTAAGTGCATTGACCACTGCCAAGGTACTGCTTTTATCTGGCAATGGTGAGTGCCAACCATTGATTTACTATGTGTGCAAATTTAGTCCATATTTCAAAGAACTGATTTACCAACTCCAAAACTTTCATAATTTTGTCATCTTTTTTAATTCAGTTTTCTAAAAACTTTTTCACTGTAACATATGGTTTTCATCATAACTGAACTGGCACTTTGTTCTAATGTGATTTACTGATGTATTTTGTTTTTGTCCTGGCTAATTTAAGTCAACTCTGTCAGTGAGGAGTAAAATAATGAGAATGAATTAAATATAATTTGTTTTTTTTGTCTTTACAGAGACTGAAGGAGCTGAAGCACAGGGAGTTTGCCCGAAATGTAGCGTCCAAATCGTGGAAGGACCAGCGCAAACAGGAACGGGCTTTGAGGAGGCTGCACCAACTCGCCCAACTACAGCTCCAGACTGAGAGGTAGGAGAGAGGAAAGAGAGAGGGAGAGGGAGAAGGAGAAAGACACAGACAAAGACAAGAGAGAGAGAGGGAGAGAGAGGACATGGGTCTGGGAGCTCAGAGTCTGTCATGTTCTGTCAACCTCTTCCACATGTGATGAGTCTATTCGCACAAGGGCCACAGGTGAAGCGCATTCAAGATGAAGACACATGAACGTTCCTGTACATTCTTTTCAAGGAGAGCATGTAAAAAAAATATATATATATACATTTTTAGTATTAAAAAAACACTAAATACACCAAACACCAAATGTTTCTTGAAAAGCATCATAACAGTACAAAAGTACTATTTGTTAAAAAAGTACCGTACAGTGGGTAAAAAATTGATGTATTGGATGTAAAGTTTACTCAAGTAGAAAGTACGTCAGGTGCTACTTGCATTATCATTACTAGCGCCATCACTACCCTTACTAATATGGCCACTATAACTGCTAATAAATAAATAATAATGCCTTTGATTAATATAGCACTTTTCGGACAGTATTAATTTACTCTACACCTGGTGGTGAGCTGCTACTGAAGCCACAGCTGCCTTGAGGCAGATTGATGGCAGCAAAACTGCCAATCTGCAGCATAGGACCCTCTGGCCACAGCGCATTCATATACAAGCAGGGGAGTAAAGTGTCTTGGTTAAGGACAGAACTGCAGTTTGCACTTGAGCCACTGCTGCCCCATTACCACCACTACTGTAATGGTGAAATATTTATTCAATTCATTCAAGAAATTATCATATTTTTTAATTAATCCAAATCTGTTGAAGTAGGAGCCAAGTGCGAAAACACTTACGGTAATGCAGTAAATTAAGTATTAAGTATTTAAGTATTTCAGTGAGATGTGAAAGTTGCCTCCAGGTCCACAATCAAAACAACTGAAATAAAAACTTGTCTAGTGATCAAGTTGATTGCACCTATTCCCGAAGCAATCAAGAGTGTTTTATGAGCGTTGGGATGGAGAACAGCACGGCTCGTGTCTCATTGTTTTATACATGTTTACGGCTTCTGTGTTTACGCTAATGACACTGGTTCATTAAAGCTTGTCTGTATGGGTTGTGCTGGCTATATTTACAACCTCTTTTTAAAAACGTGCAAATCACTCCTGTGGTAATTACTGGATTGTCCTTAGACACTTTTTTCTAATCGTCCAATAGAAATGTGTAGATGCTGATCTTCAAATAAACTTAAAAAATAAAAATCACTGTAAAATCTCCTTCAAGAAGCAGCTGTGCTTGTGGCAATGTGAAACAGACAAGTGGGTCCAAAGCACAGCAGGGCTCCATTGGCCTAAGTAAGAACGCACCCCCAGAGTTTGTGCATCTGTGAGCAGCGTTCAAAAGAAGGTCAGAGAACATCGCTTGTGTTTTGAAGATACAGTTTTTAAAAGATTTTGAGGCTATATATTGTACTCCGCAGTCCTTTCAGTACAAAGTTTAGTGTTGATCCATCTCATACTTTCCACTATTATAATCTCCCTGTACAGTTTTTTTGATTCAATAATTGAGTAAAATCTTTAGAAGTTGGGTTGTGTAATTAATCAAACTTTAATTGAAGCTAGATCCAATCATCTCAAATGGTCAATGATAAGCTTGTGTTGTTAGAATCGAGAGATCCACAGCCAAACTTTTGTCAGTGTAAAAGTCTGTCCTGTTTATTTACACGATGAAAGCTATATAATTTAGTAGTTTTTTCTTTCTTCCTTTTGCCCTGTTTAGAAGTATGCATAGTTTATTTTGTATTACTGTTATTACTATTATTCATTAAAGTAATTGCATAATTACGGCTCCACCACCAAGATTCAGCTAAAAATGTACTAAAACATTACACTAGAAAACCTTGAAAAAACATGCATTTGGCCCGTTAACAGACTGTTTTACTCTCCATAAACCTGACTGATATAACATGATGGCGTTGTTACTGATGAACTTTCCACAGATTGGCATAAATAAAACGTTTCTATTTCCATGGAGAAGTTTTAACCTTTGGCTTTAACTTTCTGTCATGAGTGTCGTGTCCACTACCAACAATCGTACATATATTTTTGATAAGAACTGTACCCTTTCTTGCGAGCACCGTTAAGTTACACGAACACCAGTAGCGACCCATATCTGCTGTTTTATGGTGCAGTTTCAATTGGGAAATTGGCCTAAAGCTTTAACTTATCACTAAAACTATTTTGTCCTTTTTGTGCCAACTAACTATACATACAGTATCTTTATACATTTATTACATGGTATTGGCTGTTTTTTTTAGTTTTTATTATATTAGCTTTAGTTGTAATTAAAATACTACTATCTTCAAGTAAAAAGAGAACACTTTTCTACTTGTTTGTAAAAGTTTTAAGCTATAAAAACACATTTATCTTTTGTAGGGTAACGAGACGGAGCCATGGACTGAGGAGTGCTGTGAGGGCCGTGAGTCAAAATCAGGAGAAGTTCATAGATCAACGCAACCACAACCAGGAGGATAAATCTGAAGATCGTACCCACATCTCACAAACCCTTACTGTCCCGACCACGACAACGTCCCAACCACCAAGCTCCAGATCTGAGGAGATTTCACTTCCACTGCAGTCTCCAGTTTTAGCAGCACAATCCCCCCAAAACCATAGCCCTGAACTCTGCATTGACCCCTTCTCGCCGCTGCCTCTACCAATGGGGAGGAGGCGGGTCGGCGGCAGGCTCGGAGTGTCTTTCTGCTTCTCTCGCAGGGGCCCCAAACTGGAACCTTCCGCCTCTGTGTTCTCCGACCTGGAGGAGGACGAGATGTACAAGAAACGGGAGCAGATGCGAGAGAGGATAAGGCGCATCTTAAGAGACATAGACAGAGAAATTGGGACAGAGCAAGAGCAAAATTCTGACAGTGTCGGACTGAGCAGCATGGGGCCCGTCCCCAGAGAGTCCGCCTCGGAAGACAGTGAAATTGAAAAAAAGAGATTTGGGGAAAGAACACGCTGCCATTTCTATGGAAGCACAAGATAATCAGAGCAATGATTCACTGTTCTTGTCGGGATGTGGCAAGGGGCTGGAGGAGGCGTATACAGCGCCACAATGTACAGCAAAAAACAAATCAGACGGAGAGGAGAGTCGGTCTATTTGCGTATTAGGAAAGGATGGGACGACCCAGCTGAGATGGCCGACAAGTTCATTAAAGTTTACAAAGTCTGCGCCACACATCTCCTACAGCAGCAATTTACGTGATCACGAGCAAGGGAAACAAGAAGATCAAGATGAGTTATTGTATGTGTCAGGTATTTCTGTTCCAAACCAGATGAGAGTGGTGCAGGGACAAAATGCGGAGGCATTGAAATCTCTGCATATTGATGGGAAGACACAAGAGCACCTGTTTCTCAAAAACAAAATCCCTACATCGATCGGAGAATGGACAAAAAAACAAACCATTGGAAATGACACTGTGCAAATGTCCCATTCATTCTTTAAGCTTGACAGTTTTAACTCAAACACCCAGACATGTAAGGGGGGCAGATTAGAGGTTGCGACGGAGAAAGCTATCACATCCCTGAGTTGTAAATTAGAGAGTGTCACCCAAAAGATGTGCACGAGCCCGACCAGGTGTGATGGCAATAGTGAGAGAATATGCGGCAGTGCTATGGAGATGAATGTAGGTGTATCAAAAGTGTCATGTAAAAAGAGGACTTGCGCTATTAAGAAACACAGGACGGCTAAGCGTAGCCGGAGAAGGAGGGAGAAGATTTCGAAAAAGCAGCAAATGTGCAAAGTGAAGAGTGTAGTGGTGTCGTCGTGTAAAGAGGGGCGGGAGGGAGAGTGGGGGGACAGACAGACTGGGGGAAGCAGATGTCCCCGGAGCAGCAGTGAGAGAACGCCTGGATGTGTCTCTGTTAGGAGCAGGAGGCCTCACAGGAGCTCAGAGCATCAGCGCCGCCATCACAGACAGGAGGGGCACAGACACGCTGCTCCCTGGCGCTCTCACTGCTGCGCCGCACGCTCCCTCTCTCCAGGATCTGACTCCAAGTTGTTTTGGGAAAGAGGTCACCATAGCAACCCCAGGAGTTTCATTGACTGCTGTTACCCTGACAACAGCAGCGGTAACAGCCCGGCAAGAAAGCGAAAACTCCTCCACAGGGACAGAAAATCCATTCATAGTAAAAGAAAGAACTTGAGGCTTTGTGAGGAGGTGAGGGGACGGAAATTAGGAGAGGGTTGTGACAGGGCTTTTGTGTGTGACGCAGAGCAGTGGGAGTGGAGGAGTGGAGCAGGTCCTGGGGGCGCTGCACAGATCAGTACAGCAGAGGAGAAGTTTGAAGACTGGCATCATCCACTCAGGGCCAGTGTTAGTCCGAGCGCCAGGGGGTGCAGAGGGGGCAGCACAGAGGGCGACTGGGACAGATGGACCTGTGGCAGCACAGACAGCTGGGAGGACCCTGGCACATCCAGGTCTGACTCCAGGAGAGACAGCCCAGGAAATACACGCTTTTGTGGAAACAGACCCTCCAGTACTCAACACGTCTCCAGCCCTGAGTGGTGGAGCAGACAGGCCCACAGCCCCCCCAGTGTGAGCCGGGTGAGCCCACGCTCCTGCAGCCCCTGCAGCACCACTCTGTCGGAGCTGAGCTGGGAGTGGAGCAACTGCTCAGGGATCTCTGTGGACAAGTTGACAGATAGCTCCAGTAAGAGGCTCACTCCAGCCTCAGTAAAAGCTTCTCAAGAGACACAGAGCATAAGCAGCCCCACTTCCACCACATCCAGCCTTACCTCGGGCTCCTGTCCCAGTTCCTCCCCCCAAAGACCGCCGCTGACTGTTCATAATGTAAGCACACCTCTGTGTGAACTAAGCGAGACCCGCTCTCATGGGGGCACCCCCCCAGACACAGACTGTAACTCCAATACTATCCTTCCAGGACTTTGTACCACTCAGAATTTGTCCCAAAAAACTGCTAAAACATTGAATCTCCCTCTGATAGGAAAACGCCCTGCTATCCAAAGAAAAGCCAGACTAAAGAGGTGTCTTGCAGATCGGAGTAAAGAAGCTGATGAGATGGAAGAGGAAACTAAGGTCATGGAAATGGAAACAGGAGTAGAGGTCAACAATCAGGACATAGGTCATGGGCTTAGCACAAGCAGCGGTTTGTATCTCAGGGCCCATGACATGCAGAGTGCTGTAGAGGCAGCTCCACCTGTCAGCTTCAGCGCTGACGAGATGGACAAGTACAGACTGTTACAGGAGCAGGCCCGAGAACACATGCAGAAGGTGCTGGAGCTCAGCCAGGACACAGCAGAGAAAACGCCCGACACAAAGTACTCTGAGTGTGGGCGCACTCAAGAGAGAGGAGCAGGGGAGGAGCAGTACACAGCTGTACATAGTGTTCCTCAGCCTCCTGCTCTACAGCACACACTACAGATACCTCTGCCCCTGCCACATGAGAACTACTCCTCACCCATTCCCCTGGCTGTCCCCCCTCTGCCCCCCTCTCCTCCTCTGTCCAACCTGCACCACATCCTCCTGCCTCTGCCTCCCTCCTCTTCTGCACCTCCCAGTGCTCCTTCCCCCCCTGCTCCTCCTCTGCACCTCTCTCTCCATCACATACCTCCACACGGGCCTCCCCCCATGCACTTGCCCCCTCTGTTCCCCTCCATCCTGCTGTCCCATCGGCCCATCCCGCTGCTACACCCCTCGGTCTCCTTCCACACATCTCTATCCCCTCTCACGCTGCAGCCTCTGGCCCCACAGCCTTTCCTGGACAGAGCATGGACAGTCAGGTTCCCACAAAAGGCTTTATGACTGGGACATAGCCACTTTTGACATCAATCCAACCATTTTTAGGTGTAACCAGGATAGATTGTGGTCTTCTATCTAGTTACTAGTTTTAATGAGCTATGGGTAAAATCATTCATTTTGGTACACATCCAAAGCACTCAAGACATCGTGTTTTGAGTGAGGCAAGAACAAAATACAGACTTCACTGACAATAAAGAGATCAGATCTTTTTACGTTTAATTTGCAATTTAATGTGTTTTTGTACACCCACACACTTTACCTTGTTCGAAGCCATTCTTATTAGTCCTTGTAAAACTTTTGCACAATACTGTAACTTGTCTACTTTCAACTGCAAATTCTCTTCACAAATTCCAGGTATATCAGAAAACCCGAGCGTAGCGGCTGTTTTCAAATCTCAAAATTTGCTCCTCGATTTAGCCCTAGCCGCGCTGTTCCAGACACTAAGAAAAACTGACTTTGATCTATTGCTTTCTCCAGTGTTCCTCATTCAGTCCAGTATAAAGGGACGCTACACCTGCAATTCAAAGACAAGCTGAGGCCGTGTCATCCTCTGTCTTCTCCTGTGAACCACAAACAGAACACTGGCCTTTTGAAGTCCTATCTTTCATGGCAGGGACAGGGGACTCGGAAAGTGCTTACATCTCGTCTCTCATCTCAGATACACAGGCTATTCCCGCTAAAGTGTAGCTGTCAAAAACATAAATGGTAAATGGTAAATAATAATATGGCAATTGTCAAATAACAATACAGAGGACAACACTACTGAGCAGTTCATAGTCAAACATTCATAGTCAATAAATGTAGGCAATTTTCAATTTCAGTTTTTTGTCTTGTTTTCAAAGGTATTTTTTTGTTGATGTTTCATATCATAAAAACATAAACAGAACAAGATCAGAGAGTCAAAAGACAGAATCAACAAGAAATCGAGTAGCCCAAAGAATAAACCAGAAAATGAAAAGGTCAGTCAGACATGTGTGCCCCTGTATATCGGTCCCATCTGTCCAAATATCTGTTCAAAGCAAAGGTAAATGTTTCCATTTTGTAAAGTTCTAAAGTTTTCTTTTTTCAGTAAAGTCCAGTTAGGTTGGCTCCATCCTTGTCATCCCTTCCATTATTATTGCTTTTTGCTGCTGCCAAAAATACATTCCACAGGTATCCGTCAATCATTTCCGTTGTTGGAGTTTTACATCCAAGATACATTCTTTTGAAGTCAAATGGAATATTGGTGTTCATGTAACAATCCCTGTTTATACTTAATGGGGGCCACGGTTGCCCTGTGGTTGACTGAGGGAAATGTGGCTGCCAATCTGCATATTCAGCCCCCTGAATCACCATCAATCACTCATACACCACATTCATACAGGAAAAGTGAATTTAAAAAAAAAAAAAGAGTATGCACTGGTTGTCGAAGCTATAAACCCCTAGATTTGCCGAACCAATCACCATCTTATTGTGTTGATAGTTTGAGAAATAATTTTGAGCAGGCACACAAATACAACTAATTTAACAAGTCTTTCAGTGTAAATATGCAGTAATTACAATATGGGAAACATGAATGCAAGAGTAAGCCTTGTGCCCTAGTCACTGCTGTGGTTCTGGCTAAAGCCCCACAAATATTTCTTCAAGATTAAGGAGTAAAACAGACCTTGATGGCCTTTCTGTTCTTTCTGCGCCGTGTTGTTAGAGCAGCAAATACACTAAAAAGTTTTTACTGTGAGATTTTCTGGTTTGCTAAGAGAGAATGTCTTATTATATTGTAAAAATGTATAGCCTTGTTTATCTAAATGAAGCACTGATATGAATGAGTGCATTTGTTATTAGTAGGTAATATACCAAGTAAAACTGCTGACCTAGAAACATGGGAAGGTTATTATTAATTATAACTAAATCTGACGAATAAAGGAATAAATTATGCAAATCATTGTCTTGTGATTTTTTCATTGGTATTTGTCAGGGATGGTGCTTTGTGAAGAATGATTTCACCACACGTAAATACAACCACATAACAAAAAGTGTGCACACAATTTATTATGTTTTTTCATGTTTCATCTGCGAAACCAAACCAAGGTATTGGTTATTATTATAATAATGTGAATAAATGATTGCTCAGTGTATATATATATATATAACTTTTTATACTAAGATTTTTATAAACAATAGGGATGTAGCAATAGCAATGACATCACTAGGGATGTGCAAATCTCTTTTAAAAATGTCTTGACAAGGCTTTGGTGTGAATCATTACTGTCACATTCCAAAGAATTAAGATTTAAAGGGATTAATACAGTTATTTTTTTATATTATCTGCAGTGAAATTGAGCAAATAGTTTATGTTGTTCCCTCAGGTTTTTTCAACTGCTGCTGCAACGAAACAATGCATTTAAGCAAATGATCTTGTAATTCAATATATTCGGCCTACAATATTATTGTAAGACTTGTGACATGATGTCACAATATTTCCATTATTGTTTCATCCCTCGATATCACAGTCCAATATAATAGCAAATATATCTAATTCCAAGATTGAGCTGCTGAAATACATGAATGTGTTTTTACAGCAGCACTCTAAAAAAGCAGTAATAACGACACAGATGGTTCTCCATTCAGTGCAGCCAACATGAATTAATTATTATTATTAAAACACATTTTACATCTTAATCCTTGATTTGATTGATATTGACATTAGAGATGGGAGATATAGTGCTCAAGGGTATCATCTAAAATTAAAACTACAACAAATTAGGGCAAAAAGAGAACGAAATCTCTAGTGTCATTTTCCATAGGAAACCCTAAAGTGGTATTTCTGCATTTTTTTTGGGTCAATTTTATGGTCCATCCATGTTTTGTGCGATACTTGAACCTCAACAAAGACATTTACAGACACATTTTAACACATTCCTGATATATAGGGAAATGATTCTTTAAATATCATTATCAAGATACTGCCAAAAAAGATCAAGATATAAATTGTTGTCAATATCTCAACCCCTGATTGATTTCCTATGATAGTAACAAAAGGGTTTTTCAGGGATTTTTTTTTTTATTTTAAGTAGCAATTCTACAATACGTTGAGCATATTACAAAAAATAACAATCTCTATTATAATCTATTTTGAATGTTACTACTATGATAATGTCGTACCTTGATATTTGCATTAAAATAAATAAAAAAAACAACATATTGCAGTTACGTGTGGGTTGTGATGAGTGAGAGCACAGAGCTTTTAAAACCAAAGCATTGATCACTGCAGCGGACACCTCTCCGGGAGCAGCACACAGACGATGACACCACCACAGCCAGATGGTCTGCGGACTCCCACTTTACCCACAATGCTTTGAGAGATCGGATTGATTTGCCCTCTATGATATCAGCGAACACAACCCAGCCACGACAGGGGGGCAACTACGGCTACAAATACAGACAGACTCACGCACACACACAAAAAACATGAAGCAAGCTCCCGATGTTGAGAAATGTGAACCCAAAGACGTCCTATAATTAGAAGCAGTTCTCCCATATTGTGCTCTTTGCGACCCCTGATCTAATATGCACGTGTATCTGTGGATACGGGAGAAAACCCGAGACACAGAATCCCTATCAGGCTCCACAGGACAGGAGATCAAACAGACTGTGTGAAATATAGAGCAGCAATAATTAGCAGCTGTTACGGCATCAAACCTCTCTATCTGGTCCCGGCATACACACACAGATCCACATGCACACCACTGCGCTCTTTCACCCACAATATCATTTCCAGATAGGCTACTGTGCTGCAACTTCTCCAGTGCAGATAATCAGAGTGCTGATAGGAAAAAAAAAAAAGTCCAACCCACGCTGTTTTCATCTCATTATGCACAGCCCTTGTTACACTACAAGTCTGACGGTGTGGTGGGGACCAGGCTATTATTTTATTAGGCAGTTATCACAGTAATTGGGACAGGTGGAGCTGCAGGTTGAAAAAAAAAAAAAAAAAAAAACACTAACTAACACTTAACTAAACTCTATTGTTACATAAAAATATTACTAGAGAAAAATAAACAATTGTCATCCGAAAAAATACTTACCAACAGTATTTGGTTAAATTATTACAATTATAACCCGTGTTAGACATACAATTAAACATATTGTTTTGTTCTGAGAATAAAATCTCAGAAATAAAATGTGATTTATTTTGATTAATTTACCTCAATTACTTCAACATCTGACATATCAGTGTAATATTTCATTAATATTGTAATCCAATCAGATAAACACAACTGGCATCTTTAATGCATGCCTTATTTGATGTATCTTGCTTTTATTATTTTTCATTGTTGTATGTTGCACAGAATTACCAAAAACAAGTTCCTAGCCTGTGAATTTTTCTCACTTCACAATGGCAATAAACCTTTTCTGATTCTGAGCTGATTCTGTTTCAAAACTATGAGATTTCTAGATAAAAAATAAGGAGACAATCATAATAAAATATAATTACAATCATGTAATCATAATCACAATAAAAACACAGAGGATTTTTGTGTTTTTAAAGTTAAAAAGTTAAACATTGTACATAAATTAGAAATTAAATTAGAAAAAAAAGTGAATGAAAAAGTAATTACCGGTAGTTCCAAACATGTATCAAGTAATGCATGCAAACATTTTATCCTATCACAAGATAAAGCTTTGAAAAAAACGTTCTAATTAAGAAGTTCTGAAACTTGACAACAATATTATAAGAGTTACAGTATGTCTATGTCTGCACTAAAACTCTCCTAATTTAGTTGTCTGGCCAGTGAGGCCACACTTTCATAATACTTTACAAAGTTGTAAGGTCTGGAACAGTATCCTGTCTCCGCTGTCTGCCTGTGAGTGACTAATCAATCAATCAATCAATATTTGACATGAGATGACTTCTGCATTTCAGAGACATATATACCGGCGGTGATTGGACCTTCCTGAAATTGGACCGTTGTCTGATGCACCCTATGGGCTGCATTCGAACAGAAAGTAGGATTGACTGGCCCACAAGGCAACTCATTTAGTTAAAAAAAACATAATAAATGTAACTTCTCATCACTTCACAGCTGGACAGGTGTAATACAGCGATCACATTAGCAGTATATTTAGTCATTCATTTATTAATAGAGTCTTGAGATACCCCCACTGTAAAACTGCTTTGTATGTGCGTCCCCCATAGCACTGTGTAGCTTTGATTTATGTCGGGGAATAAGCGCCTTCCTCTCGTCAATCTCTTCTGAATTAATGAGGTATAAAAACTAAAGCTGGCTCTCTCTCGCTCGCACACACAGATATTGGCAGTAGATTTGATTGTTCGACTGCACTGGGGGTAGTTGAGACTGCAGCCCCTCACGGCTACTTGGAGAAAGCCATTGACCCAAATTGCGGCGCTGCGTAAATGAGACACTTGGAAGTTTCTTTTTGGTGATGGCGCGGTCGTTTGTGCCTTTGATTCAACCAGGTCAGTGGAGTTATGTTCTTCTCCCCCGGCATCGAATATAAAAAACACTCTATACACTTTGTCCTCTGAATTTGCCTTATTGAGTGTAGCCATCATTTATGCATTAAAAAAGGGGATTACAGCATACAGTTTTTCTACATTTTGCTTCATGATAATGTTATTTCACACAGAAACCTTTTTGCCATACCTTTCTTTCCAAGTGACATTCATTAAAAGTTTGCTTGAGACGTAGCGATGTGACATACAGGAGCTCCCAGCCTGTTCTACTCCTATTTCCATCTTTTCACAGCGTTTTTGCCACAGTAAGGAAAAGTAGTAACATTTACAGTCTGAATAATTCTCTAAGTGCTATCCGGAAATCATGCAATGACAATCAAGGCTCAAACAACTCATATACAGAAAGGGGCTATAAGAATCACGCCTTACTGAACTATTTTGATGATTACTTTAAACCACCAAGGAGCGATCAAATTTGCACACACACCAACATCAAAACTAAAACTAAACCAGGACTAACAGATCCAAACCAAGGCTACATGAAGACTGCACAACATAAAATATGTCTCAAAAGAACGTTGTATAGGAAATTGTAGAAAAAGATTCAGTTGAAGACTGAAGACTGCTGTTGACTCTGTTTTTAGAAAAACAAAACGTTTCGACTCTCATCCAAGAGTCATTCTCAATCTGTGAATCGAGTCTGGGAACTCAGGTTTTAAATTCTCCTCTGTGTAAGCCCTGCCCACAGGGCGGGACGTCCTGATAAAGGGAGTTTTTGGTTTCACTTGAGACTGCTCTTCTTTGTTTTCTAACAGCCCTGTATTGGGCTCTCTACATCCTATTGTAAACTGACTTTCGCTCCATCCTCACTGAGTACCTGATTAGTATCAGAATACCCCGGGCTTTAGGGTTTCAACACACTATTATGTTGAATCTTAAACCTCCATTTCGGTTTAAGGAAGGATTCTCTTTTTTAACAAAGATTGCCTCTTTAACTCCTCTTTCATACCATCTTTTCTCCCTGCTTAGAATCTCCACCTCACTGTCTCCAATCAAGTGGTTTGTGGCTTTGAGATGAAGATACACATGAGGAGGGAGCAAAAGTCAGTTTAGAATAGGATATAGATAGCCCATTAGAGGGCTGTTAGTAAACAAAGAGAGTAGTCTCAAGTGAAACCAAAAACGTCCTTTATCAGGAGGTCCTGCCCTATGGGCAGGGCTTACACAGAGGAGTTCCCGGACTCAATTCACAGATTGAGAATTCAATCGCAAATTGAATTCCTGGAATGGGACCACTACTACTGCTGACTGAGCCCAACAAACCAAAACAAACATGGTGACGTGAACAGACGTGCTTTGGCCCAGCAGAAATACGGACTATACTTTTGAAAAATGTGCAGAAGAAAGCACTTTCTGCATTTGTGGGAGGGAAAATCACATGTCTGCGCTTTTATCTCAACTGGATTAAGCACAAATGGAATTTCTCGTTAGAGAGCTACACAGCAATCTTTCTTCTGCCATCTGAATTGTTTTGATTTAGCAAAAACAGCTCACCTTGAGCTGGTAATTGACCTGTAACTTGGCTTGGTGGCACCACATGCTTGTCTCCATGGAGATAGATGGATTTAATACCATACTGTGGAACATTCCAGGTAAAGCAATATCTTCCGTGGAGACACGAACGTGACAGACTAGAAAAGTTGGAAAAGTTGACATGAAGCAAACACAATGAAGAAGTTCCCTAACATTCGTTCTTTCATAAGCAGATTAAACTGTTATCACATGCTGTCATCACTGGTCATAATCGAACCTGATCAGTGTAAAAGGCCTTTATATTAAAAATATATTTGCCTCTATTGTTGGTGACTAATTTAAAGCATTGCATGTTATTTTAATGCTGCAGCAGTAACTTTATGAACTATCAGCCTTTGAACAGTGCAGATAAAAGTGCAGTTCAAAGCGTGATCTGTCACCACTGATGCAGCAGGAGAGGCAGGCGCTGCAGCAGGTGGAATATGGAGTTTAGTGGCTTCAGGCTGTTTAGAGCGATCACATCAAACACATATAACATACTGGTGCATAGGACACACACCTCAAAATACATGGTTTACCAACCACTTCAAAGACTTGGGGAAAAAAGCATTATTCTCGTTGAGAGGTAGAGTGGGTGATACATTTAAGGTGAGACACTGCAGGTGGCATCAACATAAAAGCTTATTGCGATAGGTGGCAAAGAAAAAAAAAATGCTTGAGGTGCAACTTCAACATCATCTACTTGAAAAATATGGAAACTTTATCAAGCCACATTTTAGTTACCTTATTCTTGATTTTGTTAAACTTTGGACTTTACTTTAGTAACAAGTCTGAAAATATTGTCCATAAAGGAGAGATCTTATCCAAAATTGAGTTTAAAAAGCTTCTAACCATGTTATTATTGTTTTCTCTGCCACTTAAAGCTGTTTTCATGAATGTTTGAATATCTTTAATCTCCTGAACTCAAGACACCATTGCTCTGAATTCACGTTTCCCCCGTTGCATCATGTATCCATTTAGATACAAATGGGGACAAAACAAATCCACTTCTTGCTACTGTTCTGGAATTTCTCTTCTAACAATTATCAAGAAGTGAAGTAAAACAATAGAACAAAAATGAATTGTTTAATTCTGTTTTACAATTGGAATTAATATCTCCCTCGTGTGGATGTCTCGGTCACTCTCGTGCAGAACCGATCCATCCACACGTCTCTCTCCCCCTGCTCTGGTCTCGGTCTCCCCCAAGGGGGTCACGTTTACAGGTGAAGCAGATGGTCACATGACCTACTTCAATATGAAAACTTCACATTTCTTACAGAGGCAGAGAAGCAAATGGCAGGTACAAGAAAACAAAGGATTCACAGGCCCCAGGAAGGGCCAGTTGGTCACAATTGCATTATGTCAGTTCACACTTCTTACTATTCTTTGGAAAACAATGCTCTAGTGTGAAAGACCAAAACTAGGCATGGATGGGGATATCCAGGCCCCCTTGGGTGTCCCCCAAACAGGGAGAAACAGGTCTTTGATCAAAAGGAACAAATTCGAGACACATAATTATCAGTTATATGCTAACAGGAGGGTCCGGGTTAACTGAAGACCAGAAGTCTATAATGTCACATAAAATAAAGGCCAAATGATCTTTTTTCCATAACACTACCTTTATTTCTTTTTTCCTTCTCTTTTTTTATTTCTTCAAATGTATCTTTATCTACAATTCAGACATTTTCCTTATTTTGGAATAGAATCTTACAATATACAAGAACATGCCTCATAAATGACCACAGAAAGCAGCAATAATATTTTTACCTGCAGTGTCCAACCTTACACTTTTACCCAAGGACACGCGCCGCCAGCATCGCTCCACCTGCCCATACTCTGGGGCGTAATGGGCCATAATTTAGGAGGGTTTAATGGTTAAGATGAGATGCTCGGTTGTAAGACAGCATGGCTAATGTTATCTCCTAGAGACAGATGTTCCTCCCAAAGATTACTACACACACACTCACACACACACACACACACACAAAAAGACCATCATAAACCCTGCGTGCACGTGCAGAGATGCCTGATCACATTCTATCTGCAGACAATAGCACCGTCGGGAGGGTGGAAAATAGTTGTATCGACTGACTATGGAGATCAATGACAAATTCTGCATCCCTGCAAGTTAATTATGAAAAATTATTTTGCTGGTAATACAATATGGGGAAAATATTGTATTTTTTGTCCGACAGATGTTTGATTTTTGGACCGTGTGATAAAGTCCTCCTTGCTCCATTGATTGAAAGAATAGTGTACATTGTTTTAAAATCACGGCCTTTAAAAACTCTATTACCTTTTAAGATCCAATAATGTCCTGCTGTTCGTTGGCTATTAACCCTTAGCGCCATTCATCATCCATATCTTCTATATCCAACCACAGAATTCAATCCCAAGTAGTGAATGGTTTTCGGGCAGCTTATAAAGGTCACTTAGTTTATGGCTTTTAACTGAAGCTGTCAGAAGCAACCCTTGGGTCAGATAACATCAGTCCTCTTTTGTCATTAATTCATCCGCAGCGATGCGCGGACACAGGCGGGAGGACAGCATGCAAATGAGAGCACGCACCTCTTATCGGTCCAGGAAAGACAATCGATTTTGGGTCAATTTTCCTCACCTTCTTCAAGTAACATCAGCATCCATCCCTATGAATATCTATGCTGACTTCAAAAGTAGTCTGTGGTGGAAATTAACATTTTTTTTAGGGCTGTATAATCTTGAAAAAGTATCTAAAAACGATTTTTCTAACAAGCATTGCGATTGGGATTAGTTTTTCGATTTATACTTAACAGTATTCTGTTCAAAGGGCTGATTTTAGTATTCATTTCAGAGCAGGTTTGTAGAGGTCCAAACTATAGAGTTGGCAAGTTTTATACAGAATAAGACAGGATATAGTTATTTGCAGAGCAAATTATGTTACCTTTGCTAATTGCAAATTGTGAGGATTTAAACTGATTTAGATTTGATTACAATTAGGGATGTCAAAATATAAAATGTTAGTGTTTTCCGATCATTATTGTGAGAAGAAACATTACACAATAACGATTATTACTGTTCCAATAGTATGTGAGCAGCTTTATGAAATGAAACTTTCTGAAATCCAGTGTACAGTAAATAATAAAAACAGCTACATCAAAAGCACTATACATTTAGTTGTACATTTTTGGAGCACAGATCGACATATTTTTACCTCTAAAATAGTCAAAATTATTAGATTTTAGTTCTTACAATTATATTTTGACCTGAATAATCACGATTATTAATAAACCAAATACTCTTGACATCCCCAATTACAAAATATCCTGAATCCCCACTTTTTTGTTTACTTATTTTACTTTTTAAAGTACATCTCCAACAAGCCCTTAATTATTTTACATACATACATACTAAAGATGCACTGATTTAATTGAAGCAATAAGACAAGGTGAGTTCTGAAAAGCATGTAGAGGGTTTGCCTCGAAATACTATTACGCTTATTAGATGTACAAACTAGACCTGTCACCATTATACATTTTGAATAGCGGTACATAGTTACATAGAAATATCACAATATAGGATAATCTTGATTGAAATTACATTATACTACTGACAAAAACTCTAAAATTGCGGAATACCAGCAAACCTTTTCTAAACGTACACAACCGTTGAAAAATATGAGCTGCAACAAAAGCAGAATTAAACACTTAAGACATATGTATAATTGGTCATAGAAGTTACTTAGTTGACTCTCTAAACATCAGATCTTATTGTTCTATTATAAAAATAGAAAAAAACCATACACAAAACATATTGTTCCAGCTATAATAAGTTGATGTAGTAATCATCATGACAGGCCTAGTATAAACTAGTGTTGTCAAAAGTACAAGATATTAATCGAAACTCAAGTAAATAAATAAATAAATAAATCCCTTTACAAGACAAAATTTGACCTTTCCTGAACAGTTTAAAATGGTCTTGAACTCTACCAGAACTAGCTGTATAAGACCACAAGTGTCATAAAGAAAGTATATTTTAGTGTTCAAAATGTCAGTCTAAAAAAGAGCCTTTTTACTTATCATTGTGGTATTGAAAATGGTGTTGGGAATTTAGTTTTATCCTTTTCAGTTTTCAAATTTAAGTATTGAGATGACACTACTATAAACCAAAAAAAGTTATTAATTCATATTTATAAATCCACACCAAATTACGGAGAAAAAACATCAAACTTTCATTTATTGATTTGTTGTGCTTTGACCTTACAGCAGATCGCAATCTTTCACTTTCATTCCCTGATCACAGCCTTGATACTTTGAATCCTTTACAAAAGTCAAACGTGTGTGCACAGTTATGTCTGTCCAACTCTCCTGAGCCCCGGCTTCCTCCTGTTCCCATTTAACAGCTTTAAACCTCAAGATCCTAATAATTTCCCTCTAATCCCATCAATGGGGGTCCCTGTTTAACTCTCTAATTAAGTCAACAATACACACAGACATTCTCTCTGCTCTATCTGATGCTCGCAGTGGCGGCGGCTGCAGTGATGCCGTGTCTATATGGTGTCTATATGAGCTGCTGTGTGGGAGCGTTTCAATAATTAAAGTTCCATCGGGCCGTTGTTATGACGACACATGGATTTTTCTGACATTAATCCAGGATTATTCTCCTCTCGGCTCATCTCATTAACAACGATTATTAAAAACACATAGGAGCGCGGGTGTGCATGCACGCTCTCTCCACTAATTATGGACCGGTTTCCCTGGAGATGGGCACGAGCTGCGAAGGAGTACAAAGATATCGTCTGTCACAGGTGAAGCAAATTAGGAAAGTCTATTATTATTAAAGATGCATACATTTATAGGCTCTTTGTTGGATCTGAAGCAGCAAGTTTATTTCCAAGTGTTCAAACTAAAACAAAACTCAATTAAAAGTAATAATAGATTGCATGAATGTTAAAAACAATTGGAAATACATTTTACAGACATTCTGAAGTAGAAAAGTGCATAATAAACCACTACAACTTTACTCATGTTACTACTTCCCTGACTCCAAGATTAGTCACATTCAGACTTAAATGAAAATGGAAGGCAACCAAATGATCCATCCCGGCAGGCCTTGTTATAAATAAAGCTGTCTAACCCTGCAATTTAGAGTTCAGGAAAATTTTCTGAAACGCACAAGAGTCTTGTATTTGTCTGGCAGATCATAATTCTGTTGATAATTGCAGTGTGCTCTCAAGCTTGAAAGCAAAAATAAATCTAATCACAATTAGATTTCCCCCCCAAATTGTTCATGGCCAAGTTACAACTGTGACAAAACATTATGTTTGTTAAACCAGGGATGGGAAGAGATACAATTCCCACAAGACGAGACACAATATTGGGTCCACGAGACAATGCATACATTGTGCGCTTCAGTTCACAAATTTGAACCCACTTTGCTGTTATTGTAGCCCTGCTTAACCAGCGCTTAACCATTGTTTTTTTTTGGTCCGAGCAAACCTAAACACACATGAAAAATCCCAAGATAAAATATTCCACAGGGGTGCACAACCTTATGGCAATTTTATCTTGCCCCATCCCCATATGCTACTATTATGGTACAAATTTTACCAACTCATTACTACTTAAGCTACTTTTATACGTCACTTGGGACTGCATTCAAGAAAAAATATAACAAATGACAAATGTACTAAGCATTAGGGCCGGAACAATTATTATAGTAGTTGACTGGTCATCGATTATGTTTTCAATTAGCCGATGAGATTATTTCTATTGTAAACTGAGACTTTTTAAATACATTATCAACCAATTAAGGTAGAATTATGGTGACTGAAGACTTCTAGATAGAGAATATTTTTGATTAAAGCGCATTATAGATTTTTTTTGACATCTGGATTTAACAGCGCCACTAGGTGTCTAGGTTATAAAAGGTCTGGAAAAGTAACAATAACAATTATAAATACAATTACTTTTTATAGTCCACAAGTCATGATTAGTCGATTAAACGTTGACGCCCTCGCAAGCATGTTCAGAAATGACACTTGTCCTCTTCGAGTATCAAGTTGCCTTTAAATAAGTGCTCAAAGCCCATTACAGGTGTGTGAAAGCCTCTCACAGTGAATATACTGCATGTACCTGAAAGTGCCCTTGTCTCCTAACTCTCATGCAGCCCACTCTCCCGCGGCGCCTTCTCTCTCGCTCGCCCGGTCGTACAGGTGAGAGAGAGAGATCACCTGAGGCCCGCGTGTGTCCACTCTGCCCGGCGTACCGTGGGTCAGCCCAGAATAACCGCTCCGCTCAGCCCTGCAGCCATTCATCACAAAGCACAGTGTTACAACCAAACAACACACAAATATACACTGCAGCCCTGTTTAATTACAAAGCCAAATGCTGCATGACAGGAGCGCCCCGGGTACGAAGTGCTCAAGGTCTCCTCTCCTGCGCCGTTCACATACCCTGAGCCACATGGACATGAATATTTCTGTTGGATGAGTAAAAGCCTGCGCCGCAACAACAACAACACATCATGTTACGTTAAAGTTGAGCCCTGGTGTCCGAGCATCTGCACCCTCAGACAGTTTGTGGGCAGATCGCTTATCAGGACAACAAGGCTATTGGACAAGACGTGCCGCTTTTAGGTGGTGCAGGTAAAAGGAGCTGAGGGGCAGAAAGGGCTGTAAATAGATGTTGATTCCATTTTGCAAAAAGGAAAAACAAGATTATGACTTGTAGCAGCACAACATATTTTGGAGTAATTTATTTTGCAGCAGAATGTTTCTGATGTTAGAGGTCACAACAGCAATGCAGGTACAGAGTCCCCAAGGTTTGACCAGAAAAGGCATTCAATATGAAGTCTATAGCAAATAAAAAGCAAATCACTGTGGTATGTGTGATGACTTTAGAAATATTGGATCATGACTTAAAAGGGACAGACTTTTTTTTTTTTAAATCTTTTTTTTAAGATGATGTACATTTGTAAAGTAAGGTTAACTCCAGTAAAAATCATTTTGCATTGCACTTTATTAGATGTTACAATATTGTCTATTGCGCTAATAGATAATCTGAAATGTGCCTGAAAACTATACATGAGTTTCAGCTTTCAGTTTATAAGTGCCATTTTGAGGACTTTCGACCCCTCAAAAGAAGAACGGCAATATAAGAAGTCTTTCTCTAGTGATCACAATCATTTAAAGGTGCACTACGTAACCTACGTTTCATGCCATGCTCTGGAATGTTACAGGAAAAGCAATAGCATCTCCTTAGAGACAAACATTAACTTACACCAATTTAAATAATAATATTTTTTGCTCTATGTAAAAGGATCGTCCCTCTTACCAACTTTTGTTTTAAACCCAAATTCATCCGAACCAACATTTATTAAGTAAGCAATATAAAACAGTTTGGTTTCTAAATGGTGAGATGATACAGACTACTGCAGCAGGGACCCCTCAGATGGTTTTAAATATATAAGTGTGTAGTATGCAGCTTTACGTGTCGCTGTAGCACCAGGAGCGAATTCCAGATTACAAATACATGTTCTTAAGGCATATTAGTGAAATAAAAACATTCATAACAAAAGAAATGCTTCCATTTAATTAATGTAGATATGTTTTTATTGCTGAGAAAACATGACTATATATGTTTTTATTGTTGCCTTTTCTGCTGCTAATACTTAAGAGATTTGTGGTTTTGTTATGTTGACATTTAGGAGTTGGTCTCTTCACTTTGCTGCTTTCAAAAATAAATACCATACGGTTGTAAAAGCATAGGCCTATTATTTCCATGTACCATTATTCTAACATGCACCACTTCTGCTCCATTGCCGACTGAAATGTTTCCGACTTCAATGGCCTCTTGTCTTTCCCCGCGAAAGGCTGCGAGCGACCAGAAGAAAGAAAAATGTATGCCCCTTATGTAACTGACAATTTCTTGCTTTTGACTCTATTGTTGCAGCGCACAAAGACTTCAGTAGCAAAGGAGAATTCAAAAAGTTAGTGCAGCACATTAAACCTGGATCTGATTCATATATAATAAAAGGAATCTACCATTTGTTGGCGCACGAGAATATTACAAATAGGTACGAGAGGTAAAAGGATTTGTAGTATTTTGGCTGTTGCTAAGAAGTAGAGCTCTAAAAATAATTTGAGTCATCAACATCTGTCAGGCAGATTAAAGCTGGCATTAGACAAGTGTGCACTTAGTTCTGTGAAAGCATTAAACAAACCACAACTATGGACTCAATTTGAGCTTTTAATGACACTCCTTCCATCCAAATTTCAGCCTTGACAAATGGGTGTGAAAGGGTAATCGGAGGAAAAGGCACTCCAGACGCAGAAAGATTTACACTACAAGAGGAGAAGTAATCACGGATAAAAACAGGAGGGGCGGGGCCAGTGCGGTCAGTGTTCCATAGGGGCGTCTGCGTCCTCTTCATCATCGCTGCATGGATCGAAGTCTTCCTCTGGCACCTCCTCCGCCTCCTCCAGCTCTCCTCCCAGCTCTCCTAACAGCTGCTCCACGTGCTCCAACACGGGCTGGTCGTCACATCGCAGTTTGTTGTAAAGCTGAAGACAAAAACAAAACGAAAACGACGATGTAGAGATGGAAGATATATCGAAAAATTTACAATATCGCAATTGTTATTTTAGATTTAAGATGTGAAATTAGTAGAGTGAGCATATCGTGTGGAGAAAAAATATTTTTAAAAGCGGCAAAGAGTAAATTAAAACAAACAATTTGTGTAATCTTTTGTGTAAGTTTTGATAATTTGTGTGCAACTATATTTTTAACTTTGCCACAGGTTTTCCTTGAAAAAGAGGTATCGATCTCAATGGGTTCTTACCTGGTTAAATAATGGTTAATAAATAGGGTACGAAATAGGGCTGTGTGCAATTAATCACATTTGAATTAAGATTGGATTCAGTCATTTGTCATTGTCAATGAAATGCTGGGTCTTTTTAAATGGAGAGGTTCACAGCCAATCCTTTGTCGGGAAAAGCATATTTTTGAGCAGAATTCAGACTTTGGAGTAAGAAATTTTACATGTTTTTGTATTAAATGGCAATGATTAATGATGTTTATTGATCACCAATGTTTTATGTTAGGTAATTTGCTCCAGCTTAAAGTGATATCTCTGCACTTTTGTGGTTAATTTTACTGTCCATCATAAGGATAATAAAATTCCTTGATGTACAGTATGTATATCTACTTTTTTTGCTTGTATCATGTTATAAATGTGTTGCTTCACAAGTATATAATTTATGATTCACAGCCGACTGACAATTTCAAAGCCTTCAATAGCCTCTTCTGCTTCCCTGTGAATGACTGTGCACAACCGACAGAAGCCAACTCTGTGCCCTCGAATCCCAATGTTCCCCTAATTTCTTGCTTTTAACACCAGGATCTGATGGAAATGTATAAAAATAATCGATGACACTCTCACACACGATAGATTTTGGACGTGGATGATAGTGGATACATGCGTCACAGAACAGACACGGACAGTTAATAGATCTAGAAATCCCTGGTTTTGTACTGAGCGTAGTACTGAGCGTAGTACTGAGCGTAGGACTGGAGAGTACTGAGCATAGTACTGAGAGTAGTACTGAGCGTAGGACTGGTGAGTACTGAGCGTAGTACTGAGAGTAGTACTGAGCATAGGACTGGAGAGTACTGAGCGTAGGACTGGAGAGTAGTACTGAGATCTGTGGTGTGAGCTGCCTGGAAGTACGTTTTTAAGTGCTGGTTAAGTCCTAAAAATGCTTAATGGCAGCTGCGTTATGTCAGCAGGACTTACAAAATGCTAGTAAACACTTTTTTGTCATTCATTTAGCGAATCAGCACATTTTATACAACATTTGGCTGCACAGGAGACAGAGGACCACTTATCTTCCCCTCACTGCTTCCACATGCACGTGCACATGCACACCAGGCGACGTTTCCTGCAGCACGCATGGCTCTGCAGCATCTTTGTGCATGAACAGCGGGCTAGAATCAGTGCTGTTATCGCTGTGAAATATGCTCTGAAAGTGTAAGATTAAAAAGTCCTGTTCTCGGAGCCGCCTGCAGATTTATCTCTGTAAAATACTCTGGCTGTATGTAATTACCCAGCACAAAGTGGAGCTGCGTGATAAAACTACTTTCAAAACCACTAAGGACAGCAGCAACAACACTTTCTGCATACACGGACGCTCTCGAAGGGAATTGATACAGCAATTTATAGCTGTTTATATTTAGTCTTTTCTTTCCAGATACAACACAAGTGGTAAAAAGAACACAGGGAACATGGAGGATGATCCAGGAATTCCTCTCCAAAGAGTTAAAGACAGTAGCCGTCACTGAGCCCATGACACAGGCAGCTGAGAGCCATCACTCTGAGTAAAAGTGTGATGAGGATGTGCGCCTGCCTAACCCTCAGATTAGTTTGAGCCGCAGCAGGAGCGACAGAGACGCGTTCTCCCTGGGGAGCTCATTTGGACTGAGCACAGAGCGCTGCAGCCTGAGCTGTGTTTAAGTGGAGGCTGTCGCTGCTGGTCAGAGCTGAAGGGACACAGAGCACGACCCAAGACCAGGACCAGGTCTGACCCTGGGGGGATCTGGCCCTCTCGCCAGTGTGACCGCACCATACATGCTTCAAATCAAACACACACTTCTGCCAGTGTCACAGGGAAATGCCTGCAGATGTTTATCCACATAAGCTTCCTGAATAAAGTTTGCTCTTCACAATATTATTGGTTCAATACACAGTAATTGCAAATGGAAGCCTAAAGGTTAAAGGTACGAGAGTTTTATATGAGTTGCATAAGAAAAACATCTCTTAAACTGAATCAGATTGAGCTGAAAAGATGTATTAAGGCGGTTGTATTTATTTGTGCGGTGTGGATCAATAGAGCAGGATGTCTGCAGGATGAGGCGTGATTTTTCATAGTGATGCTTTCAGCTAAACAAATAGGAGCTATTCTTTACACATTCTACACCCGGCTGCTGATCTCAGCACAGCCGTCACAAAAAAAAACAAGCATTTCTCATTTAGTGCAGGCTGTGTTTTGCTCCGCACTTTCACGGCCCACAGAGCTGCCCCGAGTGGGAGGGTGTAATCACACAACTTCTTCATGGTCCACTCAGCTCTGCTCCAGCTCCAGTCATGGGCTGAGGCACATGACCACTGTCAAAACCATTCCACATGTTCAACACCTAATACACAAGGCAGTGGCAGACACCTCTGAGACTATATACAAGATTTAAGAGGTGAGGCGTGTAAACAAACTATATATTATTAACCTGTCCAACAGACTGACATCAGTAATCTACACGTTCTGATCCTTTGTTTGGGATTCTGCTTCCGTAGGAGCTGCCAGTGACTCAACCCGAAAACACAAAACTTCTGAGTCCAGAGTTTTCAACGTTTAATGGCACGATGCCATATAAATCATGACGGCAATGACTGCACAGAAACTTTTATAGAGTTAGTCTGGCTTCAAGATAATGAGAGTAGCCACTTCAGTTCTTTGTGCCAAAATTGAATAAGCTTTTAGAGTTTAATGCAAACAGGAATTTTATTTGCTTCCATTGAGTTTGAAAGGGGCTCTGTTTATGGCCTTCTTAGTGCAAGGATGGTAGCAATAAGCAATAAAATCAAATACAGCAGAATTAGATTGGGTTTTATTTTTTCTATATTTAGTGATCTTATTCATATAGTACAGATTATAAAGAAGGATCCTTTGTCTACTATATAATAAATGGTAATGGCTATAATGCAGACTTCACATAAAAATTGGTCCATTTCCCAGCGGAGTCTTTTCTGAGAACTCACAGAGCAGAATAGAGTCGGGCTGATTATGTGCCGAGGCCTAATCA
The DNA here is from genome assembly GCA_015082035.1 of Chaenogobius annularis. Lineage (NCBI taxonomy): Eukaryota > Metazoa > Chordata > Actinopteri > Gobiiformes > Gobiidae > Chaenogobius > Chaenogobius annularis. The sequence continues at coordinate 1,046,977 of BJKM01000152.1, forward strand.
TTCCATCATTGTTCACCTTCTGTTCCACATCTGTGCTAAACTTCCCCTTTCATTTCAACTCTTCATCTGATTTCCTAAAGCTTCCATTTACTGGGCTCATCTCCCGCTTATTTTCCTCTCATCCACTACATCTTTGGCTTTTTTTATTCTCTCGCACTTGTACATTTGCACCAAATGACCTTGCTGTTGGGGGTGATAGATACCTCTTCAAACTTTAAACCCGTACACGAGCGATTGCCGACACATTTGCAGCGTGCAGAATGGAGAACAAAGTTGTGCTTCAAAGTTTTGTTCATTCTTTCCACCGTTGTGCTGTGTTTTGTTGCCCAGTACAAAATACTTCTGCAGGGCATTTCAGAGTTGATTAAACAAGCTGTTTTCTGCCTTTTAACCCCTGTCCAACACAGTCCAACAGAACTGCAGCCTAAGGCGGCTCTAGATGAGATTTGAGTTTTCAGAACAGGCTATGACTTACCAGTCAATGTAGGCTTATTCATATTTTCAGTTTAGAATCGATATTAATTGTTAATTTCAAGCTTTTTATTTTAAAACTTTATAAGTATACGTTTTCTGTTACCTTAAAATATCCTGGAAATGTGGAAAAAATATTGACGCATCAGCAACTTTTTAGCTTCAGATTGTCTGGTGAATTGTGATGTAAAATACTGCAATTGTTAACCGTTTTTTGCGTCATTAAAAATGTCATGTTTCCATTATAAATATTTATTTTAAAATGCACATTTATACATGATGAATACGTATAGGTCAGAGCAGCATATTGAAACAAAAATTGTTCAAACATTTGTTTGTAATTAGGCCAGCCACAATAATTACTATATTGACTTATCTTTGAAAGAGATTTGGAACATTCTTGGGTGATCATGATTTATTGTGTGTACGTTGTTTTTGTGGGAGAAACAGTTTTTGTAATACAATAATTTTTGAGCTGTAGTGGGTTGAATGCATATGACTAGATTCTAACTACCTAACCGTTTATTTATTTTAGTTCATGTTTTATTGTTTACGTGTAATAAAATATTTCAATATTATCATGATGCTTTCTGTTGCAATGCATTGTACTTCAATGTGGTGGTATTGTGACAGGCCTGTTTGTAATATCAAAATCAATTTAATTTTTAATTTCCGTAGAGTAGAAAATAAAATATGAACTGTTAATACAGTACAATAACATTTTAAATGTATCTTTAATAATTTTACCTTATTCAGTATCACTTGATTTTGATGTGATTTTGATATGATTTTATCCCTGCTTTATTGAGTCTATAGTGTTACTCATTACTCTCTTCTTTTCAGACAATTTTACAGTAAATAAATCTCAAAGTCCTCAGCAGACCTCTGAAGCCGCCTCGACAGCGCATTGGCAACTGCGCACACAATTTAACAGCCCTCCAGTTAGAGCTATGGACAGAAAGGGCATTAAAATTACATGACTGGCACACCTCAGACCACCCCTGTGCTCAGGCTTTGCTCATGGGACGCCCTTTAAGCCACATCAAATAGTAAAGACTTTGACCTCCGCTTGCCCTCGCTGTCCGCACACACCCTGCACAAGCATACGCAGCAGATCCGTTCACGCTCGCACCATATCTGGCCCAGACTCAAATTCCATTTCACGTCCGGTTTACTATTGATTTTACCCTTGCCACTATTCACCATCTCCAGCATGCACACAGACGCACACACACGCACACACAGACACACAGAGCAGAGCGCACATTCAATCTGCTTCCTTCCTCCCTCCTCACCTTGCTTTTCATTCTACCACTCTCGCTCGCCTTCCTGCTCCTCTCTCAATTTCTCTCTCTCTCTACCGCTCCACCCATCCATTTCACCAGATTCCTCTACTTGATACCGAGTTTGCTAATATCGACCGCAGCGCCAATGAATAATGAAGATATCTTTCCTTCTCTGGATAATTAGAAATGCGAGTTGGCACCAAAACGGCAATCAAATATGTGCACGATCAACATAAGGTGCACCTACGCTCGCCCGCATGTTTTCTCTCACCATCTAACGGTCGGCACCACTCGCACACAAACACACGCGCGCGCGCTCACACATGCACGCGCACTCGCACCGTTATTTAGCACAGTCATAAAGTATGCAGAGAAGTGGACTGGCGCCAAAACAAGCTGCTGGGGCTTTGAGGCCTCATTTCCATGTTGGAGCTCGTTTTAACTAGCAGACTGACTCATTGTTAATTATTAACACTCACAGCGAGGCTCAGAAACAAAGCCTGTGATATAAACAAGTCTCATCTCCAAAATGAATGCATTCAAAGTTATTTGGGCGATCCACAAGGATATGTTTCTGCTCCATGTTGAAACTCGTCTTTTCAGGGTCTCTGTGCATTTACTCTTTAACTTGCCTTTGTTTTCTACTCGACAAAGACGCAGAGAAGTTGTTTACTTGTCATGCCCTGAAAGCCTCTTCTAACCTTTTAAATTAATATCCCAGTAAAAGTACTTCAACTTGTTATTTTTATTATTGTGTGCACTTACAGAGAACTTCAGTGAAAGGCCAAGGTGAAGCCAAACACATGCATTTGTTGAATTCTGTGTTTATTGTCATTTAGTTGTTTTATGATTTCATAACTATTTTTACTCATCCATCCAGTCATTTGTGTAGTGGCGTAGTTGAAAAGTGTGGAAGATTGAATGCTTTAACTGTTCTGTGTGTACATTTTGTATTGTAATACTCTTTTGCACTGCTGCCTCTTGACCAAGTTGTCTTTTTAAATGGAAATAGGTTAATTTACCTGTTTAATTAAAGTTTCAATAAAATAAGATTTAATGACATTAGAAATGTGCTAAAATGTGTTTTAAATACTTTGAGGTTTAAGCATCAGACAAATGGGACTGGACTGTAGAATTGCTCACATACCGTAAGTGCAGAAGTTATTATATCATAGCTTTGTTTGAAAAATAAAAAGTTTGTTCAATTTACATTTTTAATCTGCTCATTTTGCACCATGAGCATGTATTGATTTATTTATTTTGTATAATCAACATCCAAATTCTGCATATCTTCAAAACAACCACCACAATGTTAGTGAGCCGAGAATGTTACTTTATTTTGTTTTTACTGTATCATTGATATTTATTTTTTATTTGCTCTTTACTATTGACAATTTTTTACGATGTTCTTAAGATACTGTATACCTCAAGGATCAATGTAGTTTAATTCTAGTCCTTAAATTTGACCCCTGATCAAACCCATCTAGTTAAACTGTCCTGCTGTGAGATTTGGGCTGAACGATTTTGACAAAATACCTCATAGCATTTTTCTCCTGACAAGCATTGCGATTAGATTCGCAATACATTTGGAGGCTCTAAGTGAGACTATTAAGTCACATTACCCGTTTCAATCATAATAATCCTGTTAAACACCTATAAAATACTCTTCCCTTTTCAAAGGAAACTGTAGTGCACGTGCCTTTCACTTTGAACTGAACCATTGAACTAGCTTTCCCATCATTTCATTCATTGATGTACGGCGCATAGATTTTTTTTCTTCTTTAATCCATTTTTCTACGTAGCCAGCATCTTACATCTCTATGCACACGGTGTCCTTAATGACTAGGACCCTCCGCCCCGTGCACTCTTTGCTTTTTCCCCCCTCTCTGCAGCTCAAAGCCCGACTCGCTGTGCTCTCAGCTGTGGACATCCCCAGTGGAGGCTGCGGCTGCTGCTTAGACAGGCCTGTCACTACTCTGCTGGCCTGAGAGACATGCATCAATACATTGGCCCTACTCATCTACGGAGGCAACACAACAGGGGCGAGGGGGGCGACAAGGAGAGCGAAAGCACAAGGAAGGAGAGGGGGGGGGGAGAAAACGTGAACTACAGGCCTGCCATTTCTCAGTCTGCCCCGTCTGATTTATAAGCCTATTGGATTTTAGACCAACATGAATGAAATCACAGCTCATCAATAGCGGCATTTCTCTCTGACTGAGTGACAGAGCGAACCAGACGCCTCACTCCTGCGGTACGAGTGAAAAAACTTTGCGAGGGGGAGGACGGGGGCGGGCTGTATGTAAATCTAAGACAGTAGAGATTACCTAGGCCACAATGGGACCCCTTATGTTACTAATCAATTGTTGTACAGTGTGGGGTGTGACAAAGACATGACAAAAGATCTAGAGCTTGTGTCATTATGCAAACAAACCGTGCTGAAAACAGAGTTAAATTGACAAGAAATCTTGCTTAAAGACTCACACAATATGACTTCACATTATGAAGCCGTGCAGAAATGAACAACAAATATGCCTGTAACTTATAAGAGCATGTTCATCTTTAATGAAACAAATTTTAAAACGGAACGATGATTCTGAAATAAAAATTCCTAACAAGCTGCAAAAGTGAATGCATGTATTATTAGATAAAATGCTAGCTTTATTTATGAATATATTAGAAAATAAATATGGCCATGACTAAAATCTCTTCTATTAGGAAGCGGCCACAGGTTAAATGCTTTTCAAAAGATACCAGCCGAATTATGCTTTAGAGTCAGTTTTGGTTCATTAAAATCTGACAATTTTTTTCACTTCAGTTTATCCTAATAAGCAAAAATAGAAGGGTTGCACAAAATATCACAAGCAAAACAAAATTGCAATTTGAGTTGGCGCCAAAACCGTGCAGCCCTAAATAAAAGTATTGAGAACATGTCCGTGCTCCTTACCTTCTTAGCATTGGTCAGGTACGATCGCGCCGCCTCCTCCAGTGCCTTCCCTTCCTCCTTCTCCTCTTCAGTGGCTTCTCTGGCCTCTCTTTGTTGGAGCTCTTTTCCCCTCTCCAGCTGGAGGTAGCAGACCCAGCCAGACAAATACCACACCTGAAGTGGCACAGAGAAACAGGCACAGTTTTTTTTGTGTTTGGAGGGACTCAAACACAAAGATTTTCTGGGTGATCAGATTTTTCAGTGGAAGTGTACTGGATTTAGCTGATGTCACCTAGAGTTGTTTATTAAATTATGTATGTTTGTTTTTAGGAGAGATTAAAAAATTACACTCCGTTGTTCTACCGTCTACTGTTGCTATACACTAGGGTCCGATGTATATATATTGATGGCCGATATTCCCCCTGGGCATGTTATACATCAATTTAAAGCTTCGACTCTCAAGAATACAACCATTTCATCCAATTTACAGACAAATCAATGCCCCAATATTGAGCGCAGCTCCATTTCTCAGTGCAGTAGTTTGGTTGTGTGTCTGAGATGCAGCTCCAGAGAGACGCTCCCGTTTGTGTGCGCTCTGACATTCATGGCTCTGACTGAGGCAGCGCTGGATTTAAATACTCTGAACTCGGCTACAAACTCAAGAATAAAAGTTAAATTCAGCACAGATTTTTTATCAAAGTGTCAGTGTCAGTTAGCACACACCCTGCTACTGCGGTTGTCAACAACAACATGTTGGATTATAGTCACAATCGTTTGAAGTCAGGATTAAAATAAATCTTATTTGTGAAGAGTTTGGATCTGATGGCGCTTGTCTGAGCGGTGAGTGTTATAAATGTGTCCATTTTGATGCTTCATTCCTTTTGCTCACTTTAGTTAGCACTTAGCACATGAAAGGCTACCACAACATTGTAAACATTGCCTCTGTTCTCTCATTGGTGACTGTAAAGTGATTATGGCTGTATCCGTGTTTACTGGACTCACACTGACATGTAAATGAGTTGTGAAAAGAGGCGTTAATGGACGAAGTTTGTACACATTAATTATGTACACAGCAGGCTCATAAATTCATTTCAATAGTTTAAATCTATTGAAAAGAATGTTGTACAAACACACTGACACACTTATAATCAGCTGCATACAAATGTTTTATTTTACATTACTAAATATATTTGCAGTTATATCGGCTATTGGCACCTCCAACTTCCTTAAAGACAGACCTCGTATCGGCCCCCCCAAAATCCACATCAGTCGGATTTATATGCAAAGTATTATTTGTCCCTTTTATGAGACAATATTCGTCAACAATTGCCCTCGCAGTGATGCTAAAAGATTGTCACAATTTCTTAGCCTAAATTGTGTATGAGGTAACGCTTTAAATGAGAGTAAAACTAAAATTGAATACTAAATAACACAATGACAGTTACGAATCAGTTCTATCAGAGGTGAACCTGAGGCATGATCCCAATAATGTCACCAGTGTTTGAAGAAGAAAAACCAAAAAGAAAGGAAAAGAAAATGTCTCAATTGCATTTACTTTGACAAGAGCGACAGATTTATAACACTCAAAAAAGTCTGTCTCCTGCGAAATTCTATGACAAATGTTTTCTACGCCAGGAACCCGGGACTAACCCACACACGCACACTGACCATACATCACTCATACAATGACTGTCAGGAGAAGATATAGTGGAGACATTCACAAATCTGTCAAGGATATCCCATTTGTATACGGGCCCACACTGTGAATTCAAAACAAACTCATCCAAGCACGTCAATTTATTTTTGCTTAAGTGCTGATTACTCATTGAAAATTATCAACTAAACGTCAGAAAAACATCCTCGGGCGAATGTATGTAGTTAGCATTGCAAATTCCCTCTCCACTGTGTTGATAAAAAAGAAAAACAGGGAAAGGCTGCATTATATCATGTTTACTTTTTGCATTTAATTTATTGATTTTTACTCCAAGATGTCATTTCTTCATTTTACACCCGCGCACATTTTTCACCGCCTCCCTGCTCCAATACAAAAGGGGGCATAAAAATAAAATTGCGCCGGTCCCGCCTGAGGATTTGCGATCTAACGAGGGAGATCTCTTCCACTCCTCCACTCCTACCTTTTCCTCTGTCTTCACCTCGTTTTTCACGGAGATATGTCACCATGGTAACATAAACTGCACCACGCCATGCACCCCTGCTCCGAGAGACGAGTCATAACCGGGACATTAAAAGTTCCAGAGATGAGACGTGCACTCCTTTTTGTTTTACGATGGGGAACTTATAGACGGGAATAAAAGAGAACTGGTATAAGCGATTGGTTCTTTTAGCATAGGGTTTGTTTATTCCACAGTTTGGTTATCGACATGATGGTGTTTAGAACGGCAAAATATGAGAAAAGTACAAAGGATGGGCGCTATGTTGGCTCCAATATTATCGTATACTTATCTTATATTGGAGTCGGTAATAAGGGAGTGGAAGTTTTCGGTATCGGGCATCGCTCTGATAATGATAATGTAGCCGATATTTGTGCCCATGTGTTTGTCCTCAGTTCAGATTTGTCTTTTTGAAGAACAATTAGGCTAAAAATACGGCCGTACGTTTACACAAAAAACTTTATCATCATAATATTGGTATCAAAATCTATATGACATATATATATATTGACCACAGCAGCAAGGCAAATATCCAATCAACTCCATCCCTAATAAGCATGTTTTTGTGGCTTTGCGATAATATTATTGATATACCTTTTGACCGAGTCAGTTCGTAATTGAAAATACTTTATTTACACTTGCCCAGACATAAACTGAACCAAACTGGGACTAAATCCAGAACTAAAACAGGACTGCAGCCCAAATGTGCTCAAATAAAACACTTGTGCCCTCAAACTTTCATCCCTAAAATCTACTTAGAAAAAACTAATCATGATCAAAAGAATAAACTATTCCATAACTCCTAAAATATACCAAAGTTCAATCTGACTTGCTAAGAGGCCGAACCAACCAAGCTAGAAATGATAAGAATTTAGGTCGGGGTAATCAATGCAGTAACATCTGACTTGGGCAAATGCCAGTGCATCCGATTTATGAAATTAATTACACGTGCCATTTTGTGTGTTGATTTACCGCAATGTATTAATTCAAGTAGCAAAGAGAAGAGTTTCTGATAGCGTCATCTGAAGGACACATATAGTAATGATAGTTATCCCTCTTGACATCAGCAAGAATCTTTTGTACTTTGTTTGGTAAATAAAATATAGCTGAGACTAGACACTCTTGAGAAACAACGCTACATACACACTTTTGGAATAACAAAACAAATGGAAAGGCAATAAACGGCACTTAATGCAAAAACATAGGTTTTGTTGTTCTTTGCTTTCAGTATTTCCACAGAAAATCCTTCTAGTGTGCAGTGATTTACAGTGGGTACAGAAAGTATTCAGAACCCTTTACATTTTTCCCTCTTTTTTTCATTGCAGCCATTTGCTAAAAAGCAAAAAGTTCTTTTTATTTCTCCTTAATGCACACTCAGCACCCCATCTTGATAGAAAAAAAAACAAATGTAGACATTTTTGAGACTTTGTGGAACTTTCTCCCATCTCCCTACTGCATCTCTGGAGCTCAGCCACAGCGATCTTTGGGTTCTTCTTTACCTCTCTCACCAAGGCTCTTCTCCCACGATTGTTCAGTTTGGCTGGACGGTCAGGTCTAGGAAGAGTTCTGGTCGTCACAAACTTCTTCCATCAAAGGATTATGGAGACCACTGTGCTCTAAGCAACCTTGAGTGCTGCAGATCTGTGGCTTGCCACAATTCTGTCTCTGCGCTCCTTGGGCAGTTCCTTTGACCTCATGATTCTCATTTGCTCTGACATGCACTGTGAGCTGTAAGGTCTTATTAAGACAGGTGTGTCTTAATCAAGTCCAGTCAGTGTAATTTTACACAGCTATATCGGACAGATTATATCTGAATCAAATCTTCCAATATTGATATTAGCAACTCCAGCGATATATCGACCATCACTGGTTCATTCCAAGTTCTTGGTAACACATGTTTCTCAAAATTACAGCATGTTCAGCTACTTTTCTGTCTTAAAAGAAAAAAAAAAAACCTAAGTGAACTTGAGGTGTGAGACTGTAATCCAGGGCCAGAGATCGCCCACCCACCCACTGTTCTTCCAGTACCGAGATACGAATATTAGCTTTATTCATTATTCATGGAGGGCAGAGGCAGCGGAGCCCGGCACCTCTGCCAAATCAACCATTTAGCTAACAAACACATCAAGGCACGCCACACTGAATACGGGATTGGCGCTCAGCATGCCGAGTGGGAGGCCACCCCCTGCAGCTATACTTATCAGAACAACAGCAGCCCCGGATAAATGGAGTTTCCACATGATCGCAAGACCCTTTCTATCACTCCAATATTTCCTGGCAGAGAGGGGGGGGATATATTCTTACACTATATATGTGGGGGTATTTCTGACACAAATAAAGCCAATTAAATTCAAATTTTGACAGGTTGTGTCTTGAAAGCCCCCAGAACAAAGGCGGGTACTGTTTTGTAGACCCATGACTGTCTGATTCTGTGCATTTTCAACATGAATTAAAACCTAAAGAAATTGGTTAATTAGGAACTTCAGACATACCCGCCCTTGGATAAACTCAGACAGGAGCGCACAATAAAACACAATGGAAGAGTCTGTCAATCAAATCAGAGCCACTATTATTTCGAAGTGAACTCACATCTTAGTTCCCATACGGCGCAGCTCAAGCAGGAACAAAAGCATCATGAATCAAGTGAATACCTTTGAAACTAGATTTGGAGGGAAATGGCTCAGTTGTTTGTGCAGATATAACGCTGCATGTGGAGCCACCTTAAAGAGACGCTCACACGCAAGAGACATAAGACGGAGGCGAGAACTAACTTTTTATCTTTAAAGGCAAACTAAGGCACGAGGACAAAGGAGAAACAGAGAGAGAGAGAGTAATGAAAGTATAAAATGTCTACCCTGATTTGGGACTACACTAATGCTGTATAAATGAAATATGCCCTGACCACCAGAGTTGCTGACTGTATGCATATGCGATTGGCTCAAACAGAGTGCCGCAGCTGTGAGTCTCTGGAGCTAGTTTAGAAGTTCAGCCCCCCGATGACTGCTCTCAATCTGTCAGCTGAAGGGGAAGAGGGGGAGGAGGGGGAGGAGGGGGAGGAAGAGCCAGAGGGGAGAGGGACAGGGGCACTGGCATTCACTGTACAGGGCTGTCAAAAAAATAGAAATGTATATGTAGATACCTATCGATACGCAAACAAGTATTGAAAACAATATACTCATTTGGCAGGTATCAATTAAAAAAATGGTTAGAACAGTGTTGTTATGATACTAAAATTACTTACTGAATTAGGAAAAGGCTCGATGCCAATTTCAATGTACCACAATCATGATAACATACACAAAATAATAGTTTCAATATAATCTAATATCTAAATACGTTTGGACTATTAATGTGATTTTTCTTTAGTAATACTTCAAATGAGCTTTTTTAGGGCTGTATTCAACTAAAGCAATTCTTGGTCGACTAAAGACATGCCCTATCGACCGATTAGTCGATTAAAGGGGGGTTTAACAAAAGTATCTTCATGTATCTGACCGAGACTGCACTTAAAAGACTACAATTACACAGACGTTCATGCAAAAAAACAACTATTTATACAGAAAAGACCGATTAATCGTGTTCATATTCAAACATACATAGTATGTTTAGTAACAATTAGAATGTGGGTATGTTTTTTTTGACAAAGCTTTTTAGAACCATTTTGACCAATAAAATAAGTTAAACTTCAATTGTATTTTGTATTGTATTGTATTGTATTGTATTGTATTGTATTGTATTGTATTGTATGTATTGGATTAAATTGTAATTTGTATTGTATTGTATGTATTGTATTGTATTGTATTGTATGTAATGGATTAAAAATTTGGTGATGGCAAAAGAGAAGAGTGCCTATTGAGCGTTTCCGTAGTATTGAAATTGATATCAAAATATTTATTTCAACACTACTCACACCTCCACTACTGGCGGCTCACTGACAGCACAGCTCACACAAAGACACAAATCCCCACAGTTTACAGCCTCTGATAAGCATTCAAGTTATCACTCACTGTACGTGTGAACTCTCAGTGAGTCTTCAGCTCACATTCTCAAACAGTTGTTACAGTTCACCAAGGTACACAGTGTGGTCAGAACAAAGAGAAAACTGCTAAATATTTTAACTAAAATTAAATGTTACTTACCTGGACAACCTCGTCGTCCTCCTCCAAAAGACCTTCCAACACGTCCACTGCCGTCTGAAAACATAGAATATATACAGTATCAGTATGTAAATATAAAATGATTATTCTTCATAGTGTTAATTCATTAGCAGATGTCTTAGCTCAGGGTCCTGATAAGAGTCTATGAGGCCATTGTCCAATCAACAGCACCATCGATACCAACATGGCACCAGACACAGGCGTCAATAGACACACTCGCCAGTGCTTATCGCAGAGTCAATAGTCACTTGCACCGCTCTGCTCCACAGCCCTTTTAATCCATTTAGTTACATTAACACTCAATAGATTCTTGGTATCAGCAGCAGCCATCCAAAGGCAGAGCCATAAACCCAAATGTCACGCTGACCCATCCCGTGCCCTGGCTTCACACTGCTCTGATTTCGTCAGAGCTGGAGCACAGAGGAGTTTGAGGTCTCAGAGGAGTTTAATGTTTGGTGACCTTTGCTTCAGCGTCACTGTCTGGGTCAGTTTCAGTGGGAAGTTTCTATTACAGAGAACAGCCCTTGACTAAAGCGGACCGTGTGTTTGTTTTGGTCCCTGCGTGTGGATCCTGTGGTTGTGGTGTGCGCGTTTGTGAGTCAGGCCTCAGGTGATGATATATTGATTTTTGTCAACTTCAGGTTGGAGGCGACTGTTAGCCATTCACCCGTGGTGAAGGGCAAGAATAAAAGACATGCACACGCCTGTGTGTGTACTTAAACACCAGGGCAAAGGCACGTAGCAGGGCTGAACAAACCAGTGAGCACAACAAGCCCCACTCTCCTCTTGTTAAAAAGCAGTCTTATTAGTTGGAGAGCCTCCTCATTTTTCCTGGCGCCCTTTGAGCTCCTCTTCTCTTTTCATTTGGCAGGTGCAGATTTTAGCAGAGAAGTCTGTGCAGGAAGGACTGAAGAAAGCTCGGATTAATTGAAAGCCTCTTATTAATGTTTGTGAAAGTCAGCTGACTGATCAAACCAATTATACACTGCAGATGCACACTCCTTAATGAAAAAGTGAGTGATTCAAATACACAACAAGCTACAAACAAAAATACTTAAATTTTGCTTTTGATAAATGAGTTAAAGCAAGGCTCGAGTGTTATCTACTTGACTTTCACTGCATCACCCCAGTGTGACGCTCACAGTAAATCGAGCTAAGCCACTCGATAGAAAAGATAAGAGCTAAGATCTGTGTGGATATTAAACAATTGATACAACAGGCACTTTCTGAGCTACAGAAATAGAACAAGAGATTTCTGGGAGCTAAGATAAGTGAGCGCTGATAAGCACTATATCATCTGCAGCCGCACTTCCTCCTAACGACACTGGTCAACCCAGGGGCAAGTGATTAAAGATTCAGAGATTTCTTAAGCCGCTTCACGCTCTAAACAACAACAAGATTAATATTCTTATGCAGAAGTGAAGAAAATAAGTGGTACAGCAAAGAAAAAGCTGGGTTAAAAAGTGTCTTTGTAAACAATGCAAATGCAGTCTATGAACAACAACATATACAACACTTTGTCCTCTTTTTTAACCTGTTTAAGGGAAAACACTGCATTCTAGAGAGGAGCTCATTTATAACCGCCATTGTTCATGTGTGTGCGTGCAGCCGCAGTGTGTCTGTGTGCGTAATCTTCAGGCAATTTTGTTTAACAGAATCATTTTGCCAGCGCGCACAGTGGAGACGGGAGAAAGACAAATCACTGTACAAGCGAGGGCAGCCCGTATCGCTACACGCAGAAGCCCGAACACGCTCGCATACACAAACCAGGACATCTGCACTTAAGTAAATAAATCCAATGTGTCAGCTCCAACCGTTCGTCCGAGCAGCACCAGAGAGGAGGGTTTAAGCTGAATTTAGAGACAGAAAATGCAGCAGAGGCAAACCATAGCGACAGAAGCTCATAGATCAACTGTCCATCAGCTGAAAAAAGAGGGAGCAGAAATCTTAACGGTTGTCAAGAGGGGCTGCCTGCTTGTCAACTCAAGCTGATGAAGGTCATGTCTACAGTAGGGCTGGACCATCACATTACACTAATGATATATTGATATCTTTTAGAAGGGCAATATGAATATTGTAATATAATTTACAAGCACAAAACATCTACGGCTAAACACTGAAAACACTTGGAACAAGACAATTCCCACGAGACACGAGACTGGAGACACGAGACTGGAGACTGGAGACTGGAGACTGGGTCTACACTTACGAGCTCAGATTTCGACATCATTTATAATAATAAATTGTGCAATCCCACTGACCATTTTGGCCTCACAATTGTTTTTTGCTGTCAGTGTAGCATTGCATTTGGAACTTACAGCTCAAGTAGTACAACACATGAAAAAACTCACACAATCATTTGATGCATTCATTGTGGCAGGAGATCCCATCCCTCCTTGCAAAGACAGATAATGGATTTGTGGAGTGGATAGGAATTCAAACTACACAAAACTTAAAAAGCCTAAAACTAGTTAGCAGTAATTGTGTCAAGGCTACACACAATCGTGTTTTCCTACATGTCCGTGGCTGGTATAAAACTACAGACTACAGCTGAGACGACATTCAATTGTGTCTAGTGTTTAAATGATCAAATACAGTTTTTGCAAATTTTGTGATATATTCACTTTATTCCACACTGCCCACTTTTGTCTCTTTTTGCCACGTATCGACAATTCCGTTGTAATAGCACTTTCGATCGAGCGGGAACTCTGTTCGCTTAAGTGGAGAACGAGGGAAAAGTCTCACCACTAAAATATGCTATAAAGTTCATGTGACCAACAAGTCAACAATGCACTAACTCCCTGGGCGGCCGAAAAAAAACAACTTTTTAGTCAATGTAGGACTTATTTTCTCTCGAGGTCGGCAGCCCTATGTTGACTAATACAACCGTATAAGTCGTATAGCTGCGCTCAGGCCAACGGCCGGAATAAGGTGAATGTAGTTGGAAATTGGGCTGCAAGCTATATCGCAACCAAATTGAAAATGCAATTTGAATGATAGCAATTAGCAACTAAATATTCCGTTTTATTCATATGAAACCTGCTAACCCTGTAGTTTAAACCGCTACAAACATGTTCTGAAATGTTATTCTTGTAATGATAAGCAGCTTATATTTCTGTCCTCCTCAAATGTCACTTTCCCTGGCCGCGTTTCAATTGTGAACTTTGAACTGAAATCTACCATTAAAAACACAATCACGCTAATCTAATCACAATGCTTGTCAAAAAAATTGCAACAAGATATTTTTCCAAAAGCATTCAGCCCTACTAGGAAACCCGTGTCATGATCTTTCATTAGAGTGGTTGCTGCATCATAATTCAGTTCATAAAGTAGCTCTAATCTCAAACACATTCAGTCTCCGCCCACTTCTCCTGTTGACCAGCCTCTGTCCAGTTCTGGGCAAGTGATGCCAGGATTAAACCAAAAGCAGAGATTTGTGAGAAGGAGCAAATACCTCATAATACCTCAGAATTCAATGTAAAGTGTAAAAGAATAGTGGTGATACGGTCAAAATTGTGACCTAGCCTCCCCTAGCAGGATAAGACTGAACTTCCTCCATCTGCCCAAACAAGACTACTTATGTATGATTAGTTTGTGGCAATTGTTGGTTAATCTCAAACAAAACATAGTTAGATCAAGAATGCATCACAAAAGCAACACTTATCCATTTTTGTCTCACTGGCTGTTTTAAATATCTGTTATTTGTCACTTTCCACCACAAAGTCTGGAACATATTCAAGTATTACTCGTTAGAACTATTGTGGTATTTTCTGAGCAGCGGCACGTTTGTGGAGCAATTCAGAGGAGCTTATTACAAAAAAATATTGAATGAGTTATAGCTTGCAAAGTAAAATTTAATGCTTTAAGAACAGCCCTCCACAAAGGCAAAAAAGATACCCAGATACCAATCGATTCAAATAGTAAATATTCCTTTGAACAAGTATCAACACTGAAAACATATCACATAAAAGGGAAAAGATTGCACTTTTTCCAAATAGTTTTAGAATGGACTTGATCTATATCAGAACTAGTATAAGACAACATGCCAATATTAAAGACACAATGATTATTGTGTGTTTAAAATAGCATTTTGCAGTCTAAAAAAGTTATTTTTTAATTATCATTGTGGCAAAATAATTTTACATTAAGTGTTTAGAGCAGAAATTGTAGTATCACAGTAACTAAGATCCTCTGAAAACAAGACGTTTTTTTTTTTAATTGAGCTGTTAGGAAGTATCAGCCTGTCCTTGGGAGAGCAAGATTGTCTTACTTTCTTACTTTGTCAATACTAATCAGAAAAAACATGACATTCTTCACAGGGATAATTAAAGCAATTAAAACAAGTTGTTCTTACCAAGAAAACAAGCAACAAACAACCTTTAAGCTTGAATGTTAATATTAACTTGCTACATCTAAGATACTTGGAGGAAGAATAAAAGAGAAATATGTGGAGTTTTAGTAAAATTATTTAATTAACCAATCATTTCTTGAGTAATGCCTCTTAAAAAGCCCAAGAAAAGTTTTTTCCAATTACATTTTGAGCAGCGTATTAGCACCATTCTTACAACAAATGTTAATTGGCCGTGTGTAAAAGAAAGTTTTAAAATAAAAGGTATCAAGAGGTAAAGGCATAAATAGCTGACAAAGGAACAGGTGAAAACTAAAAGAGGGAAATGTGTTAAATTAAACACTTGTCTCCATAGAGATGTTCTTCCTTTGCCTGAAATGTTCCACACTATAGCCTTATATCTACCTATCTCACATTTGTTCAATTACAGGTGTTTTTATTGCAAAAAATAACCTTCAAAAACATGCATTCTTGAGCGGGCTCGCCTCTCCACAGATCTGACCGGGTGGTGGCGTCAGATGCTTGTCTCCATGGAGATATAGTTTAATGCCATACTGTGGAACATTCCAGGCAAAGTAGGGCTGTCACAATATCATATTTTTGAGTTACGATTATTGTGAGAAAAATCATCACGATGTAACAATAGTTCACGATTATTGAGACTGAACGAACAACAGTAAAATCTTAACATTTTCCTTCATTCATTCCCCGAGGTCTGACATGTTCCTAAAATTGTCATAATTATTAGTTTTTGGTTCTTACGATTATGTGACCTGAATTATCATGATTATCGATTAACCTAATAATCCTGACGTCCCCAAACGGAAAAGCAAAGACACCTCCATCAAAAAGCTACATGTCGCATCTTTGCTAGACAGACATAATAAAATACCATAAGAACAGAGCACATTACTGTACCGTTAAATAAAACTACTTGATATGCATCTGTTCGTTTCTTACATTAAGGCTCCCAGGGCGACAGAGCCATCCAACATGCAAAGCTCTCTTAGGATATGTGCGGTTGACGCTTAACAACACCAACAGCGCGATGAAGACAAATGACGTGTCAGAAACTGCAGCCGGGGAAGTTGTCATTTCCCGGCTTCACCTGACAAGCCCAAACACACACTGCATACGTACGAATACAATGTCCAGTGGCTGTTTGCGAAGAGGAAAGAGACGGGACACTGCCCTCATTTCCTGTCTGTAATAACCATAAAGAGCTCGACAAGAGTGACTACAAATGAATCACTCAGATGTTGGCTAGCAGTAATCACGGAAAATGACTTGGCGCATTAATGACTGTTAGGAGTTTTAGTGCCGAACAGAAGACGGCAAGACACTAAATTCAAAGCCATTAATACCGAGAAATTGATGTGCGATTTCCAAGACGGGTGAAGATGGAATAGAGCGGCCGTCTTTCTCTCCCTGCGCTTATTTTGATTTCATTCCGTCTTCTCATCGCGCCTCCCGTCCCTAGTGTGCCCGCTTTACCCTGTCGCCTCTTTGTAAATACCACTCTTCAATTATTGACAGTGGATTGTGTCGGGTATAAAGACCAGGCAGGGCCGCGTCGCCACCTTCAGAGCTATTCAGGCGGAAAGGGAAAAGAAAGGACACTTGTACAAACACATACAAATGCCAAGGCGACCACCAGCTAAGAAACTGCAGGCTACATTCGCGACATTTTAGAATCTGAAGTTGTGGTTTCCGATGACGGGCAGACGCTTATAAAACTCTTAGGGTGATTCATGTTTTTAGAATGGAAAAGCCAACTCAAAATTCACATAATCTAAACCTATACTTTGGCGTTAATTGGAAGGGATTTGGTCTTCTAATGTTCCATATTCATTTTGGGGCTGATAAACTGGTTAATGCATTGATTGATTGATTGATTGATTGATTGAATGATTGAACTTAACTCCTTAAACACTTAACATTGAAAATGCCTGATGACATGATGACAGGCTGGTCCGAGCGGGTACATATTAATGGATGAGCGCTCCAAACACTGAGCCACTGTCACTCCCAAATTTATATAGTTTATTATATGTGCCGACATTGAACTTCATACCAGTTTTGGTTTCATGTAGACCCAATTAGTGCAGAGATAATAAAGGTTCTGTACATGATTTTTATTGTCTTAAAAATCTTGGAAAAAAAAATAGTTCATTTTTAACTCCAAATGTATTCCCCACTTTCCTAACACATTCCAAGCATCCTAATCATTCACAGTAGGGCAGCAACGATTTATCGAGTAAATAGAGTAATTCGATTACAAAAAAGTTTAGATTTTTTTATTGCCTCGATGATTTGTTAAAATCCCTAATTTACATATTTAATTTGAAACGCATGAATCTGTGGCGTGCGGAACGACTTCGTTTCACACGGAGGAACAGGAATTTCGTGTTGCCTAAAAATTCTTTGCAGTTTTCCCGAGACATAAAGGATAGAGACACCCTTTCTTCTTGGTTCTGTTTCCCTTTTGTCCCTTTTGTCCCTTTTGTCCTGCTTTTTGGTTCTCTTCACTTTGTTAAGAGCCCAAGCTGGGTACCCACAGGCTGAGAGAGCACATGTTTCTCCTCCTTCCTCTTGCCCTCTGAGATGGTGGGCACTTCTTGTGCTTTGAGTTGTAATGTTCTGATGGGAGTGATCAGAAATTCCTGTTTATTTTAAATCAGCCAACACTTTAAGACAAAAACTGGTTCACCCTCAGGACAAGATGCTTACACAAAAACAGAGCGAAGTAGTGTATTCTATCCATGCAGTGAAGAAAGTTGTAAAGAGCGGTACATAGGGGAGACTAAACAGCCACTTCACAAGAGGCTTTAACAACACAGAAGACACTCGAGTTCAGGACCCCAGAGCACCGTATATCTTCATCTTAAAGCCACAAACCACACTATTATAAGACAGTGAGGTGGAGATTCTAAGCAGAGAGAAAAGATGGTTTGTAAGAGGAGTTAAGGAGGCAATATTTATTAAAAGAGAAAATCCTTCATTAAACCGAAATGGAGGTTTAAGATTCAGCCTTCAGGTTTTATATAATAGTGTTTTGAAGCTACAATGCCTGTAAATTGTTTACGGAATGTACAAAAAATTTACAGATTACTCAATTCATTGAAGAAAAGAATCGATAGATTACTCGGTTACTAAAACAATAGATAGCTCCAGCCCTAATACACAACGATGAGTAATAAGTGCTTTCATAACTGTTCATAACTGTTAAGCTAACCACAACTACCATGCCAACGGCGCACTTTCTGGTTCACAGAGGATAATCCGCTTTATAATTAGATACAGACAGCACACAGCTGTCTCTTTTTGACATTTCATACAGTATATCTATGTTCAAGCAAAAAAAATGTACTAACTATATTATATCAAAATTGAGTCAAGCGCCTTTAATCTGACAGTAAAAAGGCATTTTCCAGAGAATTCTTACCTCTTTTCGAGCTCACTTTAAACTTTGGGCAGTTTAAAATGTTACGCTCGCACGCAGAGCAGGCTTACCTCATATTCTTCCGCTTCGATGAGCAGTTTGGCCGTGGTGATGCGAGACTCGTAGGGCGGGATCTCAATATTCTGCAGGGAGAGGACAACATTGGAGCGTAAATGTATACACAAACATCCTCAAACAGGGTCCCTCTTTTGTCTGCCGATAACAGCATCTAATTTCAAGCTATAAAATGTGCTCTGGTGATGTGGCTGTTAATCATAGTGGAAGTGTCAGCACCCTGGATTCAGATCAAGCTGCGGTGAAAGATAAGAGTCATACCAGCGGCAGCAGTGTGGTGTCTGTGTGCTATTCAAAATCATTGTGTAATCCCAATACCATTTATTCGTTGAAACCTCCTCCTCACCTTGACAAAAAAGCTATTTATGTAAACTCCTGTTAGCATCTACTTTCTTGTCCTTTACAAACTTTGCAGTATTCATGTAGATGGAAAATGCAAATCATTTCATTTGCTCATATTTCACAATGCCCTGCATTCTGTGTTATATTGCAATCAGAGCAATTTAATGGCATATATTTTCCAACTTTGGGAGGGAAAAAGAGTCATAGCAAACCTGTAAATCCTCTTCTAAGCCCGACGCGGCTCTCTGAGAAGGTAACCATCCAGCAACACTTTTTAACAAGTACTCTTTGCCTTCCTGGAAAACAATCCAATGCAAATATTTAAGCGGATATATTGCAGTCTTACACAACATTTGCAAATACAGATCAGATCTTTTTTCTTCAGTTTCTCTTTAGTTTCTTTTGACAGCTGCAAATCTGTGGAATGTGGAATCTCCTGGAGATTCCAGGCATTTAAAATGTTGAAATATTTTTGAACATGTCTCAAACTGGAGTCATGCTGCCCCCTAGCGCACTGAATAGTATTAAAGTATTAAAATTATTCTCCCCCCCCCTACAAAGCATTCATAAAAACTTGTTGTATACCTGTGAGGCAAAGTTTCTCAATTAATAAAAAAATTAAACATTAAGTGGTTACGGAATATAGACAAATCTGACTAAAAAGGAGATGCCTCATTGAAGGATGGGTCAAAAGCACTGTACCTTGACCTTAACTTAACAATCCCAGACAGTCGTTTCAGTGTCGTGGTGCAATATTATAGTGGCCGAAACATCACGGAGTATTAACAGTTATTAAACTAAAACACGTTCCTGACTCAAAATCAGGTACAGACACTTTAAGGAAAAGTGATCAAATTTGTACCTGAATAAAAATAAACAAATAAAATCAACATATTTTCATTATTAGTCAGTGCTTCACACCATCACTGGCATCATATATGACCTTAAAGATTGACCCAGTAATTGACTTCCTTTCGGGCAATCCTTCTGTGTGTGCTCGTTAATGCGAGGGCTCATCTGTTAATAAACCGCATACAATCCAATTTGCTCAGGATAATTAAGTCAGCAGAATCCAGCTCTAATGTGCAGGAAGTCTGTGCCCTGACCTGGTTTCTCTCAGCGCTGAACAGGTAACTCGCCATGAGCTGCAGAGCCTCTGGGTTGTCATGGCGATAGTGTAATGCTCGTTCAATGAACTCCTTACATTTGTCCGCAGCACCCTCTTCCATGCTGGAACGCACAAAACAGCTTACAGCTAGATCAGCCGCAATTAAAAAGTTTGAAGTGTGATATAAAGTCACTAAAAAGAATGTAATAAGATCTAATATTAGAGACCACTATATACAGAACTGAAACATTAATCATAGTATAATATAAACTGCAATAGGTCACAAAAACTAGTTGCTAATAAGCCATAGCTATATTAATTATTCAACCAACAAAACAAATACAATAAGAAAAACTAGTGTATTTAGAAAGGATTTTACAATACATTTTGAGCTAAAAAATATAATTGATCTCTTAATTAACTCAATATAGTAATCATCATGACAGGCCTACTTAGAACAAATCACAGGCTAATATGTTTACATGCACACGTCAAATCTGATCATATCTGATTTCTGGAGTTACCAGATTATTGAAATGTAACATAAACAGTTACATCTGATGTGAGTAATCTGATTTCTTTCTGATTCTGAATAAAAATTTTAATGTTAAAGATTGAAGTGATTGAGTAAACAGTTATTTTCACCAGATTCATTTTGTACATGTAAACGTGCATCAAAAATCCAATCCAGTTTTCCCGAGTAATCTGATTATTCAAGTTATCTGATTTTTACTGTCCTTGTAAAGGTACCTACTGTCATGAGGTAACAATGTAGTTTAAGAGAGTGATGAAAGTACCAAAGGTCTGTCAGGTAAATTTCAGCGATGGAGCAGTAGGCCACGCTGACGTCTCTCTCTGTGGGCAGGTCTGTGTCCTCCTCTGGGAAGGCGGAAGCTCCTAGTGGCCCCTAAAGAACCAAGGCAACAAAAATCAGATGATATTGAATTTATTTATGGCAAAAAATCAGAAGAGATATGTGAAATATAAACTCTTACTGTCTAACTTATCTTTTTGTAGTGTAAAAGGTAGGGTTTCCAAAAGCATCAAACCCAGATACCAATCAATAATAGAAGTATCAAAACTAGTCATTTAAAAAAGCATCAATACTGAAATATATCACATACTGGAACAATAAGGACATTTTCGTGAACAGTTTTAGAAATGATCATGATCTATATCAGAACTAGAAGACAATATGGTAATAATAAGAAACTACAATTATTTTGTGTTGAAAATTACAGTTTGATCACTGTGGTATTGAAATTGGTATCAAGTATAGAGACTTTCCCTTAGAATCGAAGTAGTTTGAAATTTCAATGTCTTGAAACCACTAATAGGAGGATGAGTAGACTAATATAAAACCTACTTGCACAATATTATTTATGTTTCAACATTGCCCTCTAGTGACAATGTCAACATATTACAGAAGATTGTCAGAAACTTGCACATGAGAGTGAATATGAAAATACATTAACATACTGTTGCCTGTGCTTGCTTTTCCAGTGCAGAAAGCAGAACTTGTATTCCTTTCAGATAGAAATCCACAGCCTCTTGTCCTGTGTGTATCTGCCCCAAAGACATGTACTTTCTATGGCCGGCATCTGGGCTCAACTCCACTGCTCGTTGAAATGTCTGGATGTTAGTCAAGGTTTTTTGTTTCCAGATGATGAAAATGATATAACAGCTATTTTTAACTCTTTAAAGTTAGTACTATAGCTGCAGCAACTAATTCTATATTTGTTTTGACCTGGTTTATGGTTAATATTGCTGTAATTACTGGACCCATCTATATGAAACAAAGAACTGGCACAAAGCTCAACATCTTCTCTGTCACAATAGCTTTAGAAAGTGGTGCAATTATTCAACCCCAATGATGTCATTGTTGTCAAATGAAACAACTTTAAAATTCGAAATATTATGATGAAGTTCAACATCATTAATTGTCTGGGATTGATGAGGTTCAACTTTTAAGGTTAAGGTACACTTTATTATCCCTGTAAGGAAATTTGTCCTCTGCATTTGACCCATCCTTGGGGCATCTCCTCAGGAGCATTTGTGGATCCATCATGGGTTTGAATATTTCTGTAAATCTCCCATAGAGTAATAAAGGCCCTTCATCTAAAAGTATGATAAATTCTAAAATGTGAACGCAACCTATTGCTGAATTTAAAACATATCTAATAACATCAAATAGCAAAAGGATACTTCCTCAGCTTTTAGGGTATCCCCCATTTCCGAGTAGATATTTCCAAGCATGTCCAGAGCATGAAGATTGGTAGCTTCCAGGTCCAGAGCTCGTTGACAAAATAGAGAGGCCATCTCAAAGTCAAAGCTGTCCATGCACTCCTCTGTCTGAAGAGAATAACTACATATTATGCTTGATTAATAGTTTACAACTTTTGACTTGTGTCTTGTGTGAATTATTGCTCATTAATAACGTATGTGATGCATTTAATACAAAGCCTTGGAGTTGTATTACATTACAGATATTGCAATAATTCATAAAAAGTCACATTTATTATACACTTATGCATTTATAGTCCACTTAGTCCAATAATTTAGGGTAGAGGGATGATCTAACCTTTTCCAAAAGTTGTTGCACGGAGTACTTCTCAGCTGTTTTCTTCTTGGCTTTCACATGCATCCTTACTTTCATCCTTTCTTGAGGTGACAACCCCATTATTGCTGGATCTGTTTTGATGGGGAAACGTCAGACATCTGATACAGTATATTCATTTGTCCCCAACAAACAACTAATAAATATACGTCTAGTATGTCTGTAATATCTATTATAACACTGAGTTTAATAAAAATCGCAGGAATTACCCCTGTTTGGATGATTCTCTTTCTTCTTTGGCTTGTTTTTCTTCTTGCCTTTTGCCTGCCCTCCCATATTGAAGGATAAAAATTATCTAAATACAATATTTCACTATTTACAATGTGCAATTACAGTTCTAAACACCAACCACCAACACGCGTGTAAATTCAGGGCCACAAGTGCGCATGCTCACGGCCACCGCGACTTCTACGGATAGCATTTACGGACATATTTAATATGCTGCACAATTTGCCTTTAATTGGCCACGTTCATATTAACTGCTATTTAATTTGTGAAATAAACATATGCTTCAGTAGAACGTTGGAATGATGTATTATTTTAGGTGCGATTTTTGTGTAATACATTTTGGCACTCAAGCGCTTCTTTCTGTGGGCGGGCTTTTTGATTGACACAAGCAGGAGCCAATCAAGGGCAAAGAAAAATTGCTACCCCCAAGACGTGTCTGGAACATTCTAGATTTTGACCAATGGGCGAGTACGTTACACTTTACGCACCGTTTTTTGTAAATCTGATGTAAATAAACGAATGACAGAGACGCTGATGAGAGTGAAATTGCTACAAAACACCGATTAAATCAATAGCGATTTGAAGAACTGAGCTCATTTCAGGTAATTGTGCTGTTCCAACGTATATCTAGATTACAGATAGCATGAACGAGCATGTTAGCATCGATCGAGGTGGACGAAAAAGACGGAATGAATCAAAGGAAGCAATGAATCATTAGCTGCTAGTTGTGCTAATGCTAGCTAAGTGTTGGCATGGGAATATATTATTCAACCTAAAGCGTTTTTACAACGAGTCTGTTGCTTCTTGGAAGATTAGTCCATAAACTGAGGCTAAAGCATATTTGTGAAGAAGTCGCAAAATGAAACACTATTCAAGGCGATATGAGCTACAAATATTTACAAAATCATTATCCTTGTATTATTATTGATATATGTATATTATTTATTATGCGTTTTAATTGAAAGTGCATATATTTTTGACAGCATTGTTAAACTGTGTTTATCTTCATTAAAATTCTAGTTGCTGGCTACTTTGATGTCCATCCTTGCCGCCAGTTTCTTGCCTGCCCCTGTTGTTATCAGACTGATTGAAGCTCGTGGCCAATGCCGCAGGATCGGTCCGCGAGAGAAGTGGTCGGACACCTCTGGAAGCCTCTGCAGGTCTCATCATCAGACCTCTGCTGCCTCCACAAAGCGTCCAATCTGAAAAAGAAGCATCTGTGGACCTCTCACTGGTGAAAGACCATGTCTGAGTTGAATAAGGAAGTGGTGGATTTGGTTTGGGGGAAACCCTCCAGTGGAGTAGTGTCTGCATCCATCTTTCGTAGATGGACCCAAGGTAAGGTTATGCAAAATATCATTGTATTTTTTTCTCATTGAAAACAAAGTGGCTTACATTTTTAGGAAAATATACAGCTGCTATGTCCAGTGGTTCTGGACTAGACCCCCAAACATAAAAAACAAATGATAAAGTATCTTATGTCAACCCCCTGGTTTCGAAACACTGGTCGAGTCAATAGGTCTCTTTTGATAATCAGCGTCAGAATCTTTATTATGTCCAAACAAACAATTTGGTGGAATTTGCTTCAACACAGACAAAACATTAACAGCAAACAACAGCACGACAAAGGAGCATATTTAGTCCAGAGCTTAATTGTTTTTATGGCAGCTGAGATGAAATCGTCTTTTAATCTTGCAGACATGGATCAGATAGTTTGATCTCAAGAGGCTAACTTGATGAATAATTTAAATTATATATATGTCATTATTATTAGAGAACTAGTTTGTTGCACAATGTATTACATGTGTTGTCTTTTTTACTTGATTCTAAAATGTTTGTGTGTGCTTTTTTTTTATTGCCTCAGGATTTGTTTTCAGTGAACATGAGCCCACAGCACTGGAGCAGTTTGAAGGAGGTCCATGTGCTGTCATTGCACCTGTTCAGGTTTGAGTTTATATTGTTTATCTGCATATAATTTAACTTTGAACAAAAGCAATTTGTAAGTGTCTTTTTTTTCTCAGGCATTCCTCTTAAAGAACAATCTGTTCTACACTGAAAGTCCCAATTGGAGACAGATGTCTGGTAAATAATTTTAGATGCTTCCAAAATGGTAATCACGATTCTGACAAAACCGTATTGATTTTTTTTTTTTTCACTTTATAGTGGAGGAACAAAAAACTGCACTCTGTTCAACTCTGACAGAGATTTTGGAATCTGCCTGCTCTAGTCCGTCCACAGGCTACTGCTTAGTGACATGGGCCAAGGGACAGAGCCCACATACAAGCAGCACACAAACAAACGCACAAAAACAACCCCAGCCAAACTCTCAGGATGTACCAGAGCCAGAGAGCAGCCAGCCAGCACAAGAGCAACAGCCCTGTGAGTTTTCCATGTGCCATATTCAAATTCCACTGTTTATCACTGTCAGCAATTCTAAACTGTCTCTTTTCTTACCCAAAGCTGCTTTGGCCATTGAAGAATTTGGCTTTGAAAGGTTTCACAGTGTGCTCCAGTAAGTTTTACCTGTGCGAGAGGTTTCACCAGTATTGTCATATTTTTTTGTCTTGAAAGACAGCCCATGTAACTCTTGTTTCATTTATCAGTAGCTGCTGACTATGCACTGATTTCTCAACAAAGTGTATATCTTTTTAGCTTTCCAACACGTACAGTCTGTCACACAAACAAAATGAATGCTACTGTGTCTGCCAGAAGAGTATTGAACTTTCGTTGCGCAGAATACTTACTGTCAGCAAAAAACTACTGCTGACTCACAGTGAATGTGTAGCGTGGCAATAAATAAAGACAGCTTCACAACAATGAAATCAACGAGAGGAATATTTTCTAGCTGTCAAATTACTTCCATGTATTTAAGAAAACATTTTGAATTGTAGTCTGTTTTGTTTTTGCAGTAAACGGTCTATCATGTCTGTAGCTGATCTCAGAGAAGAAGTGCTGTCTCTTTACCACACCTGGAGGGGGTGCTGTGGAGTCTTACTTTTCCTTTACTCTGTGATTTTCACCAAGGTAAAGTCAGCTGTAAGTGGAAGAAATGTTCGCTGTATGTTGCAACAGCTGTGGTAAAATCTTGCCATATTTTTGTTGTACAGGGAATAGAGAATATACGGAATGAAATCCAGGACACGTTGGAGCCTCTAATAGACCCTGTGCATGGCCATGGCAGGTATGCAATGTTCTTTACCAATCACACGTTTGTTAGAACAAATAATAAAAAAGTATGGAAATTATACTCTTTGCACTTTCTCTCTTTCTATTTTTGTAGCCAAAGCCTGGTTAACCTTCTTGTTACTGGCCATGCTGTTTCGAATGTATGGGATGGAGACAGGGAATGTTCTGGCATGAGTAAGAATACAATGACATTACACGCCATGCTTACTGTCAAGTGTTGTACACAACAGAGACTAGTTCACCAATCTTGATTTTGAGGCTTTCAATCTCTATAATTTCCACCAGATACTATAAATCCTGCATTGTCAAACAAATCATTGCCATTTGTGTATAATTGTGCAGTGCATGTTCCTTCAAGTCCTTTTCCTCTTTGCAGAACTACATGGTATACACAAGCAGGCAATGGTTGGTTTCCTGACCCTTATGGAATCCCTTCGCTACTGCAAGGTAAAGCTTTATTACCACTGCATACAAGAGACATATAGTTCCATGGTAACAGAAGTATAGTTGTTGCAATGTAAAATAAACAAGTCATACTAAATGAATACTTGCAGTTTCTCATGTGAAAATATGTTTGTCTAAAGGGATTTCTCAAACTAAAGTTCCCTGCTTTCCCACTCGTTCTCATTCCATATTCTGGGATTTGCAGTCACTTGATGTATACTGTAAATACAATAATGTGTAAAATATTGGTTTATTGATTCCCAAAATTCACTTTAAACCCAATTTATTATCGTAGGTTGGGGCATTCCTCAAATCTCCAAAATACCCTATTTGGATTCTTGGCAGTGAAACTCACCTCTCTGTGTTCTTCACCAAGGTAAGTGCAGCACAGTCATCCAAAAGATTATTTCAAACACTGGGACCTTGTGTGAAACATAAGCCAGACTTCCCTTCTGCTTAGGAAAACCAAAATATGGCATGCGCTTAACAGATTTAATATATTAGAGCAGGTCGGATATCAATGTGTGGGGGGGAAAGTAGGAGTGGCACAAGAGGCGTTAGATTGTCATATATGGTTAGTCTGAAACCTGGCTTTAGAAATGTTCAGTATTTGCAAAAGATTCCCTTTTTGGGGGGATCGTTCAGTGTGTAATTGTATGTGCGTAAGTAAAATTAGTTTGCTATAATGTAAACTGTTTCACAATGACTTCCATACATACGTTGTTGTTATTATTATTATTGTTGTGTTTATTTGATCAGGACAGTGTGTTAATGTGTTAACGTAAACACGGCGGATTGTTGCCTTGGGCTTTTTTCCATCCGTCATCCCGTAGTCGCTCTCTCAAACACACTCATTCATACACCAGCGTACTTGGGCCCGAGGCAGGATGGGTGAAGTGTCTTGCCCAAGGACACAATACTGCCCCCCTGTGGCACTTGGTATTCCAGCAGTCATCCATCCAAGTACTCACCAGGCCAATCCCTGCTTACCCTCTGAGATCTGATGATATCAGGCTTTGACAAGTTTGTATGGCCACCTGTCAGTGGTTCTCATTATATCTTCATTTCTTCGTTTTTGTCCGTTGACAAATAAATCTTGGAACAAGAGGCAGCACAGGAAGTAGAGATCTTTCTTTAACAGGAAATCATGGCAAAACATCTGATTTGCTGCCTTTTTTTCTTGCACCTGCACTTTGTTATGTAATGTTATATATGTAAAAAATACGGGGCCAACTTAACAGGGTCAAATCAGTCTGGCCCTGGATGCATTCGGGTTAGTATTGTTGTCGTCAAATACAAAATAATGTCTCTGTTCTTGGAAAATACCTATATCTTCATTCAGCCAACCAACATGCAAATGCAATTACGCACACAGAAACATATGGGACAACCCTGAGTTAGAATACCGTGAGGTCAACTCTACTTCAGGAGACACTTTGAAGTATGAGTCATCAGATGGCTGCGCTAGTGTCAGTCGGAGCATGCTCTCCGCTTTGCATTCAAACCAGCCTGTTTATCATCGCATAAGTTTACTGTTATTCAATCTTCAGCTGGTATAGTGAGAGGAAATCGATTCTCTCTGCTGTTGCAAAAATGACACTGAAGAGGCCAAAAAATCCCCAGCAATCATCTTCATTATAATGCCCTTAATACGCCATTGATTAAAGCTCTGTTACACGCGTAACTCTGTGCAAGGCGCGTGGATCATATGTTGGCGCTCTGATGAACGTCGTCATGTGCACTGATGACCCTCCCCCGGCACCGGTGACATGTTCACATATACACAGATACATAGTTAAACTCTTACAAGTGCATTCCTCAGTGCAGGGAACCTAATCCTGATTAGCATTAGCTTTTGTATGTGTGTCTTCAGGTGGATGACTTCCTGTAGGGAATGTGAGTCCATAGTTCCCATCTGGATCCATTTGTGCTGCTGGAGAGTGGGAAGTGTCTGCGCTACACACATCCACACATTTAGCCATGCACAAGCTCCACACCATCGGCACTAATGGCCTCCTCCACTCTGAAACAGCGGTACAACACAATGACATCTGCTCACAGGCTTCACTCAGAGCCACCTCTTGTCCTTGAGAGGAGCAGCTATTTTGAAGCATGCTGAGATTTTCCATGCTCACAAAAATACACATTACCTGGTTATACAGCTTTTAGGCCTGATATCGAGCCACAAAAGCAGCAAACCTGATCCCGTCCTCTGATGTGCGTGTCAATGGGGACGGGTGTGTGTTCCCCCGAGTCCCCACCACGGCAGTGAGTGTGACCACTGCTTTTAGACCATCACTGTAATATTATTAGTGTTTTTATCTAATCTGCAGACACCAAGGCCATTTCACTTTCTCTGACTGCCCCCAAACACACGGCTGTGATAATGTGTGTATTCATGTGTGGTAATGGCATGTAAAATGTAGATGCTAAGGAAAAGGCTCGATACCAGTTTTTATAACATAATATGTTTTTTCTTTCTTTCTTTTTGGACAGTATTGTAAGAGACAGAATGTAATTTCTACACAAAATAATGTCATCTTCTTTACTAGTCTTATAGTACAGCTATATCAAGACCACTTTGTAATTCTTTTTCAGTATCAAAACTTTCAAATGAGTATCTTGTAATATGAATTAGTTCCTGCATATGCTTTTTTAAATGTCTTTAGTCAACCATTGCATGCAATTAATTCAAAGTTTCTGAGATGCCAGAGAAAAGGGCAGATGTTGAATGAAAGATGATTTTGGTCAAACATGGGGTGTAAAAACTGAATCAGGTTTCCATTGTGCTCAAGTCTGACGTTTCCAGTGGTACCCCATTCACTGCTTTATAGTAGGCCCCCCATTGGAGTATAAAGGGGGCAGAGAAAATGAAGGATGCATTAGTGAGTGTAGTGGTCAGTCTGAAAAAGAATCTCAGGGCCTCCTTCTATAGCCTTGCTGAGTGATGAGGTTAGCAGGATGCATGGCAAACACTCTGGGGATTTTGTGTGAGTCTTTGTTCAAATGTCTGTTGTAGTCGTGTGGGCCATTTTGTGAGAGGAGCACCTGTGGCACACCCAGCCCATGTAGACACCCGCTCTTGTCTGGACACTTACAAATGTCCTTCAATGTCTGCTACGGCAGACACTTTCAAGCACTCTTGGCTCCAGTTCCGTTAATTATAAAAATCCGGAAATGCAGTTGTACCAGCTGGCTGATTGTGATGAAGTTTAACTCATCACGAAAGTGACTGTATGATTGAGCTGCAATGACTAATTAGTCATTGCGACTTATCGATAATAGATTTCATCAGCAACTAATGCAATTATTGTTAATCATGTTCATTTTATGTGCTGGACTTGCCAACATGCCACTATTTTTATTGAAATGGCCTATTTTTATTGAATGCTACCATTTCTTTTTGTATATTCTATCAGAAGGTTCTCGGCCAACATTTTACCTTAACCTGCTTAAAATTGTATTGAAAAAAACCTCAAAGGATCAATTGAAATAATGATATATCTAATTAACAAATCAAAATATTGGTTATAGGCCTCACTTGTTGGCCCATTTCTGTTGGGTTAGAAAGATAATATTTTGAATCAATATTACAATATTGTATTGATAATGCATAGAAAAAAGTTACTTATCAAAACAAAATTATTCATTGCTGACGTATCAAACTAATAATTTCATTTGAGCATTGAAAAAGTTATGTTTTAAAAGATTAGACTGCTATATAACAAATGATAAAAAGGCAATATAATGTTACTTGATGCACTCTTTTGTCTTACAGCTTATTTAGACCTTTTTTGCACATGCCAAATAATTACTGTTGCAGCAATTTAGCAGAAAAGAACTGTAGTGCGCCTGTTGAGATAACAGAAAAATATTCTTTTAAACTAAAAGACCCAGCTGTTGGAACGTTAAAGTGCATATTTTTGCCAAAGCTAATATCATTTAGCTTAGTAACTGTTATTGCTGAAGGTTTATTTTGCACGATGTAATAATGGACTAAATGAGGCATTTGGGCAAGTGGGAGCTAATTTGACCATGCCTGCAGTCAAAAACTCAACTTGATGTGAATGACTTAAATTGGGTCCAGAATCAGTTCCGTGGTTACAAAAATGGTCTCACAATCAAAGTGTGCATGCCGCTTACCCACATAATATTACAAAGCGCTGTACATCAAGTCATTAATAATTTTTGACAGGTTGGACTAAAGAGCATTGTAATCTTGTGAAAACCAGTCCGTGTTCCTGTGAGCGTTCTACATTGTTGTGGTGGGTCCCCAGTGTGCTGTTCCCCCATTAGCACGCTGTACAAGTATCCTCTGGTGTCATGTCTCCCTTTCTGTAGAGACACTACCTTTCTGATCTGTGACAGTCTCATCAATCACTACTTTGTTGTAAGTCATCCCTGGAACATATCAGATACAATGGATAAAGCATATTACTGATACAAGATCAGCTATTGTTCCATGTTGTCATAAAGGATGTAGGCTACTTGAGGTGAACCAAACAAACAAGAGTACTAACTTGCACTTGTGAGTTGATCCTTTCCAGGTGTTATATCATACAAATCTGACTTTTACTCATGTTCTAACATTGTACTTCTGAACTGGAGCTGTGATTTGTTTCTTTTGCCCACCGCCCATTGTTCTAAACCTGTTTGTGTTCAAATAGTCTCCACACTGCACAGTTTCGTATTTTTGACAATGGCTGCCCTTGTTTAAAGGCGCACTAAATAACTTTTCTAATGCAGTGTCCACCACCTGCTTATCTCCATGAAGATGTTTTTGCTTTGGCAGTAATTTTTCACAGTATTGCATTAATCTTATCTTCATGGAAAAGCAACAGATTTAGGCAAGCCAGTTATTTCAAGGTATTTTAGAGCAATAAAAGCACCTGTAATTGAACTAATGCAAGATGGATAAGTTTATTGCCATACAGTCGATTATACCAGGCAAGTACTAGTGACGGACCCCTTTAGAAACGTTTCACCTAAAATAATGACTAATCAAAGGACTAGCACAAGGACTACATCTGCGGACACATTGAAAAGTGAAGCAGTTATGAAGCTAAAACAATGTTTAATGCTCCATCATGTAACGTTTTAGCAAACTTTTTATTTTATTGCTCAAAAAAAAAACACACATGCGTCCTTAATGTTAGCAGGCTTGCGTCTCCACAAAATTGACTCTTGTAAGGCCTGGAAGAGCCGCCTCCTGCTTGATTTCATGGAAATATTGTTCCTTTAGTTATAATCTCCATGAAGAATGTTCTGAAGCATGGTTTTGACTTTCTATTTCCCTGGAATCATGCGGGTGACTTTCCACCTCCCAGAAAGTTGCAAGGTGTCACTTTAAACAGCCCATTATTTTTTAAATTATTGTTGGGAAACTTGAGCCTAGTTTTTTCTACAGTATATCTTAAATAAATAACATTTGAGTTGTTATGTTCAAGGGATGTCATTACTCGGTAGGTACAAGACAGGACACACAGGCCCAAGACCTCTGCTTTGTTACCCTGAAAACTGATCCCCGCAGACGCACTCTATGGCCACTCAGAAGCTCTCAGCTCAGACAATAGTCCTTTGGAAGAACCAGAAAGGGTAACTCTAGTAAAGCATGTCTATCTGTCCTGTAGCTTTTCTTTGCTAATGTGGGGACCGAACCAAAAGATGAAAGAATGAATGGAGAAACCAGTATTGAAGATAAAGTCGAGGGAAGGGGCAGGGGAAGTACTCCAAAAATAAAGAAAGCATTTATAGAAGGTTCAAAGGGAGAAGCTGGGAAGAAATCTGTAGCGCAGGAAAAGGACATTGTTTGTCTTGCACTACAATAATGATGGGAGAAATGCTAAGTTGGGTTACTTGATGAGGTTCTATGTGGAGCAAGAATAGTTTTGCAACAGTAAAACTGCTTGTTTTTTAAACTGCAGCACTTGAAATTGTTGGCTCCTAAACCAAGATATGCTTCAATGTTTTTCAAAATGATAGAACTCAAGATTGCGCATTTGTTTATTTTCTTAGAGTGCTTTTGTTCTGGTGTGTGGTTCTTGCCTTGCTGTTGCACTGTGAGGGGTCCATGATGTGTACACAAAACTTGGACTACAGAGATTGGAACGTGCTCTTAAAGAAATAAAAACATGGCAGAAGTACAATCATTCAGTGCTTCTCAAACGGAATCTTGGTCCTGCGTGTTGCATATGAGCGGTTGACCATTGGTTAGTGCAGCAGATAATGCCAGATATTCAGTGATTGGTACAGTAACACATGTAAATGGGAAATGTTGCATCTGGGAAGCATCTGCTTCTATAGCATGTTCAGAATCAAATGGGAATGGTTGCAGATGATTGGCTTTGACATCTTCCCAAGAAATGTATAAATAAACAGGATTTCAAAATTCGAGTCCACATATGCAAATAATGTTGCTCTGCAGCCATACTGTTCTGTTCAGTGCAGCTCGGTTTTATGCTTAACAACACATAATTTGCCCCACCCACTCCTTCTAATGGCCATGCACTGAAAGAGAGACGGGTGGATTTAACCAATCACGGGGGGCGAAATGACTATGAAAAGAGTTGTGAGCTGATCTTTGTCACAATACGCTATTTTATTGATTTCACCATTTGACATTTTAATGAATCAGTGCATTTCTTTGCTCATTGCTCAGCCACTGTTCCTATTGGTCAGCTTGTGTCATTCATTCTGACTGGGTGACAGATGGATTCAACCAATCACAGTGAAGTGTGAACTCTCCAGAAGAAGTAGATCGTCGTGGTTACCTCTTTAAGGCAGGATCGTGATTAAGGCTCTAGAAAATTGTGATCTTTTGGTGTATCTTCCATCCTTCCTGTGATGAATATTGTTTTCATTTTCTTTTACAAACAATGTCAACTTACTACATTTTCTTGAACCATGTGAAAATTGAAATGGTAATTTACCTAAGCTTTTTCAAAATCAGGATATATTTCTTGTCTTTATCACTTAGCCTCACACAAGTCAATGCAAAGAAACCCAAATTATTCAAACATTCCCTGTTCTTGACTCAAAATCACCAAAACACTGCGACTTATAGAACGGACACGCGTATCTCCCGTGTGGAGGGCTCCAGCCCCTCGACATGTTTTTCAACTCAACTGCATCTTCCTCAGGCCTCTAATAAAACGCAGATCAAAGGCAGCCGGTGCAGACTTGTCATCACACCCACCAACGACTTGCCGCCATCATGACAAAATCTGTATCTTCTCTGACTCACTATTCTTCTCTCTGTGCTCATTAGCCCTGTATTAGGCCGCGGCTAATCATATGTTTTGTTCCCGTGTGTCTGCCGAGGACCACTTACCAGTCTGCCGCTTTGTTGACATCCTGGAACCAGGTGATTTACGCAGAACAAGCTCATTTTGCACATGGTAAACCGCGGGTGGTGTTGCTTGACGTTCTCCTCAGGAATTTGAACCCGTATACGCAAACTTTAATCTGGCAGCCCAAGATCAATTAACCTCTTCATCAGCGAAAGAGAAACACATCGTCTTTGCTCGACTTGAAGACGGCTCGTTTTTCAAAGATGCCTTGCTTATGTTAAATCTCACTTACGGTGTCATTCGTCAGCGTTGTGACTCCTATGAGACACTTTAACACTCCTCCTGAGACAATGCAGTGACCCCTGTCCACCCCTATAAGCGCTACATCGCCCTGTCAAACTTGTGACAAATTTTCCCGCTAATTCATGGATATGTAGTGTTAACATATCCAATGATGCAGAGTGTGAGTGCGTTCTTTCACAAGAGGCTGCAGCTGGGAGTCATCTCTGTCTTCCTCTCATAGTTAGCCCTGAGAACAGTAATAAGCATGAAACCCAAGCGGCCCGTGTGGATCTGGAGGCTCAAGCTTTAATAAAGGCCAGCTAAAGGAGATGAGCAGGCTTCACTGACTCCAAAAACATGCCGTGTTTGTCCAGCGCTTGGTCGTCATAAATACACAATCTCCTGCCGCACTTTTATGGAAGACCATTTTGAACTTTTTCACGGCTAAACAACAGTCAGACAGGACACGAAACTCAGCGTTGTTAGTAATGTCTCGATTACACTGGATAAATATACCTACTGATGGTTTAATATCTTCCAATTCTGCACAACCATGAAGCGTCAGACAGTGTTTATATTCCGTATTGTCAAGTAGGGCTGGGTGAAATCACAATATTTTTCTCCTCTTATCAGTTGCATTTTTCGGTTCGATTTAATTATTGAATTTCATGAACGCAAAAGATACATACTTTTAAACATTACTAAATTAACAACTGCCCAATTGATCTCCGCTCCAAGCTAAGTATTTATTAGCTGTACACCTCTCAATTAAAAACACCCAAGTTGATCACTGACAATAAGAAATTACTCAATCTCAATTAGCGTAATATCTGATTAATTGTGCAGGCCTATTGTCTAAACTCTTCATAAACGTGTCAAAATTGGGTATAATACTGAAAAACTGATCTCTTGTCACATTTTAAGCAGTATTTTTAAAAGCAAGTTATGGGTTTAAGATACATTTACAACATTCTAGACAAATAATCTTCAACACGGATTGAACAAAAAAGTACTTGCAGATTTTATCTGTGAAATAGTGAGTTATAAGGTCTATTCTAATCTGAAAACCACCAATCAGCCCAGATAAGCGGGAGGTGTTTTGGATGGTGTTAAGTTTAGTGGACGTCCTCTGACAAATCCCTTAGGCTCATTTCAAACAAAACAGTATAATTTGCCTACTTACTTAAATAATGCTCCCCCAGCTGTTAAATGACCTCACTTTTCTTCTTTTTAAATATTTTTTTCTGCTAAATATTTCATCAGCGCATGTTCATGATTGCACCTGGGTAATGGGATTTATTGCAGTGGATTAGCATTTGTATTATTCCTTCTGTTTTAATTTACATTTTACACTGTGCAAACGTTTTGGTATGTAGTGCTTTACTTAAAATGCGTTGCTCGCACTTTTATTAGAATCTGGTGAGTGATCAAATAAACTTGTCAAAACACGGCTCTTTGGGAGTTCGGCCTGTCGCGTTTCATTTACAGCAGAGACACGGCTCTATAGAAAGCTCGGGTCTTGTGCTGTGTAATCAAACGGCATCAGAAGGCATCCCCGTGATTTATGTGCATGTGCCATCATTGCTCTTTCTAAAATTCCCCCGCAAACAACGCACGGTCGTGAACGGCGCCGAGACTCGATTTCCTGATTGCGTGTTTTGAATGAAAACAAACTGTCAACTTTATCAACAGATCAGTTAATAACACTAAGGATTGTGCTGATTGCAATGGCCACTCGTGTTGCATATGACGCGATAAAGAACTGTCTTTTGTCTGCAGGAGATGTCCCTGGTGGGGCCTGAGTCTCCTTCTGAACAAGCGAGGAGGGTTTTCCAGTCGTTCGACCCTGAAGGTAATAAAGTGTTTCATGTACTGTATTTACCGTATGGCAAACATATGATCATTACTCATTTTAGTCACGTTTTTATAGGCAATTGTGGTTTATTTGTCTATTAATGGGGCGGCTATACCAAACATGCTGCACAGATGTGGTATAATTAATCCAAATATTTCTCCAGCAAAGGTTTTTAAATGTTTCTTTTCACTCTCCATCGGAGGAACCAAGCTCTGTTTCGGTTCTCGCTTCTCGACTGTTGTTGTTTTGCTTGTGAGATCAGATCCTTAAACAGCTGAATCAACCATCCCGTTTCCTCTTTTTTTTTTCTTTCTTTCTTCTCATTGTTTTTTCCCGTAACTTTTTCTTGTCACTTCAAGGTGACTGGGGTAAAGTTGAAAAGGAAGCACACGAAACACAATGACAGCAGAAGGACTAAAGCGAGGGTTGAAGATGTTTATGTCGGTCACGGGTTTTTAGTTCCAGTTTAAATATAGTAATGATATAATGGTTAGTTGAAAACTGAAAGGAAGTGATTTATTTTCTCCTACAGTCTGCCAAGTTTGCACTAGGTTATGCCACACCAGTACAATGAACCAGAACTTTTACTAACATGCATATGATGTAGTTGTTGGAATATCACAATATAACATTTTCATTTCAACAGTTATTTAATGAATATTCTCCATTCTTGACTTCATGATCAACAGTGTACACCTGTTTTCTTTCGTTCACATTGTATAATTGTGTTCTAACTGCCCCTGAGGCCTCCCGTGGACAGATTTTTGCTATAAAACTAATGATAGATCAGGTTTTTTGGAGTGTCGTTCTAAAATGGTCATGATTATAATTTTTGTAGCTCTTACGATTACCATATATTGTGACCTGAACAATGACAAGTATTGATTAACCGAATAATCGTAACCTCCCTGTATAACATGTCAGTATTAGTATGTAACTGTTTGTCTTCGATCGTATTTAATTTCACTTAAAAAGCTTTTACCAAATGTTGTTTAAAGTGCCTGTAAACTCCTTCCCAGGTATTTTCTTTACACTGGAGTAAGATCTCAGCCACTTAACTCGTCTTCATTTAATAATGTGTTTCTCATGCACCATCTCTCCGCTCAAACTGCATTTCACATTATGTCTGATTGTGGGTTATGATGAGGTTAGACTTTATTAAAACATATAAATGTCTTGTTAAATTAACATTCTTCCTTCTTCGTCTTTTTAGTCTTCGTTTTATTAGGTTTTGTATTTACGAGGCACATGCTTGACCTGAAGTGAACATATATTGAATTAACCCGGATTAGCTGCTCTGGAACCATTACCTCGGGAGTTTATGAGCCGTTTGTTGGACTTGGATGATACTTGGGCCCAGTTTGTCCCCACAAATAACATTATTTCATTCTATAACTTCAACACAAGAATGGATATTTGTTTACATTGCGATCTGCCCCAGCCATGTCCAGCTGTTAGTGTTGTCCAGCACTCCACAATAAGTTTCTCCAACCACAAAACTCCTTATGGGCAGAGAAAAGACAAATGTGTGCGTCGTCGTTCACTTTTTGTCATCTGTTCGTCAATATGTTGCGAATCTGTTCTCAAACCACATGGTCCTCCTCCGCACACGCGTCTGGTGTTTATTGTATGCGCATTCCCGGAGCATGTATTGACACACAGTGGAGTACACTTGAGCCGTGTTGTCTAAAAGCACTATAAATCTGGCCGCGTCACACATGAACTCAGCGCTCGTCGCAGTGTTGTGGATTCAGGGCGCCAGACGCTCAGAAGAGGATCCTCTCTCTCTCTCTCTCTCTCCCTCTCCTCCTTCCACATGTCTTTAATGTCTTTAATATCTGCTCATCGTCACTGTTTTGTCTGTGCCGTTTTCCCATCTCTGCCGTCTCAGTCACTTGTAACAGTGGGTCTAAAGCGGGTTATCTGATAGCGTGAAACCTGACTGCGCGTACTGGAAGTTAATTCATTCAGGGTATTCCCAAAGTCTTGAAGGAGTAGGTTAAGATGTTTGCCAGTTTACCAGAGGGTTGAGAGTGTAATTTACTGGGACACTTCAACACATTTTTTTTGCGTACTTCTAATCATAGTCATGGGTTTGTTGCCACAGAAAGGGCCATGACTAAAAATGGATCTTATTTAAATCTTGCATAATCAACTTTTATAACTAGGACTGTTGAATGAATGGCAATAATCATGACTAGTCCAGTTTAAGAAGTGACTATAATCGTATTTTCATCGTTATCTGGACTTCACAGATTCTAAAGCACAAATGAAAAGACCCTTTCACAACGACAAATAATCACTAGTTGTAGTAGCCCTACTGTTTTAATGGTTTCCCCTCATTTACTTACTTGAAGTTGTGTTTTGATGGATTCATGCATGAGTAATCTTTAATTGTCCTGCAATTAAAGAAAATATCTGTTTTGACCAACCCCCTGTATCCCGCTCACAGCCGGGTACTTTAAATTCAGACTTTGCTCTGCTCGTTCTCAGAGGATGGGCCAGCAGCATAGAACCACTTCTTGTGCGATGTGATAGTTTATCACTAAATACCAGAACAAAGCATTTTGAGGGATCCGATTCATGAACAATGGGAAGATGTAACATTTTGTGTCTAGGTGTATATAAACTAGACTACAGATTATTGTGCATCCACAATAGTCTCACTAAAACCTCGAGCTGGCTCTCACTTTTCTGCTGTAGATTTAATTTCATTATTTATTTATTTTTACTTATTTTGAATCCAGAAATTTGGCTAGGAATTGATTGTCTGTGATTCAAAATGAATGAAAATGCATTCATATTTAGCTGTAAATGTTGCAGGTTCTTGTAACTTTGGCCTGGTGCATCTCGAGTGCAAATGAAAGTGAAACAGTGTGTGCTCGTCACACACATGGTCCTGTTTGGACTCCACACATTTGGGTGTTTTATGCCTCTTTTGTTAAGGTAAAGCGATCATCATGTTGAAGGAATGTAGGTCTGAAGAGACGGGACAAGGTGCATGCGTTAGTGTAATGTCCAGATGAGCGCAGTCCCAGGAAATGACACAGTAAATCACCCAGATGTTGTGTGGATGTAGGTGAAGGCTGTGGTTTATGTTCTGTGCCTTTTCCAGATAACGGTTTCATCCCTGAATCTCTGCTGGAGGACGTGATGAAAGCCCTCGACCTGGTGTCCGAGCCAGAGTAGTAAGTTTTCTTTTTTGCAAACACTTTTGGGGATGGGCAATGGGACAACAAGAACATCTTGAAATACAACCTGCTTGTCTCCATGGAGATCATGTAAATAAACTTTTTTTTTTTAGCTTTTTAGCGGGCTGGGTATTGCCTGCTGCCTCATGATACAATGCATATCCCGTTACAAGGTCCTTGACACTATACGAGTCCTGTTACATGGAGATCCCTGAGAATCATGGGTAAAAGTTGCCTAAAATTGTGTCTTGATTATGTAGAAAAACTAAATGCATTGGAATATCATGTTCACAAAGCCCTTAATATCAAAACACAATTGTCCTATGAATAAGTCACAGATTCTGCCTTAATGCCCTAGTCAGCAGCTTGAGTGCTCAGCGAATGTCTCTCCACCCACTGCTCTGTCCTTTATTTAAAAAATGACAACATGTAAGGCTCAGATACGCCACGTAGCACTTTGTCCAAAGTAAAAACAAGTCAATGAAAATCTGCTGCTTAAAACTTCACTCTGAAGAGGCAGGATTCTCAGTTGTGTAATTTTGATCAGTCAGTGAACCTGTTTAGTGTATTAAACTGTTTTAGATTGATAGTGCTCATTTACAATGAACAGAATGTAAAATAAGGAGCTACAGTTGTTTTATATGTTAGTGTGATACTGAATACCCAGAAAAGCATAATATGTCTTCTTTAAACATCTCTATCTCGCATTTGTTCAATTATTGGTGTTTTATTACTCTTACAGTGAGGAGGGTCACTTGATCTGTTGACTGCTTGTGTCCATGAGATAAATAAATGTTACATAGTTTATCTTTTAGAAGCCGTAAAAAGCTCTGCTAAAAAAGAAACTAATAATGATTTCTAAAAAAGATTACAAGATATATTTCTGTCTTTTGTAGTTCATTTCACAATCAGGCACATTTCTGATAGATTAACAAAAATATAATCTTATTATTATTAGAATAACCCCAAAATTTAAGATAATACTTTTTTATCAATATCGCTCACTCTTATGTACCTGCGTGCGTGTATGTGCGTGTGTGTGTGTGTGTGTGTGTGTGTGGCACCTGTAGCACGTTTCAAGTTCTAACTCTTCAGTCACGGCCAGGCCAGGTCACCAGCCCCTTGCTCGTATTTCACTGCTATAAAGTAAGACCGCTATAAAAGCCCAGGAAGAAACTAAGAACCGAGAAAGCGAGTCTGAAACACGGGCTTAGGGCTAGATCATTAACAGCAGGAAGAAAGAGCGGGAGAGGGAGGAAATCTCTTTAAAGTGCCACTTCACACAGGAGCACTTCCCCATTGGAGGAACGCTGAAGCCTCCGAGTGCTGCTGCTGATCCAGTCTGTGGACCCCAGATGGCCAATACATCACAACAGAGGAGGACAATCCCACCGCCAACAGATTTATACAACACCACACACAACATGAACTTAACAGCTTTCAGCGTGAGAAGAAAAAACCGTTACCACCACGCAAAACACGATCCACTGAATGAAATGGTACAGGAGGTCAGAAGAGTGTTTGTGCGTGGTAGAGCGATCACAATCGCAAGAAAAGTGTGAAATGAAAATGTCGAATTCAGCAAATCGCAAAAGTCTACATTTCTTTTAATCGATGTAAAATGATCTGCACACAACAAAATGTCCCTCCTCCAGTGTGGCTTCAAATTCTTTCAATGGTTAATGCTCCTGGATTTGTGAATGTTGCAGTATCTTTCTTTCCACCCAAGTCAAACTTTTTTACAATTGAAATATTCTGATCAGTGATTTATTATATTGTGCTGTCAAATTCTACAAAATGTGGCAATGATAATCTTTTCAAGAGCATTTTTCATCACCATAAACCAGTAGAGCCTATTAATAAAGAAGACTACGGTGCCCCCCATAGTCCAAAACAGTAGGAGCTATCAAATTAGTATTAAAATGTAGTTGCACGTACTTTTTGCTTGTATCATCAAAAATAAGTATGTCGGAAAGACTAACTTTTTCATCTGTAAATTTTTTTTTTTTTTTTTTTAGTTAGGCATTATTTTTTAGTTTAGTAGAGGCATATTTTTAGTTTAGTAGAGGCATATTTTTAGTTTAGTAGAGGCATATTTTTAGTTTAGTAGAGGCATATTTAGTTCAACAATTCAGTAAGGATTGCCTGTGCCACTGTAGTCTTTTATAAACCTGTGGGAAACACTGCATCAAGACTTATTTTCTTCACAAACAGATCAGCTGACTGCACCGACACAAGGAATAACTGTGGTTTTTTTTCCAGCTCATTTCCACTCTGTTATTTAATACAGTCATATGCAGTCACATGTGTGCGCAGCATGGACGAGACTTCAAATTACTCATTTCTACCCAAGGATACATGACTTTCTACTTTTATACGCCTCAAAAGCGCTGGGTCTCGCCTGATAAAACGACCAAGCTGAGCGGTTGTCACACTCTCACCTCGCTGCCTTGGCTTGAACCAGGCAGCTCTGCAACACCTTAAAAGGACAATCTGATACGTATTTCTTTTTTCTTTTTTTTTTATCACATGAATAATAATAATAAAACTGATCCAACGTGCAGGAATGTCCGACGGGGGTATATTTAGTTGTACCGCAGTATTCTTAAAACATGCACACACTCTTTCCAGATAATGCTTTAGGGCCAGACTGAGTGACGAGATGTTTTACTCTTAAGATAGTTCTACTGTAAGGCCAAAACGTTTTCCGCTCTTATTTAATCAGTTTCATATGTCGTTAAAAGTTTCTGTACCTGATTTTGAACCGTGAATGAGGAAGTTATTTCCCGTTTTTGAAACCAGTTTCTGTTTTTGGAACGTGAAAAACAGAACTAGTTTGTTTTAAACTCTTTAGCGAGTTTCTATTTGTGCATTTAAACATTATTTCTGCATAATCTCAACACTGTATTGAGCCTAAATGGAGGCGGCTGAATTTCTGACGCATGTTTAGTCTATTTTTATTCATTGATATGTACTCTGTCTGGATCTTTTCAGCGTCAATTTGGTGAAGACAAAGTTGGATCCAGAGAGTTTGGGTGTAATTCTTCTGGGGCCATTTCTGCTGGAGTTCTTCCCTGATCAGGTATGTGTTAAAGTGACACCCAGTTTGTCACGCGCCACAATTATAACAGACACTTTGGGATAAACGCGCACTAACAACAGTTTCCAGAGTCTTTGTGAAGCACTCTTTTAGTAAATCAACGTGTTCTTTCAAGCCAAAACACATTCCTGCGGCCTCTCATGTGAAATCTGTCTGTGTGTGAGAGATCGCCGTTTTATGATCTTTTTTGTCTGGAAGCATATACAGAATAGCAAGACACCTTTTTATAAGCCAGTGTATAGACAGAGAGCGAAAGGGAGAGAGAGCTAGAGATGAGGGGAACGGTGTTAAAGTGATCAGGGCTTTAGGGACGCAGCAGAGGAACGAGCCTTGAGCCGCAAAGAAATTATAGTACCATTAGCCAACTGGACGCACACACAGCCACACGGGGATGTAGCGAGGGCTTGGGTTTCACATAAAGGCGTATAAACTTAGACGGGCCACGCTCTCAGACAACACACAATTGGCATTCTGCACCTCGGAGCCAAACCTGTGTGTGGGAAGTGTTTAAGTTCAGTGTCATCGTCAGGACATTTATACACGGAGCTGCCTGTTTGGTGGGTTTTCAGGGTTTTGGGAGTTTAGGTCTGCCCTGCACTCAAACTCTGTCATGTAAGGGTGGGAAATGTTGACAGAAAATAGTGATAGTGATGGTCAGATCCTAAAATGAGCGTGTAAATGGCTTGGATGATATTAAACATGCGCGAAAAGTGACTGAACTGTAAATTTAAACAGATTCAGAAAATGACATTGCAAGACTATAGATGATTTAATCAGTTTCAATTTCGCATTCCTTCTTAAACAGTCATTTTCTGTTCTATTGTAGATGGTGTGTAATATCACCGAACATTCATGTATATTCAAATTTCACAGAGGATTTAGCCTGAAGCTTTGGTCACAGGCAGAAACCTCCTGTTGGCTTTCTGTGTTCTTTCTGTGTTGGTCTTACCTCCATCTCTGTTTAAGAATAACCTGTCCAAAAGCCTTTCAACAACATGCGCGCTTTTCACTCTCCGACCGCGTCTGTTTCAGGATTCAGGAATCCCAGACTCATTTCCAGTCTACCACTACAATGGGCTCAAACAGTCCAACCACAACGAGAGGGTAAGGACCAGGGATTTTCTTTTTTTGTTTGGTTTTTTGCTCTTATGGAGGCTTTTTTTTGTTTTTGGTTACCCGTGCATTTTGTCCTAATATTTCCAGTCTGCGCCTGCCATCGCTCATGTACAGGCGCACACAAGCTCCTCCAGAATAAACAGTAGCTATTACAAGCCTAATAGCTCGTCCATCCATCCAAAAACGCTGGCTTAGCCTCCTGTTTGTCCGGCGTTTCAGCTCAGGGGCCAGTGTCAGCAGCCTCACTGTGATGAATGGCCCTGCACAGGTCATTAGGAGAGCTCAATGTGATGAAGAAATGTCACATGACTGGTACTCAGGAATATCAAGTTCTTCTTTGTGTCGTCTGAAAGTGATGTATCTGCTGGGCCATTGAAAAGTTATGCTTTTATGATCCATTATGACATTGTATCTGCTCAGAGTGATCAGATTATCACAATATAGGCTTTTCCAAAACAAACTTAAACTAAACTTTTTGCCATCTTGACTTTATAAGCACTGTTTATTTTTTAGTCTAAGTGTAATTTCACTAGTCATTTGAGGAGTTGTTAGCTTTGAGCTCCTCCAGGTGCCAAGTGGAAAACGTGCGGGGTGCCTATAAGGTCACGATGGCATTTCCATTCCTATAGTTTCAAATGGGAAAAGCAGACCCACACACTCGGCTGGTATGTGTTTGTGAGTGTCTGCTTCATGCCTCCCTCCAGGACCCCTCAGAGGACGGCCCGGAAAACAGATTAATAGAGTTGAAGTCTGTCAAAGCCCTTGGAAATTGCTGAAGTTTGTGTTTCTTAAACTATGCAAACTGCGCATAAACATGCACTGTACTCCCTCTGCCCTCTCAGGTGGAGTACATGGAGGGGACCACTGTGGTGCTAGGGTTCGAGGACCCCATGGTTCGGACAGACGACACTCCTGTGAAGCGCTGCCTACAGACCAAGTGGCCGTACATCGAGCTGCTGTGGACCACCGACCGATCCCCGTCTCTCAACTGAACTAGCACTGACTCTGTGCACAGTGACTGCAAAGGTCCAGCACGTCACAAAGACTGGAAGCTCACAAAAATGTTAATGAAGACACAACTGTACACAAGACATTCATGGACAAAACGTTGTCGCTCCTGCACTCGCACATTCCACGGAAAATCTCACTTTTGACATCCCACTGTCACTTAATTGTCACAAAGGTCGTTAACAAACCATCCAGTTTTAAAACTCACTGCTCATAGGTTGTGTTCAATATTCTATCAATTCTATAAAGATCTTTCCAAATGAAGATGGTGGGCAGCTTGCTAATAATACT
Source organism: Chaenogobius annularis (assembly GCA_015082035.1). NCBI lineage: Eukaryota > Metazoa > Chordata > Actinopteri > Gobiiformes > Gobiidae > Chaenogobius > Chaenogobius annularis. The sequence goes on from BJKM01000152.1 coordinate 1,091,907, forward strand.
ATGGCAACATTTTCAATCCAAGTTTTAACATGTGGCCATGGTTTAGGGTTACTGGGCCACATGAAACAAAAACTGACAAAATGCAACAACTTCAAGTGTTAAAAAGTGGAAGTATTGTTCAATAGTATTGGTTTGATTTTTGTATGTAAAAGACAAACAACTGATTTCAAGTGTTTGTGGATGAAAAAGTTTATAAAATATAATCGGGTTCAACATTTGTAGATTTTCTCTGTAGATATATTTCAAAAACAGGAAACATGTACTTCAAAAACATGACCCTAACCTACTTCCAAAACATCTGCTACATCGAGTGATAGACAGCTGCCTGATGTTATGAAGGAAGAGATTTGTGCATGTCATGAATATCAACGAAAACACAAGACTTGTTTAGGTACAGGACTGTTCAAGGGAAAACTTACCAAAGCCTCTCACATTTTGGACCGTCATAAAGTGAAGCGTTTACAGCGTTCGGGACCAGCCCACACGCACACCGCCGCAGCCTGGACGTTCTTCAGCGTTTCTCAGCCAGATGGAGAGGTGCAAGTCCACACCCGGATGTTGGCGGAGTGGTTATGCATTTATTATCACTCTCCGAATGGCTCTGTAATAAATACTTTTTGCTTTGACTGATGTGTGGTGTTGGTTGTTTTGGGCCCTAGTTTTGAGCTCTTCGGTTTTCGGGGCGTCTAAGGTCTGTCTGGGGCAAGTCCGCTGTAAATCACCAGTGATGGTTCAGAGTCTCTAAATCAGAAAGACAATAAATCTTGAAAATATTTGCACTGGGTAAATCAAAACTACCTAAATAGATCGGATGGTAAAACAACAGAACATGCAAACATAATGCCAAGAACTGAAAATGAGATGGAAGCAGAAAACACTGACTGTTTTGTAAAAGTTTTCTAGAGTAGCATCTGCCGCCTGCTTCTCTCCATGGACTCGTTACTGCTTTAACTAGAATCTTCCACTGCTCGTCACCAGAGAGATAATAAATTGAGTAGCAGATGGCACCACCAGGCAAAGTTACTGGTCCGATTTGTGGAAAGGCAAGCTCACTTTCATGTTTTTAAAGAAGAAAACATGTGTACTTGAATAAATGTTGAGTGCATCGTTGACATACGCCATACTGTGAAATGTAAAGTCATGGACAGAAGAAGGTCGTGTTCCCCCCGCCAGAAAAAGTACAAAGTGCACTATTAAGTCTGTTGTAGTGCTTCACAATAGATATCGCAATCGAATTATCAAATTGCATAGATTGCCATTATTCAGACAATACAATGTCCTCTGCAAAGAACGAAATATGTTTTCTTTTCTAAATCTTTTTCTGCAGTAGGACAGTTACAAACATGCTCTGTAATGAATGGGACTCTTCCGATTTCCATCTACTCTCTCTCTTCCAATGTGCACTCTGAACAGGATCTTCTGCAAGATAAAATGCAATCGCAATACTATAGACTAACAGACAGAAAAATTGCAATTTGATTTTTTTCCCCCCCAAATTGTGCAGCCCCAGTCTGTTCATCAGATAATAGTGCCACCTTACATACAGTAGAAGTGAGATATGAATGGGCCACTCTTTCCCTTTTTACTTTCTGCTCCTGATGTTTAGATTGTGTTCCCTTATGACGTCTTTGTTACAGTATTATCCTTCCTGACACAACCAGCAACATACCCACTATGATGGGGCTCGAACCAGCTTCCCTCTGGTTCACAGACGAAGGCTTAAACATCGCCTTAGACAATGACTGCACTTTTTAACGGTTGAATTTGATTTGAAAGCACTCCACATTGTTTAAATATTTAACACTGGTTTCGATGCCCTGGCCCTCTCTCTGTCCGTACTATAGACTTATTGTAGAATTGACTCGGGAGTGTGTTTTTAATGGATTCCTCTAATGGATCAAGGATGTGGACCTAATCTGGCATAACAGTGCGCAGTACAGTATCATTATGGGTTTGTAAAAGGGATGGAGGCTGCACTGTGTAAAAGCAGCACTGCCTTGTGTCTTACAGTGGTGTGTGCTTTAATCAATGCGGAAAGACCTGCTGTAAATCTGCAGATCTGAAAACACTGGGTGACTTACAAGCGCGTAACCTGAACAGTATGCGACTTAATGTGTGTATTTGGAAGAAACTGGATATCTGTGAGAAATGTATCTGATTTAGGACAGTGAGAAAAATGATTACGAGCAATAATTACGTGCTAATGTCTCTACATACCAATACAAGAACAGGCATTTAGTGATTCTCTGCAGCTTGCAGCTGTGAGTGAAGGAAACAAGAGGGGAAACTTTTCCCATCTGGCAAGTCAGGGCTGTTTCATTATTATCAATTCTTCTGACACAAAGCAAACCCCATTTTTAAAAGGTCAGCTGTTTTATTCACCACAAATGCAAACCATACATTTCAGATACTACAATTGAATCTTTTTCTACCATCTTCAGATAAGATACAGTGTTCAAAACATATCTTATAAAAAAAAAAACAATAGGTAAGTCCGTTTGCCCTATGCACATTAACCAATAAAACTAACACTTAAAAACAACAACACTCTTACTACTGCAGTTAGCACTATGCTTTCATGACAGTGTTTAGGTCCGAGATGCCTGGAACATCTCACGCGACAAGGTCAGGCTCAAAACGAGGGAAACTCATCACGCAGCAGCCTCCAACACGGGAGTCCAAAACATGCGCGCAAAGTTGCAGTTTCGCTCAGGCGCTCGTTCAAAAATGTGGATTTAGTGGCCTCTCGTGACCCGGCTGTCACGTCTTCATCACGTAAGATATTATTTTCAACATAAACGACCTGTGTTACTGCTGTAAGTTCGGAGGGAAATCGCTTGGTGTTGAGTGAAACGTTAAACTAACTTTGCCAAACTGCTTCGGAGATTTTCCCCTCTTGGCCGACGTAATAATTAGTGACATAATTACACTTAGTTATTCTCGTGGGAAGGAGGCAGCGGTTTAATAAATTGAGGAAGGAGCCAATCTTATGACTGAAGATTTCGTGAGTGATATTGTAAAGTATGCATGAATTCATTTGGTTGTAGGTTCAATGTGCCACAGTGCAAACAAAAACCAAAAGACTTATGAACATCTCTTTAAATCGTGATTAAAATTGTGCTGATAAAGTGCATTGATGGTTTGATGTAGCCTATACCTGCTTAATAATTGAGACACATTCTATTTTTATATCATATGTTTAGGATCGTTGCCAAAATAGTTCCTGAAACACCGTCTGTGCCATAAAAGAAGTCGTGACGCGCCAGCATTATTGCGCGCTCAGATGTGGTTTGCGCCTTCGCTTGTGTGTGTGTGTGTGTGTGTGTGAGCGAGAGGGGGGTAAAGTTTTGTGCAGAGGGCGGGGGCGAGGCTGTGTCTAGGCTCTGGACAGACCTGGTGCCGCGGCCGGTTCAAGGAGGCTGTCAGAAAGCAGCAGCCCACGGTTCAGGGAAAGCGCACCAGCAGCGGCAGCGGCAGCAGCAGCGACGCACGGTCTGGGACAGAACTACCTCACCTGCGCCAAGGAGGAGGAGGACACACTCTCATCCGCTGCTTCTCGCTTTGGAAATAGTCTGCACAAAGCTGGAGATGGAGCGCACGCTGGACTTTATTTCCTCTGCGCGGATGTTTATTCTCGGATTGTTTGTGGCGCTCTGTCCGGCGCCAAACGCGGTGTGGAGTTTTAACCTTTACGCACAGCATCCTAGCGTTTACAAGGGACCCGATGGAAGTTATTTTGGTTATTCTGTGGACTTCTATCAGCCTTCTACGGACAGCAAAACGTGAGTACCAACTTATAATACTTTTACACCCCTGGCTTCCCATTCAAACTTCTTCAGCTGCACAAAACACATTTAAATATGGATTTGCCTGTTCCATCTTGTAGCCTACTTATGAGTCTCCTTATATTAAATTGAGCTATTCCACTACTTGAGGCATATCCTGGCATGGGGCAAAGCGAGCATGGACCACTCAGATTTCCACAGCACTTACAGCTAATCAGAATTATATATAAAACAGGAAGAAAGTGATCTGGACTTGAAGCCACACATGTTAAGAGTGGACTGTACATGAGAATGTATGGCTTTGCATACGACTTCTGCATGCTTTTTTCTTCTCATTTTTCTCCCTAATTAGGGTGAGCGTGCTGGTGGGGGCTCCCAAGGCAAACACATCCCAGCCGGGGATTGTGGAGGCTGGGGCTGTCTACTACTGCCCTTGGCCTGGCCTGACTGACAGCTGCAGACAGATACCTTTTGACAATGCAAGTGAGTAGTTTAACATTTCAATTCATCATTCTTGACCAACTAAATCCTGGTTTAGTCCTAGTCTTATCCTATTGTAGACAGGGTTCAGCTAAAATACTGATATTGTGGGCTGGTTTATTGATCTATTGCATACTTTTCAGTATATTTCCCTATATTTTTCTGTGACGGTGATACAATTTTGACAGTTTTGATGATTAAAAAGGGTGTATTTCATATTCAGTTTTTGCAGGTAGTGGTTTCACAAAGAAATACTGTTCAAATGTATTTGGTTCTTTGAAAACAATTATTTATCTCAGAATATTGTGTCAAATCTATTGGTTATTGCAGGCATCACAAAACCGTGACATTATCGTATCCATGTATTGTGAATCAAACTGTGACGGACCCTGTGATTCCAAACTGCAGTTATAGACGCTGTTTGGTCCTGTTCGAATTCTGGTTTAGTTCTTGGTTCAGTCGCATTTTAGTCCCAATTTTGATGTGCATGAGATTTGCTTGTTCAGTTGCCATGGGTTTTCTTCTCTGGATGTCCTTGCTTGTGCATTTCTCTTGATATATCCGGGCTTGGCACTGACACGATTGGTACTCTTGTCTCTTGTGAATAAATATCGGGTAATCTTTGTTCTGCAATCACCTGGATGTAATAGTTTAGCAACATGAAACACATTTTAGAGTTATTTGACTGCTTTAGTAGGAAAAACAGTCATATAATTTTATTAGTTTATCCTGGGTTTTGGTCTATAAACTCTAGAGATGGATCATGCCCAAAATGTCTGTCTGACATGTTCGTGTATCCATGTTAGTAGAAGTAAAGTGTAAAGTTGGCAGACAAAATGACTGAGATAAAGCATATGGAGCTCTTTCAATTCATCTCATAAAAAGGTGCTTAGTTTTGTGTTGATTATGTCTGTCTATTTATTATCATCAGTGTCTCTCACGCACTCTTTTCCATGTAAGCGGGTGCATGAGCGAGAGAGAGAGAGAGAAAGATAGAGAGAGCGAAAGAGAGGGAGAGGGAGGGGGGGAGCCATGGTGAGACCAGAGGGGGGGTAACTGTATGCACATGGGAATTTAGTCCCCTTTAGAAGAGAAAGGGGTGAGGTCTGCTTTTTATTAGATGCTGCAAAACGCATCTGTGTCTCTTTTTCTTTTGTAAGTATGTCACGATATCAAATTTTAGAGTTACTGTTATTGTGAGAAGATGGAGTTTGTTGGCACTGTGACCAAACATCATTGAAATAGTTGATTTGCTCTCTTTTACAAGTTTAGCTTTCTGAATGAGAACGTTATGATATTGTCACATAAGCAGCCAAATAAAAACAACTTAACATGTAGTCTGATGTTTTTGGAGAATAGATTGAACTGAAATTATTCATTGTTGCTGCTTACGATTCTCACGCTCATTTGTTTTTAAGTCTTACGATTATATTGTGACCTAATATTCACAATTATTGATGGACCGAATGATCTTGGCATCTATATTCTTTCCTGCTTATCTCCATTGTTATTCTTTTGCCTTGAATTTCTCACACTGTGGCATTAAACGTCTCCACCTTGGATGGAGGTGTTTTTATTTCCATTAATGTTCTTAAAGTGAAGCTTCTCCACAGATCTGTCTTGTAACTTGATGTGGCGGTGTCACTTAGAGTTTGCGGGTATGGACCCACCACCAGTTAAGGTCAGTCAGTGTCGGGAAGTAACTGAAAGCATGTACCAAAAATACATATTCAGAATATTAATTTGACTGTATTCCAGTACAGTTGTTTCGATTTATTTATTTTATTTATTCGGGTTAGGTGTTAGGGGGACAGTGCATATTAATAAACATTTCTGTAAATATGCCAGAATTAGCCAAAAGGCATTTTTTCATCTGTAGTCCCATGACAGCCTAAAACAGGGAATAAAAACAACAAGCAAGCGAGAATGACAAATATATAAACTATTTACATTGCAAGACACAGACACATCAATCATCCAGTTACAGACAACAGACACATAAACGAGCAGATACACACCGTATGGAAAATAAACACACACGGACACACGAAGTACATGGCATGCGGCCTGCACGAGGCAGCAGGAAGAGCAGGTGTAGTTAGTGTTGACAGATCTGGTTTGCAATGAGCCATTGTTTTAACTGAAATTTGAAGGTTTGATATGAGTTTGATAGTTGTGGTGTGAGGTTCCAGTCAGAGGCAGCGCGGACAGAAAAAGCAGTTTGATTGAATGTACTTTTCCGGAAGGGGGTAATGCCGTCCCCTCTCGCTGCTGTATTCTGAGGGTTTTCAGAATACAGTTACTTTTAATATAATCAAAGGATTGCATTTTGGTATTTGAACACATGATTTAGGCTTGAACGCCACAGAATTAGTGCAAACATTTTATAAAACACAGCAATAAAATAAATTTTAATGCAGGTATTAAATATGTATTTATTTATTGGTTTATTTGAATAGGGACAGATACAAAAACATTGACTAGCTGTAGCACAGCAGTCCAATTGTATCACAGTGCTTGTAGCTAAAATGTACATTTTATGTACAATTCATTATATATGTTGTTTGTTTGTTGTTAGTCGATGAAAGTGTTTTTGCTCACTGTTGGGAGTCAGTAGAAGCTGTAAGGCTTCTGCAAAGGAAACATATTGGCGACATATTGTCATTAAACATCCATAAATCAGTTACGTGTAGCATAGTAGGAACAGATTTCAGATGTTGAATTTGCATAAGCAGCAGACTTTAGTAACAACAGTCGCCAATAAGTGTATAAAATATCTAAGTCAAGACGTTTAGTATCTCCATATATTTTCTTTGAAGGTGTTTCTTAAAGTTGCAAGGCTTTGGAACAGCAAAAACAATGCACTTAATGTGAACCCATGTGGCTGGATTTATGCTGATGTAAGAACGTTTCACCACCTGCTTGTGTCTATGGAGATGTCATTGCTTTGCCTGGAATGTCCCACAGTATGGCATTAAACTTACCTCCACGAGAGAAGCAGGTGACAGGTCACAGATAGAATGCTGTTGCAGGTTTTTGTTTAGCATTAAAACACCTAAATGAATGAATCCAAGAAAGATGCTTTTAATGACATACAGTGGAACATTCCAGGCAAAGCAATAACATCTCCATGGAGACAAGGACATGGCGGACATTCTACCTGAATAGTTACATAAGGAACCTTCAATATTGAATGCATAGCAGTGAAGTAAGGTTATGTCAACTTTATTCCTAACAATTTCTCTTTTTTTTTTTTCTTGTACATTTGGTCTAGAGGAAAAGTGCTTGGCTTAAATTGGCGGTTTAGTGGACCAAAGACTAAACAGCGATGTCTAAATATGTGCGAATGGAAAGCGTGGCTATGTGCCGGGTGATTGATGATAGTATCCACGCTGGTTTTGTCTACAGTTTCACAGAGTCATTAAAACAGGTAGATGCATTCATTGTAGTAGAAAATGTGCTGGCCTGGTGACCATCTGTGCGTACTGTAGGGCCTCCGCTGCATGCGTCAGCTTCACGTGGGTCCAATTATGTGAGCCGGCGTACCTGAGGGGTGCATGGCGGCGGTGACGTTAGGCAGAAGCCACGCCAGTTCAGAGCTGCTGAGGGGAGTGCGGGGGCTCAAACAGTCACACCTCCACATTAGGGGCCGACAGATTTCACATGGATCATTAGAGAGCGATCTGGGGGTTTCCTTGAACTAAAGCGGTTGTCGACCAAAAGACAAGGATTGGTCGACCAAAGTCCTGATCTGTGCGCATCGATTGTCTGCCTAAAAGGGGATGTGGGGTGGCAATAACAAAAGCTCTTGAAAATATTAGAATCTTGCACAAAAGCTATGTATGTAAAGAATTTCCTTTTGGGGATGAATAAACGTAATTTGGATTCTGTTGTATACAAAGAAGAACTGGTAATGAACATCTCCCATTGAAAGGGAAGTTTCAACTCGATTGACTCCCAAAACTCCTGATAACTCTTCTTTCTGATGTGGTCCATATGAATCCTTACAATCCTAATAAAAAAAAGTGTGGACTACTAAAACGTTTAGTCGAACAAGACGACCGTTTAATCGACCAAACGGACTACAGCCCCACAGACTGGCCTAGTTTTTAAATGCCACATTCTCTTTTATACTTCCATTCTACCTTTATTCATTCATTCAGAGCACATTCATTCTCAGATGTACACATTTATACTCCATTGGACTCTGGTGCTGGAGGCATGGATGAAGTGACTTGCTCAAAGACAAAACTGCAGGATTTGGGGGATTGTTTTGGTTATTTTTGGTGTATTTAATTGGTTACATTCCACTATTTCCATATATATTTTCACCACTCCAAATACCCCCTCATTTATCCAAAGAGAGTGTGTAAATACATTGACCCCAATTTGCAAAATGACAAAAAAGAAAGTAATGCTTGAAATTGATTGTAAATTGTTTTGAGATGTTTTAATTCAGGAATTGCCAATCAAGTAAAGTCTAAGTTTGAGAGTTTGTAGAAAACACATTTACCACCAAGCTCGTCCCCACTTTGAGTAAAGCCCCAGTGGTTTGGCTTGTGTTGGTGTGCTCTCCAAACACTCCTCATTAATGATATTAAAATCCTCCATTGGCATTGTCCAAACTCCATGATGATTGCGTTTATTACTATAAGTCCATCAGGAAGTGTGCGCATCTGTGCAAATTAAGTGTTTATTGACGAAAGCTTACAGCATCCGTCTGGGATTTAAAGACACTGGAAAAACTCTCCAACAAAGTGAAGACACGTGGAAACAGGCCAAACATGACACTTTACTGTGGAGAGTAGGGGGATATGGCCGTCATGTGTAAGGTAGATGCTGGAAAGGTTTATGGCTGCGAGCGCTTTCAGGTTTAGTGCTGTTCGATTTTATGAGAAAGTTCCAAAACTCGTATGCCCCACAAATGCCTGTCTCTGGGGGGCATATGTTGTTTTGATGTTTGTTGCACACAGGCCTCTTTAAAGACGTTTTTGCCTTATCGGAGACAAATGTTTTCCATCTAAACTGCTCTGTCTGCTCCAGGCCACAGTCAATATCAGCTTTTATAGGCTCTGTTATGAAATGTCCTTTGCTCTGGTTTGTTTTATTGTGCTCGTTTCCTCTCTCTGTGTGTTTGCAGATAACCGAATGATAAAGGTAAACGGCACTCGGGAGCCACTGGAATTCAAGTCGCATCAGTGGTTTGGGGCTTCGGTCAGGACGCACAGAGAGAAAGTAGTGGTGAGTACATCTGAATAGCATATCAGTTATTCTAGGTCAATCGTGGCAATCCTGTTTTCTTGCATCTTGATTTGTTTGCATATCATTAACATCAATTCAATATTTGCGTCAATCTTTATTTCTATTTTAGTTCTACTTATTAGCTATAAATTTGCATGTTTTCACTAGGGCTAGAACGATTAATCGACTAATTGTGACTAGTCTATACAAAATCATCATCTCTAAGACTCTAAGACGCACAAAAAGAAATGTTTATAACAAAGACAAGTGGCATTATCAAATCAAAATGTCAAAACACTTTCAGACTGTCATCAATAATACACTTTATTCTTAAATATTTTCAATCTAGAAGTCTTCAATCACCATATTTCAACCGTTATTTTAGCCTCAATGTACTATAAGAATCGTTGACTATTTAAAAAAATGATTGCTGAAAGGTGAACTACAAAAATGATCGTTAGCTGCAGCTCTTGTTTGAAAGAATTAAAACACTCTGCTGCTCTGTGCTCTGTGTTTTGTCTGTGTCCAGGCCTGTGCCCCTCTGTACCACTGGCGCACGGTGAAGATGAGCGGGGAGCAGGACCCGGTGGGGACGTGTTATGTGGCGGTCCAGAACTTCAGCGCCTACGCAGAGTACTCTCCCTGCAGAACCAGTCAGTCTCCGTCTGCCCCGTCTCAAATTCACTGCCCCCGTTCCTCTTTGTCCTCATCTGCAAATACCATCTCTGAGCCTGAATTATGCAATATACACCTACCTAAGCTCACAATCCTGTTCAAACAAAAGAGTGCATAGCTCAATGAATCTCATATGCAGACTATAATGGCTCATAGATATGTTTGCACTTTGATTATGTACAACTCACCTTTTGATATACAGTACCTAAAAAATAGAAAATGCTCCACGCTGAAGATAAAAGGTGCACACGATAGATAGGCAAGGCAAGCCAAGGCAAGTTTATTTGTAGAGCACAATTCGTACACAAGGCAATTCAAAGTTTTTCACATAACAGGGAAAAAATGCATTAAAATCACAAAGACATGGCAGAAATCACAACATCTTAATTTAAAAGTGCCATTTTCTGGCTCCGTCAAATAGTTCAAGACATAAAAGAGAAGAGTGCAAAGAAAAGCATTTCAGTCATATGCACAGCCAAACAAAACAGTTTTTAGTTTAGATTTGAACATTGCCGGAGTAGCGGCCTGTCTCACATCCTCAGGAAGACTGTTCCAGATTTTAGCTGCATAAAACTGAAACACAGATTCCCCATGTTTAGTCCTGACTCTGGGCACCAGCAGGAGGCCGGTCCCTGAGGTCCTCAGAGTCCGAGATGGTTCATATGGCACTAACATGTCCGAGATGTACTTTGGTGCTAGGCCATGGAGAGACTTGTATACAAGCAGAGCTGCTTTGAAGTCTATTCTCTGAGCCACAGGGAGCCAGTGCAGAGACCTGAGCACAGGACTAATGTGATCGTACTTCCTGGTTCTGGTCAGGACCCGAGCAGCGGCGTTCTGGATGTACTGCAGCTGTTTTACAGCTCGTTTGGAGAGGCCAGTGAGCAGGCCGTTTCAGTAGTTTAATCTACTAGAGACAAACGCATGGATAAGTCTCTCCAAGTCTGGTTTAGACACTATATATTTTGCCAATGTTTTTTAGATGGTAAAAAGCTGCTGATGTTATTGATTTGACGTGGCTGTTAAAATTTAAATCTGAGTCCATTATTACCCCCAGATTTCTAACTTGATTTGTAGGTTTTAGAGCGAGACTCTGGAGGTGACAGTTAACACTTTCTCTTTGTTTCTGTGGGCCAAAGACGATGATTTCAGTCTGGAGAAAGTTGTTTTGCATCCACACACTGATCTGTTGGATGCAGTGACAGAGTGAATCCACAGGTCCATATTCACCTGCCGTCAGTGAAACATAGATTTGAGTGTCGTCTGCATAATTGTGATAGGACACATTCTCGCTGCGTAGTAATGTAAGTGATATTGTTGCTTATTGTGTCACGCATTCATTGAACAAACATTCCTTACAATAGCCTTACAAATACATATTTTCCAAAAGTAGGCTAAATTGTTCATTAACTCTTAATGAATAATTTGGTTAATTACTGCCTCATTCACAACACATCTTTTCTTCCTGTTTTTTGCTCTTGTGACGCCAATGAAGTGCACTTAGTAACCCAATTAAGTCATTTGGACATTTTAATTTACAGTCATGTATATCTTACTTACATTTACTTAACATTCACAATCACAAATTAACTTTTATCCACAAATAATTGGATCACAAAAACATTAACAAACTTAAAACTAGTATTAAAATGTTGAGGTAAAAGAAGTTTGTGAATAGGGCTGGTCGACGTAATAGATTGTTGATTGACTGAAGACATGCCCGGCTGATCGATGAGTCGACTCAAAGGGACAGTGGCGTGAAAAATGCTCTCAAAACTTTTCATCATGTCTATGATCTGACCCAAGCTGCCCTCACGAGGCCACAACCGCACAGGAGGTCATGCAAAACCATCTACAAACACAAAGGAGTTCTGGGAAACAAGTGTATTCATGTGTAAAAAGGCAGAATAAACTCCCAAATCTTCAGCTAACTCCCTCTTATTTCTGCTGTTCTGTATATGAATCGTTTTAATCTAAATAACGGAATAAGTTGACTTAACAAGACAGAACAATTAATCGACTAAATGAATAAAAGCCGACTGCCCTTGTTTAAAACTTTCTGTTACTGTTACAATCGTTATTACTGTTTGCTACTATGATATTTCTACCTCTTAACATTCAGTAATAAGTTCTTGATAGAAACAGGATTAAACATCACTTATTTTTGGTCACAAGGTGTTTCAAAGTGTTGACGATATAATTTACCTTCCCTCCATACTGTTTACAGGGGAAATTGATTGTATAAGCTTGAGGTCATAAACCGTTTGAATATTTTATTTTAGTTGGCGTTCGTTTTGCGTTTCACTGCCCGGTGTCTGTGGGATAATTTGTCCGTCTGACACTTTATCTTTCCCCCTCTGTGGTCCTCTTCATGTTGTCATCAGTTCTCTAAAGAGGACTCCTTTTCTCGCTCTGACTTTTATCTGCTGCTCGGTCTCTTTCCTCGACCTCTCTCACCCCTCGCTCTGACACGGGGATTCCGCCAAAAGTGCGATAAGCGAAAATGTGTGTTATCAAGTGGCACATCATAAACTGCACTTCAAAAGGCAGGGAATTTGAAGTTTAATCTATCACTTACTTTGTGCCAAAAATCCCCTACTGTTCAAATACACTCACTCCAGACATTATAAAAGTGCTTGTCGGCGCGGACTAATCAAGACGAGGGTAATTGAGTTGTAAACTGGATTGTTCTCCAGGGAGACGGTGGGCTGCCTTAACAACACGTTTTGAATTGCCATATATATACAAGAGCTACAGAAATGATTACGTTAAGTGATACTAATATGAGTATGTAATGTCACCGTTTTATGACACTGATACTATTATCATAAAGAATAATAATCCACTAGCGCTTGGCCACCTTGCATTGTCCCAATAATGATATTCAGTGCATCAGAAATGTGCTAAAATGAGTCTGTAAATGTCTTGGTCTAGCACAAAGCTTGAATGGATTATAGAATTAACCACAAAAGTCCAGAAATATCTCTCTTGTTTGGGAGATTACACTAGAGGTTTCTGTCTTTTTTATGACATTATACCCGATACAACAACTGCAATATTATTCATTTATTTATATATTATTATATTATAAATGCACTGCAGCTAATTCCAAATGCTAACATCCAGAGATATTAACACTGACTGTGAAGACTCTGCAGAGCCTTCAAACACTAATATTGAGTGAAAAAGGATGTGAGAACAATTATATTGTCAATTATAAAGTTATGCATGTAAACATGTAAATATGTAAACCTATAATCCATGCACACCTTTTTACATGTATTTACTCATTCCTGAAATTAAACCCAACCTGCATTGAATAAAATAATAATATATAGCCTTTTAAATTGTGCAGTGTATTATAAAAGCAAATAATTGAGAAAGAATTAAGTTTGTAAGACATAACCTATGCATTTTGCAAATAATTTAGTTTGTTAATAGCTAAGAACAAAAAACAGGGGCAATCAGGGGCAGTTTTGTGCAAGGTACAGTTTTTGCTATATCTTTGGATGTAAATATCAGGGAGGGGTTGTCCAAGAATTGTTATTTCCGACAGTTGCTATCCTGCCATTGTGCATTATCAAGAATGAAAGGATAGAGATTGATGAGAACCATATCATCCCAGACAGTTGTAGCGGAAACAACTAAATGGACAGTGTTAACAGGACAAACTAAAACATGTTCCTGGCTCATATTTCAAAATCAGGTTCAGGCATTTTTAAGTCACTGGAAGTAACTTTGGCCCATTGCCCAATGCTACTGGCCTGATTAGACTATTGGGCATGTTTTAGGTTCAACAAAAGAGTTCCCTACTTGTGACAATAACAGGTACGTTAAAAGAAAAAAACAACATCAAACATACTGAACCTTAAGTCATTATTGTGATTGTATTGACAGGATTGCTCAAGGGCAGTGTACTCTTTCACAGATCTTAACACATGGATTTCCACACGTATGATCTTAGTAAAGTAAAATCTGCTGAGAATACTTGCTTCAGCCCATAACTGTGTTTATGTATGCATATAAGGAGTCACGCATCATTAAGCTTCACCTCAGGCTGGCCCTCAGACAGCTATGGAGAGTAGTCCCTTGTTTGTAAAGAGCTCGTACAGTGAGATGAAGTGACTTAAACAAAAACACACCTCATTACATTTGGTGTAAATCTGGTTTTGTTAGGTGTCAAAGGCAATTGGGATATTAGAGTTAATGCAAAACACACCTCGAGTTTTAGCAATGATTAGGAACGTTTTCATTTTGCTTTTGAAGTGCTTTTCATTACACTTTTATAGCGCTTTTACTGGAAATGGCATGTTACAAATATTTAACATGTCGGTCTCGATTGGTGAAATGGCTCTTGTCAGTGATTGGGGGACAATATTTGGTGCAGCAGCGGCATCAGTCATCAGCTAAAGCACTGTTTATCCCTGCTCTCTTGACACTTGCACCAAACAGAGGCCTACATTTTTCTGGCTACATCACAACAAGTCTGTCATGGAGAGCAGTTTGTAATAAAGTGTTTTAGGTAATGCAGTATTGCTTCAAAGTAGCAATAATTAAGTTAAAACTGCACAAGAACAACACACATTTTGTTTTACTGAAACACTTTATATGAACAATAATGTTATTTTATGGTCTCAAACCCGGCGGCACTCCCTTTTCAGGGCACAGAAAAGGGAGTGCCGCCGGGCCGAACGAAAATGGCACAAGTCAAAGCTCCAGGTTCAGAAAGAGATTTACAGAAATAAGTTGTACATGTACAACCTCATTTTATGTAGAACCAGGGAAGGATATTTTTCTGAAATAATGTCTGAACTCAGACAAGACTAAAATCATCGTCTTTGGCCCACAGAAACAAAGACAAAGTGTCACCTCCAGAGTCTCGTTCTAAAACCTACAAATGAAGTTAGAAATCTGGGGGTAATAATGGACTCAGATTTGAATTTTAACAGCCACGTCAAATCAATAACATCAGCAGCATTTTACCATCTAAAAAACATAGCCAAAATCAAAAGTGTAGTGTCTAAACCAGACCTGGAGAGACTTATCCATGTATTTGTCTCTCTAGTAGATTAGACTGCTGTAACGGCCTGCTCACTGGCCTCTCCAAACGAGCTGTAAAACAGCTGCAGTACATCCAGAACGCTGCTGCTCGGGTCCTGACTAGAACCAGGAAGTACGATCACATTAGTCCTGTGCTCAGGTCTCTGCACTGGCTCCCTGTGGCTCAGAAAATAGACTTCAAAGCAGCTCTGCTTGTATACAAGTCTCTCCATGGCCTAGCACCAAAAGTACATCTCGGACATGTTAGTGCCATATGAACCATCTCGGACTCTGAGGACCTCAGGGACCGGCCTCCTGCTGGTGCCCAGAGTCAGGACTAAACATGGGAATGTGCGTTTCAGTTTTATGCAGCTAAAATCTGGAACAGTCTTCCTGAGGATGTGAGACAGGGCGCTACTCTGGCAATGTTCAAATATAAAGCTAAAGTTTTGTTTGGCTGTGCATATGACTGAAATGCTTTCTTTGCACTCTTCTCTTTTATGTCTTGAACTATTTGACGGATAGCCTGAAAATGGCACTTTTAAATTAAGATTTTGTGATTTCTGCCATGTCTTTGTGATTTTAATGCATTTTTTTCCTGTTGTGTGAAGCACTTTGAATTGCCTTTGTTTACGAATTGTGCTCTACAAATGAACTTGCCTTGCCTTGCCTTGCCTAGTTCTTATGAGGCTCAAGATCATTCTAAAACTGTTCAGGAATGGTCAAATTATGTCCAGTTTATGATTTATTTCATTTTTTATTTGTTATTAATACCTGTTCAAATGAGTAGTTTTTTGTATCGATTAGTATCCGATTTTTTATACTTTTGACAACCCAAGTTTCAACTTCCTGTTTATAGGGCCATTTTGAGCACTTTTCACCGTTAATCTATTGAAAATTTTGCTGCGATGGAAACAGTGCTAATTTCTCATCACTCTGAAACTCATGCTTGTTGTTTCCTGTATCAACATATGATGTGATTTGTTGTGTTTATTTAGATGACCCAGATCCAGAGGGACAAGGCTTCTGCCAGGCCGGCTTCAGCGTGGACTTCACAAAGGTAAACGTTGAACAAACCCTTCGATAAATCCATGTTTCCCGAAAGGACCACAGCGCACACATGTCCCCTCTTAAGTGTGCACACAATCCTCCCTTTTGAGATTTATGAACCAGCTCGAGATGAGGGAGAGTTTGTCCCTCGAGACCCTCCACTCCTGACGTGACCCACCGGCTGAAAACACAATAGAGCCCGAGCCACATCCACGTGCGCGCATTCTTTCACTGTATGCTGGCGCTCACCTTTGACCTCTGACCTCCGAATCCAACTTTACCCCTGTGTACAGGAAACGCTCCTTCTCTGCAGGACGGTACACGTGTATGACTCTGAACACGCACATACGCACACTTCAGACAAGATTCATCTCATTAAAAGACAAACTCACCCCATAGCCACATGTATCATGCTTGTGTAAGTTTTCAGTTTTATTCTGTGTTTAGTTTGTTTTCTTGTTGGCAATAAGATGATCTCAAATGTCTGACTATGATGCATTACTCTTTCTAGCTACTTTTTTGGCATAATGGCATCGATATATCTGGTCTGGTTGTAGTGCGTGATGTTATGGTTTTGCCAGCCGATATTAAAAGGTGTCCAAAGTCGAGCTTAAAACTATACTATTTCATGATTTTCAGCTCAAAGTAATGTATATAATATTTTAAAAACAAGTCGTTTACCATTTTTGTCAGCATTCAAATCACATCAGGGATCTAAATGTAGGCAATTTAAGTGCTGAAATGATTTGAAACAGTCTGTTTGTTTTGTTGTGTTTTCCTCTCTGTGTCAATTTTTTATTCTCTGTTTCATAAACTCTTTAAAAACTACAAATAAAAAAAAAAAAATTGTCTTCTTGACTTTAAAATAATGTTCTCGAGCCCTTCTCGAATTTCCACCTGATGACATCACAGGTTTGATCAAGGTATTTTGCGTTCTGGAGAGGGACACAGTGTAAACATGCACAAATGTTCAAGCATAGATGAACGTACAAATCCATATGTTTTTAAATGTGGTTATAATATTCCAAAGAGCTCAGAACTTTCTATAGGATCTTTAAGTATTGTAAGAGGCATCACATGTACATCAAATAACCATAGTGTATTATTTATTTCAGGAAGGAACGCTGGTGGTAGGAGGACCTGGGAGCTTTTACTGGCAAGGTACTGATGTTATATTAAACCCATATCTGCGATGCATGTGACGTCGCAGTGACTTTGTTGTTAGAAAATGTTCAAAAATAAGATGCGCGACACAGTTTCCACTTCAAAGAATGATAAAGTGGTTGGAGTAGTTAAGTTTTAAGAGGCCCCCAACTTTGGTCTTGCCTTCATAGTTTGTGCCCCGTGCAACAGTGAAGCAGGAAGCCAGTGTTTGGGCTCGGTAATGAACTGATCAGGGGGTAATGGAGTGGAGAGGAACTACCCCTATGCCCCGGTACGATAAAGCACAGAGGGGCAACAGAGGGGCATGGAAAGATTCGGAGGAAGTTTCCGAAAGTGCAGTAAGTTGCTGAAAAAGTGGCACATGTACAGGCTAAGAAAACAGAACAGACAATGCAGACAGCGTGAATTGATTGAGATTTTCAAGCAAGTTAGCCGAGTCAAAAGTTGAAAGTATACGTTTAAGATAAAGACTTTAAGATGGATGTGCTGCTTGATTTTTTTTAAAAAGCATTGAGCTCAGCTGGTTTGCTGCTTGGGCCAGACTAGACTGAGCATGTAGGCATAGCGAGGATTCAGCTGTTGAAGACAAGCATTTTGACTCCCCCCAGAGCGAGGTGTGAGAGTCGACACAGCTGGGTTAGCTTGGAAAGTTTTCAATCAGTTTCAAGAAGATGCCGTGTTTGAAATGTGTTCATCTTTGCCAGCTCATTTGCTAAAAGAGCAGAGATGTGAGGCTGTGTGGTTGCTATGAGGGCTGCAAGATTTCCCCCAATCAAAAATAGATACTTTATTGATCCCGAAGGAAATTCAAATTCAGTTCTCAGGGCAAAAATATACAAAATATTCTGTCGCTGTGGGATCATATTGTGCATGAACCTGGCTGATTTTGAATCTTTACAAATGTTCAGAAATGAGTCTTGTATTAGTTTAGCAGTTTATATTTCTGTCTTCTCTCAAGTGTATGAACTGAACCGCAAATTGAATAGCCAAAGTCATACCTGGCCTTATTCATCCAATTAGATCATTGGGGAAGTTTGGAGTGAAACTACAAAACAGACTTAAAGAAGATTACATTTAAAGATGGTAGAAGTGATGCTGCTTCTTCCACTGTGCGAAAAGCCCAAATCCAGATGTTTCTTAAGCTGGTCTTTCAATCCTGTCAGATGTTTGTCATAGTTCTCACAAAGACCATATTGTGTCCTGAGGAGTTCAAAAACAAAGAACCAGGATAAACCGTATTTGACTTTGTACATAATGATGCTTGTTTGTCGGGCCGAGCTGCCTAAGATCAAGAGTGTACGTACATCCTAAGCTTATAATAGAGATTCTGTCTTGCTTTTATGTGTCCTTTTGCCTAAATTAGCCAACCAGACTGACTAAAAGTCTAATTTCTAATTAAATCTTATTTTTGACAGATTGGTGAATTGGCTCTGTTATTTGCCAGTTAGACAATCAAGGAAGTCCCCCGAAAACTAGAAATGCAGTACAGTCAGGTTACTTGTAGATAGGGCCGCAGTGATTAATCGACAAATCATGATTAATTGACAGTAAAAAAAATTAATTGTTGGTGTATTTTGATCATCGGAATTGTTATTCACCCTATACTGACTCTAAAACAAAAACTATCTGTTTGTAACAAAAACTGGCATAATGAAACAAAAATATACTTTATTCATTGATATTATCTATCTTGAAGCCTTCAGTCACAATACTTTAACCTTTATTTGGTTAAAAATGTATTTGAAACGTCTCAATGTACAATAGAAATCATCGAAAAATGAATCACTAAAATAATCATTAGTTGCAGCCATAATGATAAAAGACTTAAACAACTAATCTGATTCCTTGTAGATAGAGGGGGAGATTTGACCAAAAATGTATGCGATTTCAATTCCATCACGATCCTTGTAAACGTATGTTTCTATTGTCTTGAAGAGGAAACAAAAGTAATCTGTTTTTTTCTGAATGTTCTCACTTCCTTGCAGTTGGTTAGATCCAGCTGTCAATCACACAAGAGTCTTGACCAATGGGGGAAGAGGGTGGGGAAAATATCTTGATTTGGCCATAAAGCTGCGTGCATGAGAATATTAGTGAAACATGATATCTTTATTATACCAAAATAGCATAATGTCACAGGAATGAGATCAAAATGAGATTTTTTCATCACTATAATGCCCAGCCGTACTTGTACACTATTAGTAGATGGGACTCGCTGATGAATATTAGTTATATGTTCCGCTATAGTTGCTTAGATACACTATACTTACTGTATGAAGAATTTTCTTGTCCTTGTCCTAACTTATTGGAGATGTCTTGTTCCTCTAAATGAATGAAAGAACAAACAGTTTAATGGGATATTGAGTCCTTCAAGCCTGTTTTTATTTACAGTTTGCACAAGATCTTGTTTCTTGCACATGCTTAGAGGAGTGGAGTGCCCCAGACTGTCAAATGCACTTTGAGGTCTCCGTGCCCCCTGGTAAAACACTTCCCTGAATGTTTTAAATGCACTCGGGCTGGACTTTACAAGCTCCAGTACACAACAATTATCTGTATCCCCCAGTGAGAATCTTCTTGAGAAATCCCCTAGATCTTGTTATCGCACAATGAAAAATACATTCAAATTAGACACAGCTTTGAGCAATGCATCCGCAGTAACATTCTGAGACAGTGGCTCTCATTTATCAGATGCAGCCCTCGTTTGGTGATCTATTATTGCAGAGATAACTCACGACTCGGAGTTGGAGACAAGAGCAGAGTTTGGGGCAGAGTTGAGGTTGGGTTAAGAGGGCGCGTTTCCCTCCCTGTCAGTCCACACATTTGCACACACATAAAGGAGAATTTATCGAAGGTTGAGGCAGTTTGCTAATAAAAGCATTTGTTTGTTTGACCCCCCGTGCAACAGCAGAGGATTACTTTTGTTTGTGTGTCAGCGAGAGGGCGCAGCTATAATTCACAGAGCTCTCGGCAAAGGACATGGATATTTTCTTTGGTGTATTTTTCCAGTTATTCCTCTGGTATCGATGTGTTTTAGCTTTCCTCTGGGAGAAATTGGACACGCTGTTGGACACTTGCATGTTTGAACAGGCCAAGGTATTGCCAGATTCTATGGCTACTGCTAGGGCTGAGTGCTGTTAAAAAGTACTACTATGGTACCAACAATTAAAGATAGTGCCAATAGTTTTTTGCATATCTGTCTTAAATCTGCTGCAGAAGCAGATATTTAGTTCAACCAGCTGCCTAAAGAATACACAGAAAGCTCTTTTGGAACAGTGCAAAGAGGCCATTGTATACGAAATGTCATATTTCATATCCAATTACTTTGCCCTTGTGTTCAACAGAGTACATTACTCTTTTATTTGCAAACCTGCTTTCCAAAAAAACTAGATGAATTTGTAGAGAATTCAAATTAAAACATTTGGGGAGGATGATCAAAATCAGCCCTGTGTTCATGGAGCAAATTAAGCAAAAAAAGGTACCCTGCCCACTTCTAACCAGTTAAGATGTTGATGGTGGTACATTAAGAAACGTGATATTAGATCATGGTAGAAGAAGAAAAATGGACTCTTGGGGGACCTGCATAGTCTATTTATAACTGTCTTGGGAAACAGCAGCCATTGTCCGTGTCCAGATGTGACTCGCTCATGTTTGTTTTCTGGGTCTGTGTCTCGTGCTCAGGTCAGGTGATGACAGCGGGGATAGCAGAGATACTGAACGGATACTCGCTGAAGGCGGTGCTCAGACGAGTGCCAGGAGAGAAGTCCACTCGATCGGCGGAAGAGTTCCACGACGACAGCTATTTGGGTATTTTGCGTTCACACAATGTAGACTTGACTCCGTGACTGGAGCTTTACAATAAATCGTATTGATAGCACAATATTGGCCAACACAATAATCAACATTGCAGCAAAATGTATACATCGCAGTAACACTGAAGTCCTCGGTTTGACAGAAATGTTCTGTTTTTTAGATGAAAATGTTCAAAAAGGCAGATTTTCTTTTTCAGTTTGAATTAGCCTTGATATTGTCTCTTAAGTTTTTATTTGACAGTTTGGCACATTAAGGCATGAACATATTTGATCTACTTGATAATGTATAAACCTGTGCAAAGTCTTAGACTTATTAAAAAGGGTATGACGAAAAAGTTTTGTATCATTTATTTATTTATTTGTAACAATGTACTCTTAAATGCTATTTATGATTTTCCAAACTCAACTAACAAGCATGTCGTGTGTATGGACAATTTTAGAAGCAAATTCAAGTAATTTATAGAAAGGTCAACCGAAATGTTTACGTTACTTTATCATTCAGAAAGTTGGATTTGATCTGTAACAAGAATGAAAGAAAATTGAGGATTTCACTTATTTGAACAATTTGTTGAACCGTTATGTTTCTTCTCACAAAACCGTCCCACTAAAATGTTATATTGTGACATTCCTAGTTGTGTGTTTTTGTTTCATTATTACTGTTGACCCCAGCCTTATGTAACCTTCTTCTCGCACCTTCAGGTTACTCCGTGGCAGTCGGAGAGTTCACGGGAGACTCCATACAAGGTGAGCACACATGCCAATCCCCAGTCTGTGTTCGGCCCGGGACGAGGACAGAGGGCGAACATCTGGGGTGCCGAGTTCAGACCTAGGCCTACACGCTGTAATGAAAACCATCTCTGTCGGGCGAGGTCATGACCTTAAAGGGACAGCACATCAGGGGCGACTGATAAAGGAAGTTCCTGTCCTGCTTTTGTAATGACAATGATTAGTGGAGGACTCTGTCTGGATCTAGTCGAGTCTGTAGACATGAAATATTAGGTGGTAAAAAACACATCCGCGCCAAAAATATTACATGCAGGTGGACAAGGGTGGTACTGAGTTCAGTTTTGATTGGAGAAACCCAAGATCACGCAAAGGGGCCAAAATGACACAATAAAAGACAGATTATTACATTTTACACTTTATGCACGCTGGTGAGTTGCCAGTTTAGTCTGGAGTGTTTTGATTCCAATCTTTGAATGCTTTCAGGCTGAGCTTTTTAAGTCCAATGAAAAGCATGTGTGACAAGCCATCGGTTTTCAGTACCACAAATGAAACACATAAGCATTTTTAACAAAACACTGTTCTCTTATTTAAAATACAGAAAACCAAAACAAAATGTGTTCCCACCACAGTCACGCCGCCCGCAGTTTCGACCGTTTTTATTGCTTCCTCGTCAAGCTCAAGTCGTTGCTCATTTTACACATTTATTTCATTTGAATCAAGTCCATCTCTTACTTACTGTACAATATGTTTTTGAAAGTAATCAACTGGACAAGGGTTTAAGTTAAAGACTAGGTGCTGAAAGTAATTAATTGATGAATCACAGCTAATTGATTACAGAAATACTTGTCGTCATTGAGTAATTGAATTATCATTATCTAGACTAAACACAGACTCTAAGGGTGCGTTCAATTTTGTACAAACAACACATTAAAATTGTGACTAAACTAGGTCTAAACCTAGAACAAGGCCAGGGCTAAACCAGGCCCGAATCAAGTCTACATCAGAATTAAACTGAGCTCAAACCAGGACTGAACACAACCTAAAACATGTCCTGAGAAAAAGTATGTTTTGGATGAAAAAAACGATCTTGTCTCTAAGTATAGTCACATGAAAATATCTTAAAAATGTAAAATGTATCAAATTTAGTAACAGAGCGATCAATTTACTGACAATACATTTATTTTGAAAACAAATCACCAGATAAATGAATAGATTAAGAAAATGATCGTGAGCTGCAGAAGTCCTGAAGACGTTTTAACTCTCATCCAAGAGCTTTTTTAACAATTCTTTGAAAACCACTTGTCTTGGAAATTGATTTATTCTGCAAAGAGGGGAGGAGTTAGCACTGAAACTACCTAATCAAGTCTTTTCTTACATAGAGGTTTTGGAAACAGACTTTTCGAAACCGTGGATTTTTTTGGAACACGCCTGGACGACTCACTTACATAACATCTTGCCTCTTACTGTAACTGTAACACTCACAGCTTTCCTTTGCTAATTACTCTTTGATTGCGTCTTTACGAGTTTCCCTACACCTACCCTCAGACAAACCCAACAAAGGCCCTTGCCCCCAATGTCAGAGCGTCTTAAAGAGCGACTTAAGAGCTTACACATGCCACTTGATGAGTTTGTGGTCTTGTTCCTCAAAGCCCAAAGAGCTTGCTGTAGCTGCGATTCAAGTTTGGGCCATGAGGCGTTATTTGTGGTGGAGTCGTTGGTTAGACTCGGTGCAGTGAGAATAGAGGGGCGACCCTGTCTTCTTCTATCTGGGTGGGACCCTCTGATCGTCCTCAGCACCACACTCATCAATCAGCCCCACGTCGAGATTGGAGCGGTCAATCAGTCCGTGCGTTGTCACCAGCTCAGCTCCGGGTGGGCTCGGGCTCAGCAGTGGGATTGCACTGCCCCGTTTTGACATTTTTTTATTGCAAATGTTCCCATGCGCACATACAGAATGAACTTGCTCTATTTCTGTGTTTTCAGAGCTGATTGCTGGAGTCCCAAGAGGAGCGCAGAATTTTGGATATGTGAGTAAGACTTGCATACGTTGTTTTTTGTTTTTTTTTAACCAAACAATGACGCAAATGCTGATGATAAACTGAACAAACAAACCAACAATATCAGAAATAGGAGCCACATATTTGTATTAGTTGTGATTATATAGGGCTGGATGGTGTTGACATACAGTTTTATGTGCAAAACCAGTGTTGAATGAATGCTGAAAATGCGTAATTGTTACCGCAACATACTCCAAAAATAACATTGTACCTAGAGCAGCTTTGGTGGACAAGAATTTGCAATTATGTATAGTAACAATTATTTATTTTTATTTTTATATGGAAGGGCCATTGATATTTTTTAATCCAATTTACAAGAGAGTCCAGAGTACACGAAACACATGAAAACGTAAAATGCATGAAACTTTTGACAATTAATAAAATGTATATGAATCAGGAGAAAGATCAGTCGATGTGGATTACGAAAACATTTTAACTTTGTTAGCTTCAACCATTTAGGAGGATTACACTATTACATATGATCAGTATTCCAAAAATAAATTTAAGAAAAAAATAAATGTTAAAAATACACTTATCGCACAATGGAGGGTTGAGAATTTATGGTGACATCAACTTGAGAATTGCCAAAAATGTCAAATGCACTTAAAGATGGTAGAAGCAAGTAAAAATCTCTTTGTAGCCCTAGAATATCTAAGTAGTATCTAAGAACTGGTGGATGTTTCTGCTCTATCCCATAGAAACATAAAATGACTCCAAACACTTGTCTAAATACGTGGCAAAGCCGTTACTGGAGGTTTCTACAGTTTGAGCTCCTGTGTGTGTGCAGTGGTTTATCTGTGCTGTTCTCTTCTTGGGAACATGTCCCCAGGGCGAGCTGTGTCAATCCACTTAAATGACACACAGCTTCCGCCGCATGTGGAGGCCACTGACCCCACCTAACCCCCCCTAACCCTTCTCCACACATAAGTGACCCTTAACAACCACCGAGTCTGCAACGTCACCTATCTATACTTCATAATGTGGACTATGGCTGCAACATGAGTCCCGGTTGAGTCAAAAATGCTAATAAAATGGTGCTAATTAGCATAGCACAAAAGCTATTTCGGTAAACAGCAATATAAATCCTGTTTACAACGGATTTTATTATATATAAAACTATAATCTCTCCAAAAAATGTGACATGTAAGTAATTCTTGTATTAGTTTAGAATTTGTAGTAAACGTTGTCGTCTTCTGTTAAATCTCAATGCTTCTCGGCCTTGGTTGAAATGCGCACTGTGAAATGATTTTTTTTGTTATGGAAAATATATGAAAAACACTTTGCAATATTTTTTTCAAAAGTGTTCCGCTATTTTTGTGGACAGATGTGGGTAGTACTTACTTGATTACACTTTTGATTACTCTTTCCGCTGTGTGTACTTCTACAAGTAACGAAAACTTTATGTTGATCATTTGAAATAGTTTGAACATTTGAGTTTCATGCGCCGCTCCTTCAGATGTGATTTCCGTTTTCTTTTTTGTGGTCGACCCTTTGAGAATACTTTTTGCACATAATTCATGTTTTGTCCTTCCCATTACATTAACTTCAAATTATAAATCAGATGTTACGTCCATTTACTCATAAAGTTACTCTTACTTGAGTAGTAGTTTCTTCTAATACCTTTTTACTCACATTTATTGGACAACTTTCGTTCTACTTCTTCATGAGAAATATTATTGTAAACTAACGTTGCTCTTACCTCAGATTGGACCGCTATAGATGTCCCCATACATAAGAATAGGCTGGATTGTCCTGTCAAGTCCGATCAGGTTTCTTCTTTGACCCGTCCTGCAACTCCAAGTGCAGAAAAGTTCACATTTAAGCAAGTGATTTCATATTTGTGTTTACACATCTTTAAGCAGCTGTGTTCGTAAGTCTATCCCCATTTAGTACGTCTTTGAGACATCTGTGAACAGGTCGGCGTATGTGAGTGTGTATGTTAGCATGTAGCCCGCGGCTGTCTCCATGTGGTTGTTATTTTAGGTCTTATGAAGGAATTCTCAGCATCCCCCCCCCTCGCTTTACTCCCTCCATCCTCGGACCCGAGTTAGGATTGGGGGTATGAGGGGAAAATGTAAAAAAAAAAAAACAGAGCTGGAGACAATTGAAATATAAGCAGTTTCAGTTGGATAAAATGTTGTATGCGGTTTTGTACATTATTCGTGCATTCTTCACGTTTGTCAGGTTTCTTCACGAACAAAAGCCTTTTTAAATGAACTGGATCGACTTCTGCGCCGTGAATGATCTGAAGTCTGTATCTGCTTGTTGTAGGTGGCCGTGATTAACTCTACCAACATGACCTTCCTCATGAACTTCTCTGGGGAACAGGTACGTAATTAAATGTATTTAGACTGAAGGACTGGTAGCAGGCCAAGGCTGTAGCCACGACCTCTGTGTATGACTTTATATTCAGCCGTGAGAAAAAAAAGAGTTATTTGATCATAAATTTGTGCTGTACTTGATATTTTGATTATGTCAATATTTTGAGAAATGCTTCTTGACTATTTATTTTGTGATTTACTTCCCAATAATAAGCTTAATTGGAGTTGTATTTTGAAAAATCCATGCATGTTTGAGTAATGCTGTCCGGTATTCAAGTTGTCAGCTCTCAAAAAAGAAGTAATTCCCTTTCAATCAAATCTATTCAACTTAGATTTCACTTAGAGCTGGGCAATATGGTAATAACATTTGAATCGTGATTTTATTCCTGTGACAATCTGCCATTTTGGTCAAATTGACACGTTGTGAACTTCAGTCATTTCCTCTTAAATGTGCAAAATGTGTCTGTAAATGTATTAGTGGAGGTTCAAGAATTGCACACAATGTGAATGGACCAAAAAGCCCCATGAATGCAGAAAGATCACTAAATACTCTTATTTGGGAGATTACAATAGATATTTCTGTCTCTTTTTTAACAGTTTTAATTATAGATGAACACTTATTCTTATTTTGCATATTTCAAAACAACAAATGCAGTATGATCTATTTTTCGATATATCTCCCAGCTCTACATGTATGGTGTATTGCCAAATCATGATCTGGCCCCAAGAAACGTGTGATATTCATTTATTGGCATTTCGCCCAGCCCTAGTTTCACTGATAATTCGCATCTGTAATGTAGAAAATGTAACTAAACTTAAGTAACTTCACATCAGATATCAAAGGTGCACAGTGGCTTGTGAGCTGAAGCTTGTTTGTACGATCATGTGTTGCTTCCCCTCTGTTTTTCAGATGGCCTCTTACTTTGGTTATTCTGTGGCTGTCACTGATCTCAACGCAGATGGGTAAGTCTCACACATTCCTTTCCAAATACACTACTTGTTCAACTGAAAAAAGAAAAATGGGGACGCTTTATGAATTTATGTATGAGTATGAAGATTAAATGTACAATCGGCTGGTTCTTTTAGTTAATTAAATGTGAAGACAGTCTGCTTATGGTGGAAAAGAGCAGACGACAGATGCAAGGCTCCCTAAGGGTAAAATGTGAAAAAGCCTTTATCTAATCAGGGCCATTTAAGTGAAAAAGAACCAGCTCTCTCATGCTTTCTTCAGCGTGCATGAAGCTAGAAGTTGTAGTGCTCTGTCACATTTACTCAATTACAATTACTAGAGTTACATTTTCTTATACTTATACTTTACTTCTCAGAGTAGATTCTGAATCAGAATAGGTTTTATTGCCATTGTCAGTGAACAAAATTCACAAACTAGGAACTTGCTTACTACAACAATACACCAATATCAAATACATAATAATAATAATAATAATAATAATAATAATAATAATAATAATAATAATAATAATAATAATAATAATAATAATAATAATAATAATAATAATAATAATAATAATAATAATAATGTCTACAAGTAAAGTTTTATGTAATATTGCCAATATTACAGGATTTATATGGTAGTTTTGTGCATTATTTAATGTTTTTCCTTCCAATCACACTAACTTCCATTTATAAATCAGTTATCTTGTCCAGACTGTTTCAGTTACTCTAACTTAAGTCGTAGTTTCTCCAAATACGTTTTTACTCTTAAGTTCTTAGACATTGTACTTCTACTTACTAATAGTAATATAAGTATTACAGTAACAGAACGTTTACTTTTTAACTTTTTTACTAAACTGTTTCTGTGCACCTCTGCAGGACTTCTCGGGTCTTAGTCTGAGCTGTCTCTTTGTCTTGTCCCAGGATGGAGGATGTGTTAGTGGGAGCGCCGCTGTACATGGAGCGAGAGATGGAGAGTAAGCCCAAAGAAGTTGGTCGAGTGTACCTGTACCTGCAGCTGGGACCGCTCACCTTCACCAGCCCCGTCGCCCTCACCGGAACCTACACCTTTGGCCGCTTTGGCACGGCTATAGCACCCATGGGAGACGTCAACCAGGACGGATACAACGGTAAGAAACTAGAGTTATCAGAAAGATGGCTGCACTGTGTGACGGAAGCACACGGAAGGATCTGTTAGGGCTGCTTGATTATGGATAAAGTATTCATCTTTTGTAAATACTCGGGATTTATCGTCTTTCATTTACAGTCTTTTCTTTATTATTCTATTTTCTGCTGGTCGGCTGCATGTCTGTTGTGATAAGAATTTCACTCTGCTGAGATGAATAATCATAATTATGATTACATTTTTTATGTTTATTTTAAGCTAAGTTATGCTGAGGAAATTTGGACTGGACATTTGATCTGTTTCAAAACCTCAGTAGAACAGACAAGCCTCTTCATTCAGAACAGAATTGATTTGTTTTTTCTATCTCTATAATAATTTATTGGAGCAATAATTGTAATCACAATTCAAATGTGATCGTTCCATAGCCTTCTGTGCACTGGACTTGGCGTTGTGTGATATTCCCAGCTGAATGTCTCTTACACCCATGTCACGGTGCTGGTGTCTGGTCTAGTTAAAAAGGGCCCCCGAAAAACTAACGGCCGGGGTTTCTTTTTTTCCTTTTTGGTTTTTTGGGGGGGGAGAGTTCCCGTATCGGCAAA